>JABMIG010000364.1:7500-81536 GCA_013187285.1 Cyclotella cryptica
ATGGGGTGTTTTATCAACAAAACATCCTACAATCAGCTGTTACTTCATTCACTCACCATTATCTAGCATGTCATTAGTTCCACACATCTGTGATGCTTTGTGAGGGATGTGCTATATACAAGGCAAGAAAGGTGAAAGGTGACATACAACGTTCTTCTTGGACAAATTTCCATACAGATAATTAATAATGAAAATAAACAGTGTGATGAGTTCTCCCCCCTCCCCCTGTTGTATTGTGGTTTGAGGGTATCGTGCAATGAAGATCAGGTGGTTAAAAATATTAACATAATAATATTGGAACAGAGGGAGAAGACACTATGAATTCATCACTCCTTTAAGCAATATTAATGTTTGCTGCAATTTTTGATGCCACTAAAATTTGTTATGCGAGGATATCTCAATGAAACCTGACAATAAAAAATCAGACAATGTCACACCACTTTCAAGGACACTCCTGCAGGGTAACATTGGCCAAATTTGCTTTGCCTTGTTCTGAAGAGATGCATTAGATTACATGTGGGGAGAGCATCATTAATTGTGAGTTGCACTTTTTTGATTTGGCGCATGGAGGGTGATGGCTATTTGTTGACAAATTCAGCATTTCAAAAAGGTCCAATAGAACAAATATTATACTTTTGAACAAAAATAGCAATAAGAGAGAAAGGCAAAAGAAGAAGTACGAGAAAAGGGAGAAAACGGAGAAAAGGGAGAAGAAGGAGGAGAGAGAAAATAAAGATTAGTAGAGACTGGAGAATGATTAGGAAGAGAACAGAATAAGGAGAAAAATTGTACAAATCCAAAGGTTTTGATTTTTGTCAATGAAGGAGCTTGTTACTTTTACTGACTGTATCTGAGTTGAGAAAGAATAGTTGAGGAACTCATCATTAATTTTCAGTAAGTAGTTAGGGTGATTCATGAATTGGGACTGTTGACTGTTGAGATAAAACAGCACAGATGACCATCTAGGTTGTAAATTCTGGCAGATTTCCTGTGGAATTCCATGTTTCTCCGGAATATTTGGTAATTTTGACAATAACATGATTACTGTTGCATCAAGATTACTGTGAAAGAATTATTTCAGTACTTTGTAGGATACCTAAGGAGTGTGACACCATGATGTCACAAAGTTAGGCTTATTTTCACAAAATTCACAATAATATTCCCAGAACCTACAGTAATTACAGAAGGAATTCCGGTTTGTCACTCATTACTGTGTTTTTGAGACAGTAACCAAAATCGGAATTTACAACCTAGATGGCCATTGGTTTGCATTGTGCACAATTCATGCCTTAGCTGCATAAAAGTTCTCTGCAATGATCAAGAGGTTGCTAGCCATGTGGAAATGTCATGTGCACATCATTCAATACCTTAAATTGATATGCTTGAGTAGATATACTACATTCACATCTGTCCAAAGGGAACATGTGGAATCACACAAGACAAGGAAAAGGGGTTAAGGGAACTACATTATTTTCTTAGCTGATAAGTTGTTTGCTATTTCCATAACAGAGTAGGTAACATATATATCATATCTTACCATGTCTTCCATTGTATAGTTAATGTGAGTAAGTAATAATTAACTTTTCTTTGTATTTTTTAGATAGCAAAAATATTAGGAAACATACGTCCACATAGGTTTTGCCTTCCTCATCAAGCTGTCAGTGTGTGTGCAATACCAATCATACCTACCTACCATATATGATGGCTCATCGCTCATGTGAACTGTACAACACAATATCTATGTTATTATAGCAGTAAGGATCTGTATTGTGAGATGATAAACAGTTCAAAGCCTGTGAATACATTAACTAGAGCCTAAAAAGCCATGCAACCAAAATGGAAATGCACAAAAATATGCAAAAAACACAAAATCAGGGTAGGGAAATTTTAGAGGTTTGCATCTAGGAGAAAGTTGTCAAACCTTTTCACAAGGGTGAACAGGACCCAAAACCTAACACGACAAGAAACAACTGGTACTGATTTAAACCTAACTCCATGAACAAAAATGGTACTGGGAATTTATATGCATGGACAGTAATGAATGTATGTCAACTCTAGATTGACATATCTGCAAGACTGAACAGAATTCTCACCTATTTAAAACTGTTCTAAAGCAAGACTGAATGATGAACTGGCCCCTCATTTTTCCATTCCATCTTTCATGTCAACCACTGTCATATAATTCATGTGGCATAATGCCATTGAAGCCGGTCAAGAATGCATTACTGGGTCACAAAGGGGTGAGTATAAAGCAGTCCAGTATGTATTGTTTTGCACCTCTTTATCATTCTTTTCTTGTGAAAGTACTGATGTTGACAGAACACAGTAGAAGGTGAGTTACGGATGAATTTTATTAATAAAATGACCATTCATTTAAGAATACGATGTGTGGCCATTCTCAAAAACTTTTACTTGCTCTCACAGAGGTGAGCGCTGTACACTATAGATTTGCCATTCTTATGTCACTTTGTTATGCTGATTAATGTTCTTATTTAGCCTGTTATGTAAGGCTGTATAAGGAACAATTAATTGATGGACACGTGACTTGCCTCCAAAGTGCTAGCATGTGAAGCATGCTAGTTATATATTAAATCGACAAGACACAGAGGGCACAAACTTAGGAATACATAGAATAGAATCCCTAACATACCTTGTACCACATACTGGTTGTACGTCATGAAGTCTGTGATCCGACAGAACTAATTCATGGGTTAAGGGTATCATCCTATGGCTCTTATCTCTTGATGCATCTACTTGTATCTGTGACATGGTGACATTTCTTTGTTTATCTGGTGGTACTATCTAGATTGATGAACCTGTGCAGATTGTCAACCATGATGAAAATGGGCCCGCACGCTACAGTGCATAATCATGATTTTTTCAATTCTCACTTCCACACTGATTGATTCATAGAAAAGAGGAATTATTGTAACAAATAATTTGTTTTTGGCGTAGTAAATTATTGGGACCACTAGGGAGTAAGGTGAAATATGGGACGATGATGAGACCAAACCTTTAAGCCATAAAGACGAAATCACTATTTTGAGAAGATGTAATCACATTTAGATTGATTTTGAATAAGAAAAGATTGAAACCGTTCTTTTCCTAGGATGTGAAATCATAGCTTAGCAATGATCACAGGTCTTAGATTTTCTAAATCTGAATTAGATTTTTGAAGTTAGATGATTTATTCCTTTCTAGCTGGATGATTTTTCTAAATCGTGCAATCTGACCTAACAAATTTTGAGTATCTATTTTAGCAATATTCGTCAGTCTAATTAGGTTCTAATACAGTGAGATCGACTCTTACTCAGTTTTGTTAAATTAGATGTAGATGGTATCTATCCTTTTTAGTTCATCAGGGGTTAAGGGAAGTACACTTATTTTTCGGTGATAATTTTTATCCAGAACGGAGTAGGTACTATAGCAAAGAGTACCTTAATAGCTAGGTGCTTACTATGGACTTAAGGAAAAGTTGCACCAAAAACAAGAACAGTCCAACTAGATACTTTAAAAAGTACTACCATCATGGAGAACATATATTTCCACGTACTCTAGAGGAGAACAACAACTCAGAATGAACTGCTGTTGTTTGTTGAAAGTCCTCATCACTTTTTGAATTTCACAAAAGTTGATTGACTGTTGAAACATACTTTGTACTTATGATTAGCTCTTGCATGTAAAGTCAGAAAAGTACATTTTCAAAGATTGGTACATTCACGTACAGATCTTTGAAAATGTACTGATTTTTAAAATTGTACCGATACATGTCAATGGCACATTTTGAAAGATTGGTACATTAAACAGTAGGAACTAATACGATATGTACAAGAAAAAAGAAATCGGTACATTTGTAAGATTTGGTACATTTTTGTACGGATCTTTGAAAATGTACTGATCTTGCAAAATGTACTTTTCAATTAATCAGTATATTTTGAAAGATCGGTACATTTTGGTACAAATCTCAGAACGAGGCTTAATGACCATTTCATCTTGTGGTTGTTTATGTGTCAACACAATACAAGCGATAAAGTTAGCAGATACAGAACGCCCCTGGGTCAGAGTCTTTGTATTCTTGTAGAACGTCCTCAAAAATCCGTTTTATGCAAAGGGTCTAGCGTACATACTTTCCCTTAAGTTCTAACAAATATAATCTATTTATGTGTACAAGTATTTATAAAAGGAGAAGCCTTGTACATATGATTTGATGAACTCACGAGGGCGTATGTCTTGTGGGGTGATGCAGTGTAAATAATAGATACCTACCTACCTCATAAAGGTATTGTACTATTGTACCACACCATCGTTCATGAATATGCAATGGAATGGGTCGCAACGAACACTGACATCAAAATAGGAGTGACTAATTTCACCACGTTAAAACATCTACAGCCCTACACCTATAGTACGTACTGTCTAAAATGATTCAACAGAGCTCATTTGTGCATACTTAATGTCTGTACATACAGTACCTACCATATTATAGATTCATACCACATTACTCTCGCATGGAACTCATCCAAATTCCTATGAAGCTGTGACATTGGTGATCTGTGCACGGGACTGGTTTTTAAATACATAACCTTTGACATTGAATGGAAAAGCCAATCTCTAAAAAGAAAACTAACCTCAGAAAACCAGATACCTTATCACTTTAACAGAGGAATAGAACAAAGATTTGTAAAAGCCAAAAGAAAACCAATTCTCCAAAAGAAAACCAATCCCCAATTAATTTGCCAATGTCAATAGGTAGATACATTATTTAAGCCTTTGGTTGAGTTGGAGACTTTCTTGAGAAGGTCTTGTCAAGATTTGATAGATTGTTTTCTGAGAATAGATCTAAACTAATCATAGTCTAGGACCTGAAAACATAGTTTAGGAAAAGTTGAAGATCCTTGATTTTCTGTGTATGAAGTAGAATTTATGAGTTAGACCATTATGTCTTCTCAAGCCATTTCATTTTTCTCAATCATCCACTCTAGATGTAACAAATTTTCAGAATCTATTTCCGCATTCTACCATAATCTGTTTAGATTCTAACATTCTAATTTCGATTTTTATTTAGCTTTCTACATTAGATGTAGATGATATCCATTCTTATTAGAGCATCCCCAATCAGTAGTGCATAATAAATATTGACTTGTATGCTACGTATGCTACAATACCAATTCATACGATCAGTATGGCATGATTCCTATCCATTACTTCTTGCTTTTAGGCATGAAGGGAACATAAATATCTTTTAGAGAAAAATCCATTTTCCTGGTGCTCCCTGAGGCTATGTCTGGAGGTATTTGATTTTGCACACCTACCTCATAAAATACACCCCCGATAGGTATTGAGCTCTCATGAGGGTATGTTTTTGGTGAAGGCATGATCAACTTTCTGATCTTGGCTCCACCTCGTATCAGAAAAATATTTTTGCATACCCCAGATGCCTGCCTCCAAGCTCCCCCGAGTATCTATGGCAAAAAACGTGAAAAATGAATCAATTGATTCCTGAAATATTGGTTGGGTTGGGTATTTTTCGTGCATTTTATAAAATTTCTCCAGATGAGGTTGCATACCCGGACAACTGACAGACAATGTGGGGGGGGGGTGCATCTTTTTAGAGGTAGGCGCGCAAAATCAAATGCCTCCAGACATAGCCTGAACCCCTCACCTATCAGTCGGCAATAATAATATAATGGTATTCCTATTTACTTTGAAAGAATACGTACCACTGTAGGTAGCAGTTCCCTATGGCTGTACTCTTCCAGTTATAGCTTTAGGGTCATCGATCTGTTTTACTGTAAATCACGGTTTAGAAGACCCCCAAATGTCCCAAGATACCTTTTGGAGGGTCTTATAATCCATGTAGAGCTAGTGATTGTAACACGGTGAAGAGATAATTTATTTGTACTGTATTTCACTCCATTTCCCGCCATTTTCCGATCCACTGATAGTGAATTTCTATCAATCAGTCCCAATTCCCCACTCACCGCCCATGTTTTTGGATTATTTTGCTTCGTCGCGATGTGTGGTGAGTTTTGAGGCTTATAGGCGTAACTCAGCAACTAGAAGGAGTTATGAGGAGAAACCTATGGGCGTGTTGTACTTTATGAGGGAAAGCATTCTAAGATGGTTTTAGAAAATCTAGGGAAGATGCTCCAAATAGCTATCCTCATGTACTACAGAAAAAAAAGGGGGGGGGGTCTTATTATAATCTGTGGGGACTTAAAAACCGTGATATATGGAGGTGAAAAAATAATTTTCCTACTGTTCCCTGAACCGCTAAGGATTTATAGTACAAAACCATAAGATGAGGAAAAGAAAAATCAATTTAGTGTAGTTGCAAATGGTTCTGATGAGGTCCAATTTGACATTGACAATGATTGTAAGGGTGATATTATTGAGGACACCGAAGATACCTGTTGCAGCATCATCTGCCAATAAGCATGATGGCCTAGAGAGGCTTGTCAGGTGGCGAACCAAGTTCATGTAATGATGCTAAGTCTAAATTTTTGAACTAAGTCTAGAATCAATGCCACCGTCCCATCACTCATCGCTTGCTCAAATTCTATCTTGACTTTTTTTATTAATCTTACAATATATCAGTGAACGTGTCTCCAAGCAGTGACTTGTCACAATGTGTCGTTCAGTTTGGCTTCAATTACTGCGTTGCGTCTAGGGTCTTCTGCCTAAACTGCATAACATATTTCTTGATCGAAAAAATCAACTTTATCAACTTTCGATTGTGTAGGATCATTTTGAGTGACGAATTTTTCAGTGCCAAGTTCTTTATCCCAACTCCTCTCAGCAGCAGACGCCTCTTCTTCTAGTTTTTCAAGCTTACTTTGGAGCCGCAAAAGAGAAGCACAGGCCTCCTCTGAATTCCTCGCTTTTTCTTCACGAAAAGACCGAACGAGTACCATCCATTTATCTTGAGACGGTTGTTGGAGGAATGCCTCCATGGCGCACTGTTGATGAAAACTGATATCATCTTGGACAATTCTAGTGTCCTTGTCATTGGTGATATCATCAAAATTCGCCCAATCTTTTCCGCTGTCGACAGTATCATAAATATATTGGTTGCTTCTTTTCTCGGCCTTTCCCAGCTTCTCCTCGTATAACTTAGGGCATTCGCCCCATGTTCTATCCTCTTTCATCTTGTCTTCCCGGAATAAATCTACCAAATCAATCCACGCATTGTGACTGCTAGGATCGCGAATGAAGTGCTCCATTGCAAGTTTCACCTGTGGTGATATTTTCCCCTGTTCCTTTAAACTATCTTCAGGTTCAAAATCATGTTCCTCAATTTCGTTGAACACATCATTTGGAAATTTCGCGGTGAATGTAAATGATTCATCAGAGGGGTTGGACTCATCTTCACAGGTACTGCTGGTGGAACTGTTGCTCGGACTTCTGGTCGAAGTGTTACTCTCAGTGGTATCAGTTACCTTGCTAAAGGTCTTCTGCAAACCCATAACGTCAGAAGTACCCACTGCCTGGAACTCATGAGCTCCTTCGCCATTCTCTTCATCGTGATAATTTCGGCGCATGCAATCATCCACCATCTTATCAATGTCGTCATGCAAACTTGTAAATCCCAAGCTGTTGATCCTGCTCTCCACACGCATAGTTCTGACCAGGTCACTCCATCGATTTGGTGAGGGAGAAGCAAGGAATGCCGACATAGCCGACTTTTGCAATACTGGCAACGCATCTAATCGACGCCGCTCCTGGTGATGTTCGTTTACATGATTGACGTTTTTACGAGAGTTTGCCTTGTTGCTGATCTTGCAAGGAGGTGGAGAAACATGGGGAAAAGCGCCAATATTGCCGTAATTGTCACTTCCGAAAATATAATCGCTTCCTCTGCTTGATGAAGTTTCGGAATAGATGGATGATGAAGTGCGGGATTGTACGGAACAAATTGAACTGCGAGAGGGGGAGTAGTCAGAGGAACATGTACCGAGGTTTGGTGCAGAATGTACTAATGTCTTGTAATTTCTTGTCATGGTTGCTTGTGGCCCACTTGTTCTGATTATGGTTTATGTTTCCGGCTTGAAAGCAGATGTAAATGTGCCCAGTTCACTTGAGGTTGGAAAGTGAGAGTCATCGCAAAAGTTGAGAGAGCATCAAACGTACATCAACCGACTTTGGTATAAAAATGATCCATTTAAACTTTGACGGTATGAAGCACGACATAATTCACAACCGCCTCGAACACTTCAAGTAAACCAATGACAACGTCGTCTTGCTTTCCTGAAGGATCGCGATGAGCAACAGGAAAACCCTGTCGAATTTGAAAAGAATTCGAGGACGATCATAAGGGACAACCCGAGCTAACCTCCTCCGACAAACAAAGAAAGAAGCCAACCCGACTACCTTGGATTCCATGACCGTTCGCGTTCGTCATTTTCCCAGTTAACCAAAACGAACATCACATGCGCAGTCAAGCCGCAGCCGTGACACAATCATTTAATAACACGCATTAGCATTAAACGCCACGGCGCTCGTTAGGTTTCAAGGCCGCTGCCTTTTCTCGACTCACTTCAATTTGGCTAGCCTGCAAATTGAAATATCACAGCAAAACCCGGGCAATAATTGACATCGATAACATGGAATCGTCTTCTGATCAGCTGCTTCGAACAGACAACTTTTCTGCATCGTGACAGATCATGTAAGCTTACTATGCTATTGCAAATAGAAGTAGGCACCGTTAGGGGAGTTTGAATCGTTCAGGCGGGTTATGTTGTACCATAATCTTTTTTTGGAATGCGTCAACAAAAAATTTCTCCAACTCTGAGAAGGTTCACTGATTTGAACAGGCTACGACACTGTACGATTGAACGCGGTCTTGTTCACATAATTAGGTCCTTTCGGAAAGAGAGAAAGATTGTTCACCCGTTCGGAAGGTTTTTCAGGGTTTCTTCTCAATCTTGTCCGATGAATTCTGATGGTAGGCGGAATATGTTATGCGAACTTTCTTTGACTTCTGAGCAAACCTCACTTTTGTGCTACAAGACAACAATGCTTACAACATTGTTTTGTATTGTACAGTATGGTACAATACCATTCCTTAACCCTCTTCCCGGTAGTACCGTAATTCTCACATTATAAGTTCCTAAAATGTTAAAAGATACATATGGATGTCTCTAATGTTAGTGGGTGCTACATATAAAAAATTATTGGTATCCACTCCTAGTTACTAAATAGCCTTGAATTGTACTGTAGAGCAAACAGTTTTTTCATGGCAGTGTTAGCGCAGTTCATTTGTGGTGAGTTGTGCATGTTAAATGACATAACTCGTGAACCGGAAGGCGTTATGCGGAGCAATACACATTGGCGTGAAGTAGATGAACAAAGCAATCACTTTGTAATGATTAGTGGCTCTCAAGCACGAGTCAAGTGCGTGAAAACGACATTTTTCTAACTGTCAGAGTCTTGACCTTATAATGCGGTGTACTTATAATGTGAGAATTAAGGTAGTGTCAATTTATCCCAAGTATAGTCACTTGTGTCAAAATGACCCAAGTATAGCCCTCATTTTCGATTCTTCTGGGTTCTGGTCGCTTTCAGCGAAAACTGACGCCACCATTGAATTCCTCGCAAAAAAATCGCGCTAGATGGACCCTCACAACCCTGTCACGCAACTCGTGTAACATCATTTTTCACGATGACATTTTCCGACAACAAATTTTCTTTATCAAGGAGCAAAAGATCCCCCTGAGATTGCGCTTTGATCTGCCTCAAGAAGCGATGCTGTGCCCTCATCAAGAAATTGAGCTAAGTGTTGTCTTAGACAACGAGGTACCACCACTCCCCACGACAACTACAACGTCAATTCCCACCATCCTACCCTTCAAAGACGCACCACAAACACAAGATTGGTCTTCTAATTCACAAGATAATGCAAAAAGGAATAGGACACGAATTTCCTATGTCAATAAAGGAATATTGGCGTGTCAGACTCTATTCCTTCATTCTGATGACGAGGTCGATGGAAAACAGGAAGAAGAGTTGTTTCTCCTTGGAAAAGTTTTGTCTGCTCCAAGGAAAGGTGTCTCTGAAGTGTTCAGGATTGCATGGGATTGGTCTTCTCTTCCTTCCTCAGTGACTAATTACAAATTAAGATCATCCGTCGACAGATCTGATCATGAGAAGGTATCCCTTCTTCGAACTGCTCGATGCCACTTTGATGACAAGTATCCTGAAGGCAATCTTCCTCCTGCACTTCATTCCTTGACAACCAAGAATATCTCCAAGAAGGAGAATCGATTAGCTAACAAGAGTAAGGTGTTGTGTTTGTAGAGTTGAAGACGGAATTCAAAACATTCTAAAAAAGACATCAGATGCTAGGCAACAAATAGAAAATATTTTGGGAATCTCCTCTGCATTCCGATTGAAAAAAGCAGTTATATGAGAAAGTGGATAGCATCATGCACTTCGGAGGAGTGCACGTTGTATGTGCATTGCATTGTGGTTAAGTCCGACAATGTCATATTTCGGTTCCCCAAGTTTCATGGATTGAGTTGTTTTGACATTGCACATCATCCATCTATGGATGTCCAATCCAAATCATAAGGTAATGTTTGGTTGGGCACAGGCGGAAGTAAGAAACGACAGGGGAAGTGACATAGAACAGAGCGACAAAAGTGATGATGACAAAGGAAATGGAAGGAAGAAACTTCCACGTGCATACAATGTGAATATATCGCACCCTCTTTACATTCGTTTGAGAAATTTCCAGAGTGAAGGGCGCAAAGACAACAGCGGAAGATGAAGAAGTAGATTACCAAGAAGAATAAGGAATTATAGTAATTATATTTTCAGATTAGACAACAACTTCAGCCATTTACCTTTACAATAGTCATGCTGGTGTATATCATAGTTATTATACTTTCGGATTAGACAATTTCAGCCGTCAACCTTTACAATAGTCACGCTGGTGTATTTATCACTCTCTGTCACGCAGCGAACAAATACAAATGCAGAATGGAACATCTCCTCTGAATCACAGAGGAGATTTGCCTCAGTGTATTCATCTCCACAAAAAGTAATATTTCATCCATGCATTGGTAATTTTGAAACGAAGTTGCAAACGTGAGCAATATCAAATTTATTATTGTCGAATGGTATGGTGAGTTTGACGGCTTCCCCGTGAGCACAATCAATCATTCCAAGTGAGTTGGAGTCAGGAGTTACATCCTCAAAAGATTCATTGTTTGAGTTGTGTTCAACACCATCCTCATCAACATTACGATGGCCAGTGTAGTGATTATCTGGACTGGGGACGCGACTACGAATGAATGCAACGATGCATTCAGGAATGCGGATGCAAACACCATGTCCTAGAACTCCGTGTTCAGCAGCAACAAATTTGCGATACAGGTGGTTCTGTTTCTTGGGCGCATCAAGAGATTCGTTGACAACAGACAGCTCCCCTTCAAGCATTAGCCCAAACACGATTACCTTGCCGGGATCATGGTTGCAGAGAGAGCAAAGCATAATGGAATTAGGGAAAAGACAGCTGAGCAGGAAGTGGAATGAAGGTGACGAGGAACAATTGGAGTGGTTGCGGTGGACAGAGTGAATGTGAGCTAATGAAGTGCGTGAGGTGGAAATTGGAGCTCGCATCCTCAAAAGTGCCTTAAAACGGTATACTATGGATGAAAATATAGCTAAGTATAGACTATACTTTGAGTTTTTTGGTCCATAGTATCGCATATTTAAGGCATTTCTCACTAAGAGGGTTAAGTGATACATTTTTTGAGTTGTGTGGCATATCCCCACCCCCAGTTGCGGTGCACTAGATGCACCGCACACTTTGACCAAATCCTTGAAATCTCTTATGGTGCATCTAATGCACCATAATTTTTGTACTATTCCTACATATGTACAGCGGAAACCAACAACCATTTTTGAGAAAGAGATCATTTCAAATATTAATTTTAGAACAAAAAATTCCAGGACATACCCACACTGCAGGGACTTTTCAGATTGCCTGCGCTGTCTGGAACAATTTTTGGAAATATTATATATGCCTAACATTCACATATTAATTGGCCAAAAATTTGGCTTAACTATTTCGGACTAAAAAATGATGCCAAGCAGAGATTACCTCTGATGGGCAAATGAGTCTTTTTGAATCCCTACAGGGGCTGTGTAGGAATAGTCCAGTTACGGTGCACTAGATGCACCGCAAGGATTATGATGGGGAAAGCTAGTTACGGTGCATTGCTCAGCTTCAATTGGGGTAGGTATCCTACCTTATTTGGAAAAAATATTTTCACGTAAGACTTTTTCAAAATCTCATTTGTATGAAAAACTGCGTTTCTTTCTCCTCCTCCTCCTCCTCCTCCTCCTCCTCCTCATCCTCCTGCTGCTGCTGCTCCTTCTTCCTTCTTCTTCTTCTTCTTCTTCTTCTTCTTCTTCTTCTTCTTCTCCTTCTCCTTCTTCTTCTCCTTCTTCTTCTCCTTCTTCTTCTCCAGTGAGACAGTTTTTAACCTTTCGCCATCACAGATAATTCAACCATCAAAACAGTGTAATTACCTGTTAAAAATAATTTTTATGTTTGACATACAAGGGTAGTCATAATGTTTTGATCTTTGGTTACCTTTAAAATTGTATCTTATTTCCAAAATTGGGACATGCAAGGTGGATGAGGTGCTCGCGCACACCAAACTAGACAAGCTCTCTTATTTTAAAACTAAATACCTATTTCAATGTTTTTTATTTGTCTAGCTCGCTGCAAAAATCTTGGAGTAGCTGCTAGTTATTTTTTGCGACCCTCCATGTTATTTTCTAGTGCAAAACATGATTATAAAAATAGAGTTAGAGTACGATGCCTATCTTGGTAAAAAATGAATTCCATATGTGGGAGCCATCAATGATCCCTGGACTTCACTTGAAGTTTGTTGAGGTCTACCCACCTCTAGTGGTCTCTGTGAAACCACCACAACATGTGCACTCTCCCAACCACCCCGTTAATGCTACCACCATGGATCATTTGTTTCCCTCCTCATGGACCCCTCCAGATTCATCAGGCCAACTATCATGCCGCTAATGCTGCTGCTACAGTGTTGCTTCCAGTGCAAGGCGAGAAAAACTCTCCGCCCTTCTACTTTGATGCTATCATGTATCATGTAGTATCATTGTTCCCATTAAAATGATTTTAAATCCGTGTTACTGTTATCTTGTATTCAATTTAAATTGTCTCAGCTGCAAGCCACAATTTGGAGCAACCACCTCCACCCAACCCTCACCAAACCCATAAAAAGCAAGCTGGAGCTGTGTACTCTATATTTCAGTGCCAGTTTCGTCAGCTGATGTCATTCGAAATCACAACCTCCAAATGAGACTCATTTCAGTATCACAATTGCAAATAATATAAACTATACATTTCATTCATTACAATCATAAGTGGGGGTGTTTGAGTTCTTCTTTAAAATATTATGATTAAGCTATTAACTGCAAATTAACCTGTGAAAATTAAAAGTCTACATTTTTACAGAAGGATTATTGTTGATGTCGGTCTTTCCCGTTATATTTTTATGAGCCTGTCAAGGCCAGTGGTCAGTTGTGCCCATTTCATCATTTCAGGATGTACTTATGTTACCTTATTGCATGCAACGGGCATACCTACCACCTACCGTCAGGCAGACATGCTTCCCCATTTTTTCTACAATAGTACAAAATGGTTTCACTTGAATGTGAAAGTGGGGGGGGACAATAATTAGCTTTAGGTCTTAAGGGCAGTCCAATGTCATGTGTTCATCATCCATTCTTGTGGCAAAGTGAATATCTCAACCTACTCACACTTATATCTAATATATTAGTTGTGCTACTATTGTGCCACCTAATGTAGAATCAGATAGATTTCTACTTCAGTTTGACCTGGTGCAATAATTGCACCAATGCACAGGACTATTCCTATGTATTTTGGGCCCCACTGCATCACTGTCCCAGCTATGAAACTTGGTGCTGTTGTATGCCTAGTTTCGAAACTGGGACGTTTTATTGTCCCCAAAGGAGAACTTGCTATTTTTGGACCCACATGGTGATTGGGGGACAATTCACAGTTGAGGTAAGAAGATAGGTTAGTACAATTCCTAAATGCATTCATAGGTAGGTTATTAGCCCACCTATCTTTCCCATCAGCCACAATCATCGAGGCTGTTCCACAATTCATATTCATGTTTGTGGCACTAGTGAATTGAATCCATAACCCTCTTGTGGGATGTGTTGATGTTCACACTTTGAGGCTTGCGAGTCCTCTTTTGATTATTGTAAGTGCTGTTTGAAGGGCTGTTTCAAAGGATCAGCAATGGAGGGAGTTATGTTTAATCTTTGGACAGCCTGAATGTCTTGAGTATCATATGACTATTAGAGGCTGTCCACAGGCAGAAAATTACCATCGTACTTTCATACTTTCATACCCTTAAAACGGTCACCAGACAGACAAAGTATGTACCCTCGTCTGCAGGCAGAAAATTTGGATCGTAGTGTCATACCTAAGTTTCCGTTAAATTAAAAAGAACAATTCTCAGAATTTCCTCATTCAATTTCCATCATGGCAATTTTGTGTATTATGCTTGCCACAACTCGTTCATCATTTGAGGTTCTCAGGTGTCAGAAGCTGTTGCAATCGCCAACAAGATTTTCCCATGTCATCATCAGGTGTATTTTACTGTACCTCTTCACGCTTGTTGAGAGTGTCAAGGGGACGAATAATAAGGATCGTGCGGAAGGGAGGAGAAGATGAGAGCAAAAGAAGTTCGGAGGGAGAGCGGGATTGGACATTGTGGGGAATAGAAGAAAGCAAGATTCTCACAATTTGCGCGTGCCACTGACCAAAATGTACATACAACGGATCTGATACAAAAAAGGTAGGGTAGGATGTTTGACCTCTGGTCAGGTACGATGTTTTTTCTGACCAGAGCTTGCGCGCCAAAAATTATTCCGTTCCCTCTATTGGGTCATGATCCCTAAAAAAGGGTACGAAAGTATGAAAGTAGGATGCTAATTTTTCTGCCTGTGAACAGTCTATTACTTTTTTGGTACATGAACATTTCATATGTCATGCTATAATGAAGAGGGTCAAATAGAGTCTTGGGACTGCACACACCTCTTGGGAGGTGTGGAAACTTTATTGGCACATGAACCTCTTTCATGATGTATGGCAGTAACACGAGATTAGGATGTCACATCACAAGAAGAATGGCAAACCTGGCATATAGTAATTTATTCAGTTCCTGACTCATTTCTACAACAACATAAACACACCTATTAATTTTTTACTTCGCCTAATGATCGAATTCTCCAGTGATTATTTGCCAGCTTAGGGGGTCTTAGTGCCTTCTTTTCATTTGTTGAGTTCTAGTGCCAAAGAGGACAAGTGACACTTTGGGGTTGTGCGAATACATAACCTCATTTCTCAAACTGGTTGGGAAGGGGGCACCCAGTTTTGAAAGTGAAACATAAAAAATGTCCAGCCACAAGATGCTTATTTTGGTGTCCCAGTTTCAAAACTGGGCAAAAATGATGTCCAGTTTCAAAACTGGGGTGGCAACAAATTGGGGCCCAACATGATTTTTTGTAGAAATATCATTAGTAATTCTCCCTTTCAAAACTCTATCTTAAGACAGAGGTAACGTGAACAACAGAAATCAGTGAGAAATAAAATTAAAAATGATTAATATGACAAAATAGTTAATTTATGACAAAATAATTAATTTGATCACTAACAGTCCATACTCCTTCAAGTGTGATCACGGTCACACACTGAATGTCTTTTACAGTAGAGCTTTCAGTAATTCTTTCAAAGTAGTGTCAGCCATTCAATATCATAAAAATTCCCGTAACGGTCAGTGAGAGCCCTGTAATCCATTGAGTTCAATGGCGATGTCAATGAGGAAAAGTAGTGCTACAATTAATCTGAAGTTAAGAAAAACTGGAAATTTTCTCTAAAATCCAAAAATGCAGTCATAGTTAGGGGTTGTTTTACAAGAACTTAGTCAAATTACACTCTACACCAACTTCAAGTTTCCAAAAAAGGTCATCATTAATCAATTTTACTATGCTTTGAAATATGTTCCATGAGGTGCCCACCGCACAGCCAATAGCCTAACTTACATCTACAACAAGTCCTAACTTGTCTCCCAATCTGTTTCCTGAAACCTTTGGCCTTGCAAAGATACTGCTGGTACCTCGTTTTTGCTGAGCAGACCCATTGACGGTTGCAATATTCTTTGGCATGAGGAGGAACCGTTACTGTTCCATGTACATCCTCAATGCCCTCCATATCATCTTCTTCCACCCTGTCTTCCCTGGTAAGCCATTGGTTGTCAATTAGGAGTCACCTGAACTTCCGACAAAACTCCACAAGTGTTGGAAACTCTTTTAGTCTCTCCGAAGGCCACACACAATATTTCAGTGCCAGATACACATGTACATCCATGATTGCTAAAAGGAAGAAAAATACCCAAATCTCCCACCTCTGAGTAACACATGTACCCTCCAAAGAGGGCAGAGCATGATGCAGATTGTTGTGGTTGTCCTATGCATGGCAGTAGCAAAAGTGCCAGTTGAATGGCTTCTTATACTTGAAGTGCACAGCTCGATCTCCAGTACAACAAAATGTGGACCTGCATGTATCATCTTCCTCCAACACTCCACCAGTTGCCATGATTTCTTGACATAGTCCGGCTCCTTCATGCCCCGAATGTTATGCAGTGAAGAATTCAGAGTTCCAGAAATTGCTTCACGCTCACCAGTGCTCTTGCCACTACATCGAGCGTTGATTGCATCACCTGGCACCAATGACGGCCAGAAACGGCGCTTTGTGATTAAAGCACCGGAAAAATGATTTTTCTCATAAAGAGCAACAAGGGCTTTTAAGACACAAAGTCCAGAGTCCAACACAACATACCTCCCAGTATTGAAGTAGCTGTTCAGCCGCAACAGCAACCCTCCAGTCTTCCCAATGAGCCCTTCAAACTCTGGCACTCCAAGGTCTGGTGGTAGATCTTTTGGTTTGTGGCAAAGGACACTTGCATACCAAGTTCGGGAACATTAAGTTTCCATCGTCGTCCATTGCCAAAGCATCTTGCATCTACAGAAGTGTACTTCATACAAAAAATGGTGTAAAATGGGTTTATATTTGTGATCCCTGTAAACAAAATTGATTTTTTGATTGCAAATGTATGTGTTTGTAGCCGTTATAGCCCCCCCTGTCTATAGCCCCCACCTCACAGTCAATCGACCTCCCTAAAAGTCAATAGACTCTACTGTATTTTACAAATAACCATTTGTAGACCCCCCCCCCCCGGTTCTATGATGGGGGGTTACAGAGTGTCATGAGAGTTACAGAGTGTCATGGGGGTTACAGAGTGTCATGGGGGTGGGGTCTAGAGACTGTCATATGTGGGTCTATAGACCCCCCATGACCATCTATAGACTGTCATGGGGGCTCTATAGACTGTTGTGGGGGATCTATAGTATTCTGCAAGCAGAATAACCACGCGGCGCCTTGGTCCTAGGCTGCATGCGGCTGTCTGCTAGATTGCTATAGGTGGTGAGAGATAACTATAGGTAGTAGGTAGTGGGACATAGTGTATAGGGATGTAACAAAGTCCCTAAAGTAACGGGCTTATGGACTAATACTAGACAAGTATGCGTCCCCTCGCGTACTTGTGACGCTTGGCTGAAGCTCGTCGCGACGAAAACTTTTGCGGAGGGTGTTAGCCTGGAGGAAGCTAGCGTTTCGATTGGTCGGGTCGGTCGAGCAATCGAAGGAGAGGATTAGTGAGGACATGAGTGTCCACGCAAAGATGTGCATTGTAAGATGGCGGTGTGTGTGGTGCTCCCGCTCATTTTGTCGTCTTACAGGCAAGTGAGAAGACAGTCTGTACTGAGTAGGATAACGTTGTACGTAAGGGTATGGAGATCCCACGTGCTACGCCTGTCTAGTGTAGTCCTTAGCTGGCTACAGATAGGGCGATACGACGCGTGTGCAACTAGGCAGCTGTCTTGGCAGCTGGCCCGAAGTCTATCAAGGATATTCTGCAAGCAGAATAACCACGCCGCCTTGGTCCTAGGCTGCATGCGGCTGTCTGCTAGATTGCTATAGGTGGTGAGAGATAACTATAGGTAGTAGGTAGTGGGACATAGTGTATAGGGATGTAACAAAGTCCCTAAAGTAACGGGCTTATGGACTAATACTAGACAAGTATGCGTCCCCTCGCAGACTTGTGACGCTTGGCTGAAGCTCGTCGCGACTACCCATGCGCTCCTGGAGTGGAGGCGCGGTGTAGTGTGGCATGTTGGGGAGGAGTCCGTTGACGTAGTCGTAGAGACATGACGCGCGTGCCACCGAGGTGACACAAAGTGCGAAGAGGTGAAGGCATCTAGCAGACGGCCATATGTAGGCAGGAGCGGGAAAAAGAAAAGAAAAAAGAAAAAATCTTTCCATGAGGTATGGGACTGGGATGCATCTGGTGCGAACCGGGTGGAGTAGAAGTATCGTGGGGGATGACGCCACGACGCGCGTGGGGAGGGCAGAAATATCTGAGACGATGTCCGCGGAAGAGATGTCTCGCTGGTTCAGGCGGCAGCCTGAGCACGAACGCAAGTAGATGGGGATTGGGTGATCCCGGATGGGAATGACCGGGTGCACCTGAAGGTGCTCGGGGGCCGGCCGGTGTGGCGCTGGCGTTTCACGAAGTTGGCGGCGGCGAAGCGACCGACGCGCACGCGGGAGCAGCGGATGGCAGGCGTGACTTCGTGCCGGGCGGTTGGGGGCCGGACCGCCGGGCGCCGTGTACCTGGAACGCGTCCTCCGAGGGGAGGCAGTCGACTGGTCGACGCTGCGGTTGCCCCCGGACGAGGCCGATCGCGTGCTGGCGGCGCTTGGGCTGCTCCACGGCGGGTGAAATGTGTCATCCCCGAGGAGCTGGGTGGGTGGTACGAGACCCAGGTGAGTCCTGACGCGAAGCAGGAGCGATGAAATGCAAGTTGCTGACGCGCTGGTTGTTCGCCGCAGGTGCTTTGGTGGGGGGTGGACGAGACCCTGGCGGAGTTGTTCGCGCGCCACCCGCCAAGGGCAAGTTCGAGGGGAACCCGAATGATAGGTTCCGGCCTTCGCCGACGGCGTGGCGTGACGGGCCTAACCGCGACGCCCGGGCCCTCGGGCTGTACGGGGCGGTACACGGTCGAAGTTCCGTCCCGGTGAGTCCCGGGTAATTTAAGTCGCCGCTGTCGGACGAGCTGACATTGTGTGTAATGCGTTGCAACAGGAGCGGACTACGACTACTCCGAGTCGGCCAACGAAGCAGCTGGAGATCGAGTGGGACAGCGGGGACGCCGAGATGACGGAGGAGGAATACGAGGCGGCGGGCACCGCCGAGCCAGTTACGCCCGGGCGAGGGGAGGTCGCTACTGAGCCACGCCTTGTCGGCACCGGTATGTTCGCGAGGTTGTGCACTCGGACTGACGCGGGGAGAGGAGGAGGGTGGCGGCGGAGTAGTTAGTGTTGTAGTTAAAGAGTATAGAGACTTGTTAAGTTAATAGTAAAAGTGAATGTATTGGACGTGAACTGGTGTTAAGGGAGTTGATTTGAATAACCCAAAGACTAGTTGTTAAGGACTAGAACATATACGCAGTTTGTCAAGAAGCTGTGGACCGGCGTTGGCGTGGTTCCCGTTAGGCTGCGCTGGCGCAGAGGAGTTCCTCATGCGGCTCAAGGGATCGGGCGTGCTCCTGTGTGGGAGGATCGAGACCGAGGGTGATGGCCTTCGTGTGCTGGTCGGCCGTGTAGAATGTGTTGCGGAGATACATGAGAAATGTGTCGCTGCGCCAACGCAGGCGGTTTTTGATGTAAGAGTCGGAGAACCGGGCTCGGTGGAGGAGGTTGGCCGCCGTGACGCGCATCGAGTGGCAGGACCAGGCGAGGAGATCCTTGTGACCGGCGGGGATGTCGAACACTTTGTGGGCGACGTGACGCAGGAAGCTGGCGAACTGGGCAGCTGTGATTTGTCGCCGGGTCCCCGTGTTTGGGTCGAGGTAGACTGCGGCGGGGTAGCCGTTGGGAGTGCCGAGGCGTTGAGCACGCCGGACTATGTCGAGGCTGGCTTGTGTCGGGCACATCCAGTTGGAGTCCGTCCTGCGCCGGTAGGTGAGGCGTTGGCCATTGTCATTGTTTTTTTGCTTGCGGAAACAGAGGGTCGTGAAGGTTATGTCGGCGTCGGGTGTGGCGAAGACATCGTGGACGCGGCGTCCTGTGGATGTGGAGAAACTGAAATCCTCCACGACGACGGGCAGTGTGGGCTGGCGATCGCCCCAATTAGGATCATCGATGGTGTCGAAGGAAGCGTGGTGGTCGTTGCACCACTCGGATTTCCGGAAGCCGGTGTAGCAGCCGAGTGCAATCCAGTCCGCGATTGCGCGGACGAGTGAGTCCGCAGAGGCCCGGGAGGCGAGGTTAGCAATGTAGTGAAACATGCTATCGGAGATCATCTCCTTGCGCTTAGGAACTACTTCGCACTTTTTATCGCATTGGTCATTATTTTAACGTAATTAACGTCGACCTGGTGAGGGCAGGGTAGCCCGCGGTCGGTGTGCAGAGTGCAGGCCTGCTTTATGTACCCGAGCAGCGTCGCATGCCGAATTCGCACGCCAGTGATGGTGCGGCCGCGGATGAGCGAGACGGCGTAGCAAGCGAGTACCCAATTGCGGCCCTGAAGGGGTAGCTCTGGAGTGCAGGGGTCGGGTAGGCCTACGTCGTGGCACCAGGAGAGGAAGTGAATCTTCCGGGATCGATCAGTAACTGCTTGCTTGCAGTGAGAGGATCCAAGCAAACGGTCCGCAATAGGACGCCCACAATCGAGGAGATGAGGTCGGCATTGGGGAGGAAGCGCCGACAACCAAGCAAGCTGGGGGCCTGTGTGAGAAGGAGAGGGAAGTCGTGAGTGAGAGACGCTTCGCGACGGTATCCGTGAGATGCCGCCGGCAATGACATTTGTTTTGGTGTCGACACGCCCAAAGCGGTAGCCGGCACCTTGGTCGAGGAGCAGGGCGGCCTGAAGCCGGGCGAGCCCGCGGCCGGTGGTGCTGGAGGTGCAGCCTTCGTGAGCCACGATTCCCGGCAGTATTGTCACACTCGAGGCGATAGAGAGGGTGGGGGTCGCCCGAGTGGCGCGCGGTCTCGAGGTGGTGCAAGTGGCACCCCATCATTGTGATGAGTTGTGCCGCATACCGAGCGAAGTTGATGCTGATCAGGGCTGGGTTGTCCCGAAGTTGTGATGTACTTGAGGGTACGCGGCGCGGACTTCGGCGGGCCATTCGAAATACCACCAGAACTTGGCCTCGGGCAGTACCCGCCTGCAGCCAACAGGCTGGAGTCGCTGCGGGCCGTCCCGGCGGGGATGCGTGGGATAAGGTATGCGATGGGGCATGAGGTAGGGCACCAGGGAGAGGACAGGGCCCTCTCGATAAGGCGCAGGTCCCTGCGGAGGTCGGCCCCGATGTGATGGAGGAGGGGGCAGCCGTGTACTGAGCGGGCCGTCGCGCTAGTGTGGAACGCCCGCTGGCGACCCCGAGGGTGAGGCGGCGGCAGTACGGATGATGCGTAGTGCGCTGCGGAACCGCTGACTGGTGCGGACGAGGTGAGAGTTGTTGAGGCGGAGGGCGCCGCGATGGAAACATATATGTTCCCGAGGAGGAATTTCAACCACGGCGCGCTGAAAGCGATGTGATTGAGCTTCCCAGTGAGCTCCTCGGCCTCCTTTGCGTGGAAGGAGCGGCGGTGGGGACCCCAAGTCGTTCGTAGCAGGGAAATGGTGGCAGAAACAAAGTCCGGCGGAGTGCCGGCAGTTAGTGTCCGGAGGTTTAGGGTGAGCCCCAGAATCCTGTTGACCGGGCCACGTGGAGTTCGCTTAGCTTATCCCATGAAATAGGGTCCTGTCGGCGCGCGACGTCAGAGTCGCCCAGCAGGAGGAAGATGGCCTCGATGCTGGACGCAATGGCCTGTTCGAACCGGGCGAGTGTCGGCGACGCCGAGGTAGACGCCGCCGCCGACGAGACGCCGCGGTGGCGAGGGCGGGGGTTCCTGAAGCGCCGCAGACGCCTTTGGTTGAGGGCGCCGCTGGATGCTTGTGTGAAGCGCTGCGCTTCGTGCCGCCGCAATGATCGGCACCACTTGATCTTGTCGAGTACTGCCCTGTGTTTGTGCACGAGGGACGATCGAAGAAGAGCCGCTCGGGCGAGGGCGGACTGGGCGCGCCGCACCGCCTCCCAATTGGCGGGCTGAAGTCGGCGCCGAACGCCAGCCCGATCTGGAAGAACAGGTAGTCGGCGAGGATGTACGAGAACGCGCCCGCCACGCCGGGATGATGCTTAATTTGGCGGAAGCAGGACTTGACGCCATTGGCGTGAACGACGATGTCGCCATTGGGGTACGATAGCCGGAGGTTGTATGCGCGACTAGGATGTCTTCGCCAAGACCGCCCCAAAGTCGCAGCTGAGTTCCGAGCCGTGAGGGGTGGACGCCATTGCGTTGATGGGGATTGAGTCCCAGTCGCATTTGCGGGATGCGCCGAAGATCTGGCGATCCTTCTTGCCGGGTTTCTCGAGGATGTGTTGTGGGGTGATGAAGCAGTGGGGTACGAACCGCCAAAGCCAGTGTGGGACGGAACAACGAAGTTGTTACGCTCCTCCTTGTTCATGGTGGCCATGACCTGGTCGAGTTTAGCGCGGATGGAGGGGTGGTTCCCTCGACGCCAATAGAGTAGCGCGTTGTCGCGGGTCGTGCTCGCGTTGAAGTGGTTCGGGCAACCCACAGTCATGACGCGGGAGTAGTCTGCGATGAGTGCCTCGGCGATGCCGTGGGTGCGCAGGGAAGCGACGATCTCGGCGAGGTTGCGGTATGCCCCCGTGTAGTTGTTGCCGAGGAACCGTATCACGTGGGCGACGCCAGGTTGTAGTGGAGGAGGCAGGCGAGAAAGGCATAGGCCTTACGGGTCCCGAGGGATTCTTGGCGCTGCCCAGTCCAAGTTGTACTGGGATAGCCAGAGAAAGTCGTGGTGGTGTAGGTGCACGCAGGCGCACAGTAGATGGGAGAGTAGTGGGTGGCACCGTGGAGGGCGAGGATGTCCGCAGGTTCGGTAGCCGGACTTGAGGACGAGAACATATGTTGTTTCGAAACAAGCGGCTTGGTTGAAGGAGTGGTTGGTGCTAGGGCGTCCGGCGATGACCGAGCAGCGCGCGTGGCACCGGGGTCGCCGCGACGGTGCGCCATTGGTGATGGTGTCATTGCCGACGGCAGAAAGCGAGAGGTAGCGGTCTGAGAACGACTTACCGAGGGAGGCGGCAGAGGGATCGTAGTCCTGGTGCCCGAGGTATTTCTTGTTGAATGCCGCGAGGTGGTGCATGTCTGTGGTGGACGAGATGCGGGTCGCGCACTGATGGCGGAGGGAGCGCTTAGGTGCCCGCCGGTGGTGGGGACCGGAGGTGTCTGCTTGGACTGGTGGGTTGGAGCCGGCTGGGTCGGCGCTGGTCGCCGCAAGGGTATCTGTTTGCGGCAGAAGAATTAGAGTGGGTTATGTCATTTGTGAAACTAAAGGAAGTCGATGTAGGTCGCAGGGTAAGGACTAGCTATTATAGTTAGGCTTACGATTTTGTTAGTTTTCCGGCGGAGCGCTGGAGAGAGTGGACGCTGAAAGTTTAGCGATGCGGGCGGAGACCTTGGCGGGTTCGACCACCTTACGGTTCCAGTCGAGGGCCGGCGTCTTGTCGATAAGGGCGGACCACTTGGCGAAGGTCGAGTCCGCCACCTGGAGATGTCCAGCTCATGGATCATCATGCAGGAGGCGCCGCGCGGGCAGCTGCGGCCGACGCGATGACGGGCTGCGCAGAGGCGGAGAGAGGGAGTAGCCTCGCTGACGGTCGGCATCATGTCTGACCCGTGTACACAAGAGTGCCAGAGAGGTCGCCGGGGAAGGCGTGGAGTCCCCGGGTTTTCCGCGCGGCGCTTGGGGTCTGGCGTGACGAGGCCCGTTCCGCATGGTCAATGGGGGTAGCGCGCTTCGCACTCTTGTCGAGCTTAGACTTGGCGGTCTTCGCCTCGCCGGCCTGGAGGAGAGGACAGGACGGGATAGTCCCCGTACCGCACTCGAATTTTCGCAGGGTGCCGACGCAATCGTCGAGGAGCTCGAAGGCTTCGACGAACTTGTCGGTCGCGATCTCGGTGATCCTGTCGGTGGCGAGGAGATAAGTGTTCTTGGTGTGGCGGAGTGGATGCGTGAGCAGGATGCTCAGCTGGTCGAGCATCTGCACAGTCCACAGGACCAGTGGCTTGTGGGGTCGATTGCTCTTTTTCAGAGAGGCGCGCATGGAGGCAGACGATAGGTGCAACACGAAGGTCCGGGCGACGACGAACATGGCGGGCGTGTGGATGTCCTGGAGGGACAGGTCACAAGCAAACTGGGCTTCGATCACGGCGCATATGTTCGCGAGGTACGCGCGAAGATGATACACGGTGTTAATGGCCGTGCTCGTGGTGATGGTCGTGTTGACCTTGCTGAGGTTTGTCGTGGCCTCGCCGAGGAGTTCCTCGGCTTCGCGGTCGTAAGAAGCGGCTTCGCGCTCCTCGGCGAGGGACTTGGAGTCCGGGACGAGGTAGAAGAAGCGGAACCGTTTTTTGCTCTTGCCGGTAAGCTCGATGGATTGCATCGTGGAAACCTCGTAGTAGCTCGACGCGTACTGGGCATACACGAGAGGGTCGTGGCGAGGGAGGTCTACCTCGCGATGGAGGAAGTCCGTGGACTGGGAGAGGGCTTCAGGAATGTTGGCGAACATGTTCGCCATGGCCTCATTGATGCCTGCCCTGTCCGGGCTGCAGTAGAGCCACTCTCCGTTCTCCGTGAGTGTGGGGAGGTGGAGAGACTCGGCAATTCGATCCCAGCCGAGGTTCGCGAAGCCGCGCGGTCGCGAGGCGCTCGTTGAGAGGTGTGTCCTTCTGGATGGACTCGGTGCCGTGGCGCCCGCCTTCCGAGGGACAGGCAGAGTGGCATTGCCAAGGACGGCGAGATCCAGGCCGCCGAAGTTCGCCAGCGTAAGGTGGCCACCGTGGCGGGCGGGCGACGCCGCGGGTGGATAGGTCGGAGATCTCGAGGAGTCGCGCGGAAAGGGTGTCGATGGCCGGTTTAGCTTCGTCTTCCTCGTCTTCGCCGACGGGAGTGAGCTTGCAGCTCGAGGGTTGACCCCAGGACTGCCCGGAGTGGAGGCGCGGGAGGATGAGCCGGTTCGCGACCTTTCCAATGCCGACTGCGGTGCAGCGGACGAGCTCGTCGAAACGGGTCGTGTCGTGGGCGAGGAGGCATCGTGCCCAGAAGGCACCGCCAGCGACTGTGGTGTCGAGGATGTCCATGGTGGACTCGGTGACCGCACCTTTGGCGGTGTCATTGACGCCATAGGGGATAGGCAGGGAGAGAGGGAGGTGTACCGCCTTGTAGGTGGCGCCTTCCTGGAGGTCGAGGGTGTGAGTACCCGTGATATCGGGCGGCCGTGAAGGCGGGGCCAGAGCGGTAGCAGGCCGGGACGTCGGGCGGAGGCGGTGTCGACAAGGCAGACGCACGTGCCGGCGACTTCCACCGGGTGTATTCTGCCTTGAGGAACCTGGGGTCGTTGCTGCTGTGGCCGACGAGGTACTCGAAGTTCGATCCCGGCGCCTGGGTCGGTTAGTGTGCAGCGTTGTGGCTGGAAGACCGGGCGGATACGCTTGTGGGGGGTGATCACGTAGAACCCAGCGAACAGGTTGTTGTTCGCCAGAGCGAGGATGCGCTTGGCATTGGAGAGTGACTTCTTGAAACTGGAGTCGAGCGTGGTCGCATCGGCGCTGCTGGTCTTGTAGAGCGTGATGAGCGAGGGTGGGGAGAGCACCCGAGTGGGCGTGGAAGTCAGACCGGAAGTGGTCGAAACTGAGGAAGAGACAGGGGACCTGTGTGAGATATCGCAAGTGCGAGCAAGGAGCTGCCGTGGCAGGAGCGGGTGAACTGCCGGAGCGCGTTCGAGAGGAACCCAGGATGTGGTAGGTTCCACGTCCGTGCAGGAAGGAACGAGAGCCGCCCAATGGTCGGAACCACTGCATTGGCAGATCGAACCCATGGCGACCGGATACGTACCTTGGGCGCGGGAAAAGACGGAGGACATGGTGGAGGAGAAGCCGGAGCGTACGCGCAGGCGGATGGAAACAGCAAAAACTTTTGCGGAGGGTGTTAGCCTGGAGGAAGCTAGCGTTTCGATTGGTCGGGTCGGTCGAGCAATCGAAGGAGAGGATTAGTGAGGACATGAGTGTCCACGCAAAGATGTGCATTGTAAGATGGCGGTGTGTGTGGTGCTCCCGCTCATTTTGTCGTCTTACAGGCAAGTGAGAAGACAGTCTGTACTGAGTAGGATAACGTTGTACGTAAGGGTATGGAGATCCTACGTGCTACGTCTGTCTAGTGTAGTCCTTAGCTGGCTACAGATAGGGCGATACGACGCGTGTGCAACTAGGCAGCTGTCTTGGCAGCTGGCCCGAGTCTATCAAGGAACTTTTCATGACTCCGTACAGAAAGTCTATAGTCTCTTCTCTAAAATATAATGACATGAGATTAGTTACAAAAGGTGTGGATCATGCATGCAATAAAATATCACTTCAGCTCATGCATGACTTGTATGACTTTTGTAGTAATGTAAGTGTCTATATTACTTTTTAAATCTAAATCGAAGATGTAAAAAATCTGTCACTTGTATTTTTGATCATCTAATTTTCCTGCCATTTCATTTTTAGCTGGGGGTCTATAGATGGGGGGGTCTACAAATGGCTACTAACACATGTGCTTGGAACTTGCAGGGAATTGTGATTGTCAGATGATCAAGACCATATGGTTTTATCTGACACCCCAACCATATAATCAGGGTTATGAGTGTCTTGTAGAGAATTGAAAGTGGTGAATGTGGATGTCGGCTTTTTCAGGGGCTTGTTTGCACCGTCTTCACATGAAGAGCATCTATATAGTAACTAAGAAATTCCATATGAACCTGTCATGTAAATGACAACTATCATTTTCTTCATAGTGGTGGTGTAATATTTACTGGTGCTTGAAATGAACACAAGATAATGTCATCTTAATAGAAAAAAGAGGAATACAATACACAGCAAGAGATTAACAATTTCATTCATGTGACTAAGGTACCTCAGAGGATGGTTGCAAGGTGGGCTGATGGAGAGGAAGTTGCTGCAGCATTATTTGAGGATGCTTTTGGTGGTGTAGAATATTTTTGTCTTGTGTGTTTCATGTGCATGGGACTGGTCATAGGATGGGTAGTAGGGGGACAGTCTCAGAAATAATGCAGAAATAGTAGGGATTGTAGGAAAGAATAAATATGAGATATCAGTGTCTTGACCATGAATGGTCATGAAAGCAGTATGAGAATTTGTCTGGCAACAAAACTTTACTCACCACAGCTCCTACTCATGATGTAGATTGGTGCAGGCATTGTGTGCAGGCATGGTCTCTCTTTGAATCCAGTTGGATTGCTGTTAACATAGAGAACATCCTATTGAGCCATTTTCATGTATGATAGCCCATGCTTATGCTCCCATGCTGCTGATGTGGTGTTGTCTTGCCAATGGCAGGATGTTAGAATATTGACAAAAATTATTTTACTATGACCCTTACTTAGGTATTTACTGGGTTTTTCTGGAAGATTTCCCGCTTTTCCCAGCACATCATCTATGGATCTACAAGACTGAAAACAGAGACTCCAAGAGCTTCTCAGAGTAATTCTATGGAAGCCTATGGAATTCCTCCTTATTTTATCTCTATTATCAAAACATTTTAATCCTAATTATTATTATGCACAATATTTACCTTCAATTCTATGCTATATCATTAACGATACTAACAGTAGGATTACTGTCTATGCTAGGGGACACCCTACATATAGCCAGTCAAAGTCCCCCGAGCTCCAAGAATTATAACACGCTTCCTCCGTGGCAAAAGAGAGAAGTCAACAACATTGAGAACTGATCACTCTGGAGTATCACAGCAAGTGAAAATTTTGCAATTACCAATATTACGAACGTCAACATCGTCAATCAAAAACACCCATCAAGTTAACTTCAACAGGAATGTCAGCCAAGCAAGGCCATTAACAAACAACGAGTTCCAACTATTCCACCCAGAACAAGACAATCAGAAATCCCAAAACCATACATGACAGGCAATACTCCAACAAATGTGAATTGGCAGAAAAAATCGCAGCACTTACCACTGTGGTTGCTAGCCCTGCAAATGCCATTGCTGGCAACCAGGCTCCTCCTGCAGCAGCAGCAGCTCCTCCCACAGCAACCCTAGCCTTTGCTACCTCTCCTGGCATTGCTGCCGTCAAAGAACTTATTGACTACACGACAAAGCATGGATCCAACCTGTACAAACATGGAACAAAGGCACTTGGAACCCCCTTCAGCATGAAGGCAAGTCCAGTGGTAATTTTTGAGAAAGAACTACAAGACAGGGCAAGCATGATGGGCTGGGACAACAGTTCCCAAAACATTCTCAAGTTCACAAACAAGGACAGCAGACAAATCAGTCTCATTGCCAATTATGACCAAATCAATGCCGAGACATTAAAAGCAGCACGCAAGACATTCATCACAGGCATCAATACAGACAAGCAAGCAGCACAAAACAACGAAAAATGTGGCACTGTCTATACAACGGCCTCACCAAGGAGGCAGCATCTCTGCTTACCAATTGTCAGGACTACAAAGTCATGGCCAATGGGGAACCAAAAGTTGTTGCACCACTCATGTATAAAACCATCATGAGGCTTGCCACCCTAGAAGGCAATGCAACCATTACCGCACTTCGGGCCAACCTTCGCGAGCTCACTCAAGCAACATTGACAAGATTCATGAAGAAAGCAAAAGCAAAATATTCTTTACTCGTAAACTGCAGAAAATAGGGTGTCAAATCTCCTGACCAAGAGAAGTTTGTTGCACTCAAAGCATAAGTCAAGGAACCAAATGATCTCAAGCTCTCTGCCCAACTCATCCGCAAGCTTGAAGAGGACAAAAACAAAATGAAGGAGGGAGATAATGAGAACAATCAAGACAAAGACAGTCGAATCAAGCAATTCCAAAGCCAAGACAACAAGTGGATGAAGATTCCCCAAAAAGACAATGAACCAAAGCACAAATGAGTGGGCAGGAAGACCTGGCATTGGTGTGTCCACCACATGAAGGGGATCATGCACAAAACAGACAACTGCAGGCTAGGCAAACAACCCAACAACCAAGACAGTCAAGAGGACAAGTCACAGCCAATTGCAAGTCAGGCAACTTACGCTGACATACTTGCAAAACTGGCCCATCTCTCCATGGATAAATGATGGTGCGCCCCGGCATGGCTAGTCATTGGCTTTCTGGCCATGGCCAAGCCCATCTCAACTCCGCTCATACAAGCCACATTCATACTTACCTGCTTGTTTATCACCCAGCACCTCCTAACTTCAGCCTGGACAGTCTTTTGTTACTTGGAACACCGAGCACCAAGCCACTATCAATTTCTCAGCATGCTCATCAGCATCAAGCATGTACCTAAGAAAAAGAAAGAAACTAGCACAGCAACCAGTCTAAGAGACCAAATCAATTCAAAGCAAAGCAAATTTCCAAGAAAGACTTACCTGTTAGTTCTATCAAACGGCTTAATAGTCATCAAAAGTGGGAAGCATGCCAAATCAATCCATGAAAATGGGCCCCCCTTATTTACAAAGCATTGAAAATGAGGGAGATGCCAAATCCTCCGGCAGCCAAGCACCAAACACAAGCAAGGCAGCTGCAACAAGACAGCAACAACGACATCTTCTCCAGCAATTCATTGACAATCTTGTCAAGCGCTAGCACAAAACATGGTCATTGCAACCCATTCTCACATCCTCTGCCACATCTGCAAGCTACTTACCTGCTGTTACAGAGGGAGCCACTTTGCCAGCAGCTCCACTGAACAAGCCATCTGCGACATTGCAGAAGTGCAAAGAAACCATTTTTACATCATGTGTTGATTCTGCATGAAACAATAAGTCTCTTAGCAAGGCAATATGCCCAGAATCAAGCTAAGCATCTCCCGAACAAGATGCACATTGTTCAACATAGCTTTTCACAACCAGAACACTGTTCCTACACTCAAGTGGGCACATATCTGAAAGTTACATGCATCTTCCAACATCTTCCGTGGCTCCTTCATTGCTCTACAGAATTCCTTCTCCATGGGCAATAATATCATATGCTGGCCTCAACCTCCACAACTGGGACTAAAATTAGGCCCAAGAACACTTTCTTTCTATGACAACTACTTGGCGACACACCACACAAACACATCAATATTGCCCATTATCATTTTCCTTTCAAACCATTAACCAAGGCAAAATGTCATTACAAGCCCAAAGTCACAATGCAAACCACTAGTAAACAGCACTAAGTGACACGTCAATTGACCAGACCTTTAATCACACAAGAAGTGTTAGAACCTTAGACAGAACATCAATCCCACATGTGTCATGGACTGGATTGGAAAATGATCATTCCAAACAGTTCATCCAAGTTTTTAATCATAGACGTGATGTCATCCTTCCTTTGCTGTTCCTCAACTTTGTCCTATGCACAATTCTGAGGGAGCTACTCTTCCTAAATTGGGATTCAAATTCGTGCATGCACTTTTCAAATGGTATCAGCACTATGTATCATCAAGTGTCACAGCACAACTTTTCTGACATGTATTTACCCTAGAAGCACATTTCACAGTGATCATAGTGAGGGAGTGTTAGAATACTCACAAAAAGTTATTATACTATGACCCTTACTTCGGCACTTACTGGGTGTTTCCAGAAGATCCTCCACTTTTCCCAGCACATCATCTATGGACTTCCATCTTATTCTACAAGACTAAAAATAGAGGCTCCTAGAGCTTCTCAGAGTAATTCTACGGAATGATATGGAATTCCTCTTTATTTTATCTCTATTTTCAAGACACTCTAATCCTAATTATCATGACTCACAATATTTACCTTCAATTCTATGCTATATCATTAACACTACTAACACTACTATTACTGTCTACGCTAGGGGACGCCCTACATAGCCAGTCAAACCCAGTTGAGCTCCGGGAAATACAACATAGGATTGTTCTTCGGGAAGGGCCCAATGAAAGTGCACAAAACGGAACTATGACTGACATCATTTGTAGAAACAAAGAAATTGATAAGCACCCGTCATGTCCAAGCAGTACTAATTGCCTTGATCAACTATGAGTTTTTCACATCCCACAAAAAGAATCAAAGGACAGATTCCTACAATCCTTTTCTGGCTGCTTAAGTTCTTGTATTGGTCTACTTAAAAAATGACATCTGATAATTGTTTATCATTCGGTCGCCTTGTGTCTGGTGTCTTGCACTGGCCAACTAGCTTTTTGGTCTCCTGCAATCACTGTGTGAGTAACATATCAACCCCACAAACATAGAGAGTGTTGTTGGCACAACAACAAGTCATCCGGAAGCAGTGTCTCAGGACTGTAGATCCTTCTATGATACATGGTTGTTCTCGTGGTAGGAGTTAGTATTTAGGGACTCAGTGGAATCACCAGATTGTGGAAACTGTTGGTCTTGAGGTTTGCACATACATACATTGACAAAGGACCTTTGTCAATTATTTTGTGTTTTAATTTTGTTCTTTGCATATCACTGGAAGGAGGGGGCAATAGGGCTTCACCATCTATGATGCTCTCCCTAAACACATGTTCAATTGCTTTTCAGACTCAAAATAAAGCCCAACGATGATCCACAGTAGTTGATCAAAGTAAAATATTTCATTCAACTAGTGTTTGTCAGCATTGAACTTGAGCAGAGGAAAGAAATTGTCATTAGAGCATAACCATAGTCATAGTATCTTCATCCAGTCTCTTGGCATGTACAAGCAACTCCTTCATAGTTAAAACCATAGCATCTAAAATGTTATTTCTTGGGAGCTTTCTCAATATTCACGTCAGGGGAGATCCCATAGGATCCAAAGAAGCAATGGGCAGTGTGAAATACGTTAGATTGTGTAATTTTGGGTCCTTATTGAAATGAAACTCATGGTATTACAAGAGAGTGATAACTGACTACCTGGCACAATTTTTGTTGCCCATAAAAATGGTCTTGTCAAAATTCTGCTGCAAGCAAAAATTGATCATGAGTGACATTTTCAAATGTGTCCATTGCTGATTTTCTTACATTAGAGGGTGCAATACATTTTCTTTACCTGAATAAATAGAAAATTCCTTTTCTGGGGAGTTCTGACAGCTCATTCCAATTGTGCACTCTCCCAACTCAAAGTGACAATCGAAACCACTGGAGTGAATCACACCTTTGTCGTCTAAATTGTTACCCATGAGATGATCATAATGACCATTCTAACAATGCGATGACATGATTGGGGCAACCTTAGGAAATACCATGGCATTCTCTGTTTCATGATATCTAATGTGTGGGCTCACAACATGAGGATCATGATTAAGCACCAAAAATTGCTGCAAATGATGGCAACTTTCTTCTGCCAATGTAATCCACCATAACTAATTGCTTATCAACCAACCATTTCTCAGACATGCACTTGTCTTTGAACTATTTTGTGACCTTGGAACAGGACTTCTCAACGACTGCTTGGGAAAGAGTCCATCACAGGGCAAATTTGCAATCTCCATCAAAGTTCAATTAACTCCGGACCAAATTTTGCAAAATGTGCAGACATGATCTTGCCAATTTTGTTGATTTCGTGTTTGCAACCATGCACACACATACCATCACCTCCTAATAGATAAGGAAGACATGACTGCATCGAAAATTCAAAAATCAGCTCAAAACTAAGGTAATTTCAAATTTGTTGCAGACATATTGTGCTACCTCAATCATCCTCATTTCAATTAGGCATTTCCAACCCCCTGTCAACTTACACTCACATCCTAATAGTTAAAGGAAGATGGGCTGGCATCTGCACCCTAAAAAGTGGGCAAAGAACCTGAAATCATATTTATTTTTGTTTTGTTGCTACTATTTAAACATTACAAACATCACAGTTGTTCCATGTTACCAGCAATCCATAGTTATACAACAGAAAGTGAGGACCATTCAAGTCCACTCCAGAAAATAGGAGAAGGGTTTAAGGACATCACAAGAGGTCATCTGTGCACTTTCTTTCTTTAGGGGCCTAGAAGAAGAATACAGCCACAGAAGGACCCACACCACCCTTATCTGCTGTAGCAAGTGGCCCACTTTGTGGATAGGCCAAACAGTTTATTAAGAAGTGGGAGCCTGGAAGATTGCCGAGGTCCGCAATACTCAGGTACATGAGCGAAAGGATACTGAAGAGGAGGTCCAACAGAGCATAAAGAACCCATGAAGATAAGGTTACTCTTGAAGAATGGGGTTACCTAATGGAGTGAGTCTATTGACTCATAGGTATCAGAAGTCAGGGAAGGTGTACCTGGTGTCATCTCCCCCCTTCCCTTTGCATCATACATGTTTGTTCTAATCTTCCACTTAGAAAAGAAAAAGGAACAACCTTGATTTCTTTGTCTACCTCTAATAAGTTAGGCCTGTTCTGTCAATCCTATTTATTGCCTATTTTGGGGAGCCTCTTTTGATTTGGTGATGATCTAAATAAAAGACTGAAAGCAGTATATACAATAAATTGGCATAAAATTCAAGGGCAAAAGATTTGAACAGAGATTTTTGATTCTATTTATTTGCCTTTTTAGATGTGACATGATATTTTTAGACATTTTCTTCATTCACATACCTAACAAAAATGAAAATCCATCCCACAATTGTTTAATGTTGCACCAATATTGGGAGCATTCAAAAATATGTCTGTCAATACATCTGTTTTCTTGCCTATTTCTAGGAGTTGAGTAAAAAATAATTAGGCTGCAACATATCCTCATAAATATGTTTGACATAATGGGTGTTAGATAGAGAACTTGAGTCCATCACTGCTATACTTCTGTCATTATTGGTCTGGCATCTCTGGTGATCAACTAAATGTTTCACTACATGACCACATGCCGTCAATAGTGATATGATTGACGGCATGTGGTGAAACATTTATTTGATCACAGCTTGTATAAATCGCAGTGGCAATTGGCAATGATTGAGCCATTCAAAATTGACTAATCCAGCAGCATTGAAATAATATATTGGATATTTTGTAACTTGAAGTTCGTGTCGAGTATAATTTGACTATGCTCCAATCATGCAACCCCCATTATGACTCCAATTTCAGAATCTACATAAAATTTCCAGTTTATCTGTTGTCTCAGATTTTGTATGGCACTAATTTTTGACAATATGACCCTTAATGAAATTGCCATTAAATTCAATGGATTGTAGGGCTCACTCAAACGAGTATGGTACCATAGATTCTCCAAGATTCATTTATGTTTTGTTTCTGCTTTGTTACCACACATAAAATAATAAATATTATGGTGTGTCCAGTTAACTGTTCTCGCAAACGTCCGCATGACATGAGTTCTTACACGTGTAGGTGTTTTGAAGCAATGTGGATATAACATGAAACGAATGCGAGAGGCGTCATTTCACGCACGAGAAGAAGGACCGTGCCATCAAAGATACCACAAGGCTGGCAATTTTCACACCACATCTCCGACTGTGCGCCTATCCGCAAACGAACGTCCAGGTCTCACTTAGATCATACTTTATCGCTGACGCAAATATTATAATTCATAATATTCCGCATTCCTTCGCGTTATCGCCCTGTCATTATTGTCGAAACGATGAAATTCTATCTCTTTCTAACATTGCCGCTCACAACGGCTTTCACTTTGCCGACCTCCCACACTTTTACAACACCCAAATCATCGTTGGATTCTGCCCTCGCCGCCGAGCCCGCCGGAATCAATGGGTCATCCCAACCAAAAAAAGTTATCGTTTTAGGAGGCGATGGATTCTGCGGCTGGCCTACCTCCCTATATCTAAGTGATCAGGGACACGATGTAGTGATTGTTGATAATCTGAGTCGAAGGAACATTGACGTGGAGTTGGGCTGTGATAGCTTGACGCCCATCCAAAGTCCTAGTGTGAGGAAAAGAGGGGGGATGCGTTTGTCGAATCTTGCTTTGATTTCGTCTTGTGATCGCTGTTTGCTGTTGCCTAGCGAAATTCATGAGAGAGCTGACTATTACATGTGTCTATCTCATGCATCGTGGTTCTACAATCTTTTGTTATGTCGCTCGTTGAACTGATAGAACACCATGCCTCGTGTCAACTCAGATCTCTCCGCGTGCCCTGGTGGTAATGCGCTCTCTTCCAATCTTGACAATAATTCTGTCGATGCCGGAGATGATATGGCTCGTAGCTTTCGACACGGTGTAAACCTATCGCAGTACATATTCTGCGTTGGTACTCGTTGATTTACAGGGTGAAAATGTTTCGACGGCGAATAGTTGATTTACACAAGTTGATGATTAATGCTTATCACATGGAATTACCGTCTGATTTCAAATGGATTGGGCTCTATTGTAGTTCATTTCGTTAGAATCTGAAGAAAATTCTGCGGCTTGAATGAGACTTGTTCCACTTGTGGTCTTTGTTGAACCTGTCGAATACTTGAAATGTTTGATTCAATGCTTGATGGGTGCCCCTGGCACAGTTCTCGATTCCTCCTTCGTTTCTTTCATTTCTCACCAACTCTATTTTTCGCGGTTCAGGTGCGCGTCCAAGCATGGAAGGAAGTATCCGGCAAAGACATAAAATTCGTCAATCTTGACATTGCCAAAGAGTATGACCTCCTTGTTCAACTTATCAAAGAAGAAAAGCCCGATTCCATTGTTCATTTTGCTGAGCAACGAGCTGCGCCTTATTCTATGAAAACATCTAAAACGAAGCGATACACTGTTGACAACAATGTTGGGGGATCCAACAACCTATGCTGTGCGGTCATAGATTCCGAGGTAGACGCCCATATTGTCCACCTCGGAACCATGGGAGTGTACGGCTATGGTACCTCCGGCGGTGAAATTCCCGAGGGATACATTGATGTTATTCTCCCTGGTGGCCGTGAGGCCAACATTCTCCACCCCGCCTACCCAGGGTCAGTATATCACGCCACCAAGTGCCTTGACGCTCTCCTTTGGCAATTCTACCAAAAGAACGACCAACTACGTATCACTGACCTCCACCAGGGTATCGTATGGGGAACTAACACCCCCCAAACTGTCCGGGACGAACGTCTCATCAACCGTTTCGACTATGATGGAGACTATGGTACAGTACTCAACCGATTCCTAATGCAAGGTGCAATGGGTGTACCACTCACCGTCTATGGGACTGGAGGACAAACTCGCGCCTTCATCCACATTACTGACACGGCAAGATGTATCGAAATTGCCATCAACAACCCTCCCAAGGCGGGAGAACGAGTGGAAATCTTCAACCAAGTCGCTGAGACACGCCGTGTCCGTGATGTTGCCAAACTAGTTGCTGACCAAACAGGAGTGGAGATGAATCTCCTCCCCAACCCTCGACAGGAAGCCGCTGAGAATGAACTTGATGTTTCCAATAAGAAGTTCTGCAGCCTAGGCTTGGACCCGATTACATTGGACGAAGCTTTGTTTAATGAGGTTACTGAGGTCGTGCAGAAGTATAAACATAGGTGCGATCCCACCAAGATTTTGCCTGCGAGCTTTTGGAACAAAAAGAGGGCTGAAGAGTGCGCTAGTTTGGACCCCAGCAGTGTGAAGGTCAAGGTCTAGATTTTGTCGTGAAAAGAAGATGATCCACAAATAATTTTTGAGTTCCCTTGGCACATTGAGCAGTATCATGTATGGGGCAAACTCTGGTGAAATGATACGAATACAATGAAAAGTAGTAATCACCCTATGAATCATCCTTATTTCTGCATCCCCCCACTGTAGTCCCCAGAAAAGAGTCACAAATAGTTAAGAATAGTTGCCAAAGGCCATGCATGATGATAGATAATACCCTATATCGCGGTTTCTAAGACCCCCTAACTGCACTACGATAATGTTTGGGGGGTTATTTCTGTGTAAAGCTACCGTATATGCCGGATTACAAGTACCGCCGGATTATAAGTCCCACCGGGCTAAATCCACTGACATTTGTGTTTTGTGGTTTTGCCATGCTAAACCCATCTGTAATTACCCAGTGAGTTTCTCCTTAACGCCAGCATCATGCCGATATGTAGCGATCCCCATAACTCCGGCTGGTTGTTGAGTTATGCCATTTATCGCCAAACTCACATCACAACCACAGCACAACAGTACTGATATCGTAATATACGATGGTGCGATTATTCTGGTCGGATTCATGCCGCGCGATAATGGACGCAGCTGCGAATTGCACCCGCTTGGATGTGGAAACCGCTGGTGTTGAATCGTCCGGACGGTGGGGTTGGCATGGTCTTGCACCTCAGAATGATGGTGCCACATGAAGTTTCATGCTACACCATCAACGATGACGGCTCGGATGGATGCCGGTTTGTTTTGTTGCTCGCGAATACGGCGGGGAGAATGGTCGCCGCTGGATGGTCGTATGGTATGCATCTCGAAGTGTTTCAATGTGATGATGCTAACCGTTCAATGAGGCGATTGTTTCACCACAATCGTGGATATGCATACGCAAAAATTGTGTAATTGTTTCAGTTTAATTGATGATATGGATTGAACAGCATTCTCAATAGTAATTAAAATAAATCTTAATTGGTTGAGAATTATTCAACATGTATTGTCAGTAAAAAACTAAATCAGAACCATTCAAACCCTTGTTTCATCCAAGCATTTCGTACTGTGTTTCCTGCCATGTTTGTGTAGACATGGACAAGCCATTCAGCGACCAACTTCCGCGCCGGTTCCTTTGCCACCCTCTACAATCCCATCTCCCTCTAGCATCCAATCCTCCCACTTCTCACGCATCCCACATTTTATCACCTTGTTAATTCCCACGCCAACCGGTTGGCACAAATATGTGCATCCCGGGGCATATGGATCACCTCGATCCCCAGGGATTGGATTCGATTCACCACAGTTCCCATCATGTGGACGCGGTACGCATCCAGTACTAGAAGAAGAAGAACAACTCCAGGCATTGTTGTTTCCTTCCAAGGAATCAAAACGAGGTCGATCCACTTGTGCATCATGTCCTCGCCCATCCAAGCTTTTTGGCAGGCATAATGGCCACGATCTGGGTACGTACCTTATTTGCGGTTTGCGATGCACCTGCTCGTGCGCCCCTTGAATATGAGCATGGGCGGTAGCATCTTCCTGGCGGCATCGGCGGTTACGGCAAGAGTAACCTTTTGTGTCCGCCGTGGAAGAGCGGACATGTATGGTCTTGGTTCCTTTCACCTTGAGGGTTTTACTAGAATGAAAGGAGTATGGTATCGGTGACTGATCCATGTTGATTACGCCACATGGATCGTAGTCAACAAGCTTTCTTTCATCATCTGGATGAAATGTCGAGATTCTTCTTTGGTTTCTTAGGAGTTCTTCTGCGCTGTGTGCGTAGCAGCACGGTGGGTGAGGCCCATTGTCTTGGTGAAACGGGTCACCACCCTTTCTTCGCTTCCATGGATTTGCCACAGAACGCTGGAAGCAAGCGGGATGCCTCTTGTCTGATCATCCGGTACTTACCTGTATCCCACGCTGACGGATTTCATAGACAAACTGGGACAAGTCTTCATTAATCTCCTGGAGGAGACTGGGACGCCAGGATGGATCTTGCGGCAGCTCCATTTGTTTTGAATGGAATGTAATCATCATTTTTCTCAAGGTCGTCAATTTTTGATAGCACTTTCTTGAAGCGTGGATAGTAGTTGTGTGGGACTAACCATCGCGCATGCTAGCACGAGAAGCACCCGTCGCAATGAGAGCATCGATGGTGACAATGTACTCACGCTTCTCCTTAACTGTGAAGGATTTGCGCAAGGCAACAGCGCTTTTCGTGACATTCAGAAAGTCAACTCGAGGAACGATTCCGCTTCATGAGGACCGATTTTGTATTCGAAAGAAGCAGCCTTCCATGCCGGATGAAAGACGCCCGCGTCTCTGTTCCTAAGCACAGATTCGGTGCGACGACGCCAAGGACGGACGCATATTGTGAATTCCAGGATGGAGTTCACGACAAAAAGGCAACATGGACACCATATTTCAACAATTATGGCACACAAAACAGCAAAAAAAGCAATGTCATTGTAAGGAATGACATTGCCGCCATCTTCAGCATTTCTTGAATTCGAGACAGTGCTGAAGATGGGGAGAAGAAGGGGAGAAGAAGGGCGGGCAGGTTAAACACATCATAATAGTTCATCAGGGAGTTTGAGTGATTGGATGTGGATGGCGTGATAAAAGTGGGCAGTGAGTGTGGAATGGCAACTGTTGAAGGAAGTAAGCCCAGATTTGGGGATCAGAACTGGCGGGAAGAAGGTACCATACGCTATAAAAATTAATTAAAGTAAATTGGCAGGATACCGACAGTTGTCACCGCGTTAAAAACGCTAATTCAGATTTATTATAAGTACAATCCAAATGTATCTTTTGACATTTGTGGTACTTATAATCCAGCATATACGGTAGTGAGGTTGAGGGAAACATCCTCCAATGAGATTTCATTGTGAGGGAAGGGATTGGTCAAATAATAATAATGGAGCCATCCCAAAATTTGGGTTCTATTTTTCTACCGTAATTCTTACCCAAAATGTTAAAAGATACGTATGGATATGTCTCTAAAGTTAGTGCGTGCTACATTAAAAAAATTATTGGTATCCACTCCTAGTTACTAAATAGCCTTGAATTGTACTGTAGAGCAAACAGTATTTTCATGGCAGTGTTGGTTCATTCATTTGTCGTGAGTTGTGCATGTTAAATGAGGTAACTCGTGAACGTGACGGAGTTACGCGGAGCAAAACACATTGGCGTGAAGTAGATGAACAAAGCTATCACTTTGTATTGATTAGTGCCTCTGAAGCACGAGCGAAGTGTGTGAAAATGACATTGCGCTGTACTTATAATGTGAGAATTACGGTAGACCTACTTTTTCAAAATTTCCTCATCTAGCACTGTCCTAAACTCGATCTAGCTTTTTCTAGATTGCGTCCTAAATTGAGTCCCACAGGATGGGGTCCTTACCCCATCCCATGGGACTGAAATTTTCTACCCCAAATTTGTATTCACTCAGAGATGCGACACCATATTAAATTGACCTACAAATTTTCATCCCACAAATTCAGCATAGGTCCCATTCAAAACGTTGTCGTGCATCATTGCTCTACTTGTCTTTTCTTGTCCACCACGTCATGAGGTTACAAATTGCCGAATTATTGCTCTTCAAGGTGCACAAGCACTCTAAAACAGTATTCACTTAGTCGTGTAATCGACATGAGTAGCACCGTGCAGTAAGTCCCACAGGCTCAGTATGTGAGGCAGAAAAGAATACCCGGTATATCTTTGTTGCACCTGTCAACCAGTACGTGGCGTTCATATTAAAATAATAATTTAATGTATTGTTCTTATTGTTGTTTTTTCTAATTAATAAGCTTAGAAGACAATTGATTATCCTAACCGAAAGTTTCCATGTCCGCCATCTTCAGAAGGGACAGAGCTTTCTTCCTTGTAGTTGACATCATGATGACAGGTAATGAATAATAGGTGGATGAGCAGCCCCAACAGGACTAGAACACATGAATAGGTTCGGCCAAGCAATTTTGGGAAAGGAAAGCATTTACTAGCCTAAAAATTGAAAAAAGTAGGACTAGAAATTAGATCCCAGGAAAGTCTGGAATTTCGGGATGACTCCGATATCTCACTACATTAGAAAGTACCTACTTTGAATGTAAGTTCCAAAAACACAAGGATCGTCAAGAAACAAGAATATTTCTGAATAGCGGAAATAGTTTTATTTCTCCGCAGTTGTCTTGGCTTATTTTTTGGAAATAAGAGGCATCTCTTTGTAGGAATAGTAGATTTTCATGTAGCTCTTGGATATAGACTTATTTCTAGGCAATAGTATTATTTTTTGGAGAAGGCTAATATCTTGGAAATAGTTTCATTTATGATGTTACTTCCAAGAAATAAGCCTTCCCCGAGAATTTCAAGAAAGAGATGTCTTACAGTAATATGTTTTTCAAAACAGAGGGAAAAGATATTGTGACTGCACAAGTACCCCAACAGATGATAGTCACACAAAAATGACTTGGGCTTCTCATGGCAAGAATTATTCCATAGGCCTGATGAAAAAAAGCTATCTTTTGTGGCAATTGACTCCAATATGATAGATGTGACTCAGACCAATTTGTCTTCAAAATTCTCAAGAAAAATCAGGCAGACTTTTGCAGGCTTTGGCAGCCCTGCCAAAGTCTGCCAAAGTCTCAAGAAGTTAGTCCAATGAAGTCAGTTCCATTCACGATTACATAGGAACTAGTTAATTTATCAAGATTTTTTCAAAATCTTAGTTGTGTTGGAAACTGAGCCGTTTTCTCCTTCTTCTTCTTCTTCTTCTTCTTCTTCTCCTTCTTCTTCTCCTTCTCCTTCTCCTTCTCCTTCTTCTTCTTCAGTGAGACAGTTTTTTTGCTTTTTGCCAAAACAGGTACAGAACTATAAGTTGATCTTAACTTACCTGTAAAAAAATCCCGTTTTCGTTTGGACTTACATGGGTAGTCTCAGTGTTTTAATATATGCCTACCTTTAAAATTATATCTTTGTGTGTAACGTCTGACATTATTTTCTAGAATGTTTCTGTCAACTTGAAGGGAACAATAGTCACAAATCATTTTAAGACGTAGAGACAAAAAATTTTAAACAAGGGTTCTTTAAAACTTGAAGGGAATGTTATCGTGTCACAAAAGAGTGTGTAACAAGAAAATGATTTCACAAACTAAAAGGCGCGGGAGCGCGCGCTGAGCGCGAGGCGCTCCCGCCCATTTTGGCATACACTGTACTACAAGCCACTTTATTTTAATGTACATCTTCCTCTGTCTCTACAAATCGCAATCTGTTTCGCTGCAAAAAATCTTGCAGCGGCTGCTGGTAATTTCTCATTTGTGTTGTGAGTGAGCTGTCCTGGGGCCTCTTAAAAATAATACCATATCTGTCTACTATTCCTACGTACATTATAACAAATCTGATTGCAAAAGTATACTCAGCGGACTGCTAGATTTTTGGCAAACTTTGGCAGACATAGGCAGACTTTGGTAGACTTCTGCAGGTCTGCCGAAGTCTGCCAAAGTCTGCCCATGTCTGCCAGTTTTCAGCAAGAACCAATTGAATTATAAATTGCAAACATTCTTGCAATTCTTCATGATTCTAGATTAGCAACAAATGCAGTTAGCAATGAGGTAAGAAAGCAATAATGGGTGCCTTTTTCAATGACTCAATGTTGCAAGATTTTAAAGTGATTTAATCTTGGATACCACAATGAGCGCAACAAAGAAATACATTCTTTGTTTTCAAAATATATTTTGCCGGTTCTTCCTGAGATTAAGTTTCCTGTTCTTTGATCAACCACATGACAACTAGGTAGGTATCGTTTATTTTTATAACTATACCAGTTCCCTCAACCTCAGTGAAACTAACATGGGGAAGAAATAAATGTTTCTCGTTTTAATTACTTCATACGGTCTTTGGTACTGAATTTTTCCTGCGAGTTTGCAATCCAAGGATGTGCTTTACAGCTGCAACCATGATTGTCCTTCCTAAGATGATCGGCTCCATCTCTTCTTTAAGGCTGTGATTTTGTTCTTCAAATAGATGAACCGCAATATCGCTCAAAATTATTCTTGCTTTATTGCACCTAAAAATAAGATTTTGTTTTTAACAATAGTGCAACTGATAGAAGAATTCGACAATTTTCTATTCTGCTATTTGAATTTGATGTATTGAAGCCAAATTGTCAAATAGCAGGTGCTACTTGACCATTTCCAATAGACATACTCTAATTGTCCAATAACATTTTCTGCCCCATTTACTTGTCTCTTTATGTATCTCTCCATCATCACCCCTCTAAACCTCCATCATCTCACCCCTCCAAACCTCCAATCAACTGCTTTGCAATGGATTCATACAAGGACATTCTGACTGCTGTTGATGCCTATACATTGTCAGATTTCATGCAGTTCAATCTCAAAGATCTCTGTCTTGCTGACCCTCTCCAGCAGTTTGAACAAGAGTACATTTGTTCTTTCCCCATTCTATTCACTGACACCGACAACTGTGATGTTGACAATGGCCTTATTGTCAAGGACAATACACAGACCAACATAAAGGAAGGACACCCCAACCCGGCAACACATTTGAATACACCTTTGGCAATGTATTCCAATTGAACTGGCATACAGACTTCCTCCAGCCCACTGTTTGTGAGCGAACATATAGCCTCTCTTCCTGGGACCGCTTTGGAATCCTTTGATGTCTCTTTTGTGTTCCCCTTGCAAGTTGGACAACCTTGTAGCTCATTGTGTGAGTAAAAGGTGGATCTACCAATTCAAGCACTGTCTTTCTGAAGAAGAAATGTACAAGAAGGCTGAATTACTAATCTTGGGGGTGCTGAAATGCTATGATATCCCTTCCAAACTCTGAAGACTGACACTAAAGTTTCTCTATCACATCATCATTTTTTCTGTCACTTTTTCATTGATCCAATGAATTGTATCAAGTGCAAATACATCAAATATCCATTGTCTCAAGACTTAATCAAAAATGTAATGGGTTGATATGAGGAGAACTTTCTGCCGGGTTCTGGTAGATCTATTCACGTTGTTCATGTGAAACAGAGCAAATGTTTTGCTGGGGATGACAATCGATGTAAAGAAGAAGAGGGTTATCCATCTGTTACTTTTGAGGTCATAATAGGATATGACCGGCAAGTACTCAGAGTTTCTCCTGTTCATTTTGGAATGCAAAATGACCAACAGATCATACGGACTGATTAGACACTGTCTGTCATTAAAAAGGGATAGTATAGGAATGTCGATTGGATGAATTAAGATGAATTTGGGATAGAACAATTTGACTATGTTGTTTATTTGATTTTTGATGGTGGGTACTTGAGATGGCCACAACTGATTTGTCCATATAAGCATGAGCGGGTGAGTTCAGGGATATTTCTCCTCTAAAATAGAGAGCATTGGAAAGGATGCTAAATGTGTTTTTAGGCTTCTGAAGAAGTGTTGGAAGATTTTAGATATCATGATCATGATCATGATTGACTGCTATATTTAACCCAAAACTGTCTAGAATGAAGTAGCGCAAGTGAAATCTCAAATTGAAATAAACTTACTGCTTCATCTGCCAACGGTCTGACAAATTGGGGTGGTTTAAGAGGAATTCTGCACAGTGTTGGTAGGAAAAGTATTGGGTGGAGGAGACAATTTTACAATGAAGTATTTTACACAATTTGTTTTCTCGAGAAATCCAAGCAAATGACAGAATAAGTGGGGAATGACACTGCAAACGAAAAACACTGGTAACCTTCCTGTACACTCTCAAAATGACAGATTGTACAGCAAGGTTACCGGAAGTTGCAAGAGTGTATGGTGAGTTACCGTTTTTTATACATTGTTTAAGCCACAGATACATTTATCATGCTAAGCTTTGAAGCAAAAAATCTTCCGAGTGTTCGTGTGGTTGACATTATGCTAATCACGAGTTACAACCAGGAGGATCACCTGGGGTCTAGTTTTAGTGTCCATGCTAGGCTTGGTCTTTGATTTTTTTGTGACGGCTTATTGGTCCTGTTTTTATTTTCGAATCAGTTAGTTTTATACATGTTCTGCCATTTTTTTACACACCCTCCATATAGGAATTAAATATGAATGTGAGTAGTCCTGTCCCACAAGTACGTCATTCACAGGCTAGGTTAGGACCCTAATCAGCCAAATCTCTCAAAAACCGTCCAAACAGGAATTTTGTACTAATTTAGAGAATTCCCATATCAGATGTATGTCTTCACTGGCTAGGCCTAATAAGTATAAGTACTATTAGAAGTGACCGCGCCAAAAAATTGTGAACACAAGAATAACATATTGGGGCTGAATTTTTGATGCCGTGTGGCTACATAATTCATACTTATTCCTGTGTATCTCTGTATCTCACTCTTGTGGGACCCCTCAGAAGTCTTCATAATCTTGACCAGTACCATACTTATGTATAATACTGCCTACGCAGTATAGGGTCTGATACAATACCGTGCAATACCTACAACAAGGTGCTTGAACCAGCAGCAGGTGTAGGGGGGTGCACTCTCACTTCTCTTTCACTTTTATCTCTTCACGTCCATTTTTTAATTACATCGATACCCCACCATCCCATCACGGGAACGGCCAAAACTCAGCCCACAGAATGAGTGTGGCATCCGCCTGGCACTGCCATATAGCCAATAACAATTGGCAGCGGCGGGTGCAATATGAAGGTAAGTTTTTATAAACTCGTCCTGTTTTCAATTATTCAACTCAGCACACGTCAATTTGTTTTCAATGAAATATTTACAGGCCTGCCACAGGAACCAACCGCCGACACTCAGCCAAGAGACTGAGTTTCGCATCCCACCTAGCATGACAGTGTAGCCAACAACAATTGGCAGGGGCATGTCAATTTTGAAGGCAAGTTCTTATGAACTCACCCTTTTTCACAGTTTTATTACTCAGCACACATATTTTTTTCAATTCATTTTCTACAGGCCTACCACGGGAATGCCCAAAACTCAGCCCACAGACTGAGTTTGGCATCCCGCCTGGCACCGCTGTGAAGCCAACAACATTTGGCAGCCGTGGGTAGATTTTGAAGGTAAGTTCTTATAAACTCGCCCTGTTTTCAATCAATATACTCACAAGAGAAGTGTACCGGGAGGTTACCGGAATATACCATTCCGGGGGGCTCTGGTAACCTCCCGGTACACTCAGGGGAGCTCCAGCAACCTCCCGTTACACTTGTGTGTACAGGGAGGTTACCGGTGTTTTTCGTTTGTAGTGGAGTAGAGAATAAAAAGAGAATCCAGGAGAGCGCAGCTAAAAAAGACTGGAGACATGGCAGAAGAAAACAGTGAACGAGAAGAAGACGTAAGAGGAAAATGGGAGATGACAGATGTTGGAGATAAGTCAGGAAGAACAATTTTTGAAATGAATAATGTCCGAAGATTAAACATTGATTAAAATCATTTATAAGCCACATCACTTTTTGTGATATCAGTTCTATGTATTGCAAATGTTCAGAGTAAACAAACTCACGAGTGAGTATGCCCTTAGCTCTTAAAGTAAAAATTAGGAGAAATGATAACCTGTTAGATGCTTGGTTATTTAATTTGTAAGTGGCCCCTTCAAGTGAAATGTTTTAGTCCGATCTTCCTAACATGTTACAAGAAGTGAGAAAGCATCCATGATTAAAACCCTAGAGTGGGTCCCCTCCTGTTCGCAATTCAGTAAGTTAAAGAACATTTCTTACAGTTTCACAAAACACTTGTCTTACTAACAATTATTTGCAGTGTACCACTTTGTAATACTGGATCAAGAATCGCTCTCAGAACTACTTGCAAGTTGACATGTGAAACCCTGTTCCTTTGATCTGACCAGTTCCAGATGTTCCAGAAAGAGAACAAACTGTCCACTCTAGTTCTTGTGGTGCTTTTGACCTCCAGCCAAAGTTACTGCGCTAATTCACATGCATCACCATCACATCTATTGTCACGTCATTGATGATTTTATGTAGAAGGTCAGTAGCATTCAAGACCTCTTTGAATCTGGTTGTAATCTCCATCAGCATCTTTGTGTATGAGCAATAACCTCATGACTTTCATATGGATATTGAAAAATGATGTTTGCTGATCCACTTGGTCCAAAGAGAACAGGCTGCATCAGCTTTCTGACAAGTCAGAACTCAGTCTTCCAGATTTTTTCCATATGATTGCAGAGTGTAAGATGGCTGAATTGGGCATGTGGTTAGTGTACTCGTGAGTCATTTGGAAGATAGTCACTCAATTGAGTCTACTTGGTTGAAAATGTATTCATGGTTGAGCAAATCCTGAAATGATCTTGATTGGTTGGTCCCTTCTTTCTTAACAGTACTTTTTCTTTCTCAAGTGATGCTAATTTGAATTGAAAGGTACAACCAGATTTCAGAGGTCTTTCAAGACATGCACAGCTTTGATTGTCCTTATCTTGACAAGTGTACTTCATGAATTCTTTTTCAGATCAAACAGTAAAACCATTACACTTTACAAACATTTCCATTGCTTTGAGAAGAAGGTTTTGGCTTATCCAAACCTCATTCTGATGAAATAAGTCACTCGCAATCTTGTCATAATTGCAATAGTTTGCTTCATAAGCAGGAGAGGATTTGTCACAGAACTACATAAACTTAGTTTCACATGTCCGCTACATCACATCCAAACATTGTTGAAAAAGACTCCATCCTGGACACATCATGGACATGTCTGGGATATGTCCTAGACATATAGAGTTTTCAAACAAGGGCACAGGACATTATATTTGGACACAGTAGACATGAGAGGACGTGAGAGGACATTGGATGTTTCCTTTCCTTTAAGGCTCTTTTTTGATACATTCATGTGAAACATACCAAGAGTGGTGGCTGTTGCATGCATGTTACTTTCATATTTTTGCAATCCGTAAAGCTTGTTGTACTTAAGATACCTAGGTATGTACCTAGATACAGCTATGTAAGTCAAAAGTTTTGAGGACACGTGGTGGAGATGGGACTTAACACTGATTTATGTCCGCATGTCCACAAAAACCGTGTCCCGGAGAAATTAAGGAGACAGGACATCCAAGGACATCTCCAGGACATGTGAAACTAAGTGCATCTGCATGGTGTTGAAACCTGTGACAAGATTATCCATATCCAGATGTCATCTCTCCATTTCGGGTGGTTTTATAATCTCTTGATGCTTAATTTGAATAATCTTGACATTGGAGAAAGCCATTGTCACCTGTCATCATTGCATGCATGGTTTCAACAGCAGGACTGTCTGTCATGTAATATGACATAAGGGCTAGTTGTGTTGTTGTATGACAATGGATTCATGTCAATGTGGTCATCATCATCAAGCAATTTATAATTTATTCTCACCATGGTGGGCTATAGCATGGGGCTAATGTTACTTTGGACACTAAATAAAACGACTGGGTCATCATGCTATTTCATACCAGAACTTGATTCTGAGATAGGATAGTCCCTGACCTAAGCCGTTTTGCTGTAGTTGTTACTATGTAGTAAACGGGTAGATACATGTTGTTGAAAGATTTTATTTATGAGAGTTACACTACTGAAATAGGTATTGCATGGTACACTAGGTAATCCATGCATCACCAAGCACAGGTGATCCTGTTAGAGATTGGAGGTAATTTAGGGCAGTTCCATGACTGCTCCTTTTCTCTCAACTGCCAACAGGAACTGTCCCATGAGAAGGTTTCTGAGAAAGAAATCCTCTCTTGGATATTTTGTCCAAGAAACACCTAGAATGTATATGGGTGTTTCTCAAGAAAGAAATTGTCTTTTGAATATTGTTTCTCAGAAACAATATCTTATGACTATTGTACTTCCTTTGTGTTACACAAAGGGAAGAGGACCATTGGAGGTTCCACCTGGAACCTCTTTGGGTTTACCAGTTAAGGTAGATAATTGGCCTATGTCACTCGCCCCACGATTGGAGAATTAGCGTGGCTCGCGGAAAAGTAAAACCTCGGTGAGGAAAAAATCCGAATATGAGCCAGACTTGCAGAAAAACCGTTCTTGTTGAGGTTAAAAATGTGCAAGCTGCCTGTGACGATTTGTACCTACATATTATTTTATGTAGTATATGAAGTGTAAGTTCATGTGGAGAGGGAGATTTGTCATGGCTTATGATAAAGCTGGTTTGATTGTACTCTCCTAAGTCAAACTTATATTCTGACTTACTTCCGCGTGTAACCCTGATTGTCTTATCGTATACTGTCTGTGATAGTCCAATTATCACTGGTATACCGACTGAATATTTGTGCGGGGTAAAATACCTTTGTTTACTAAGCATTGCTTTCCACGGACCATGTGACCATAAATTTATGAGGATAATTTTGGGTCGGTTTGGTGTTGCCTGGTGTCTCCTATTGATTTTGTCTGTGTGTGCAAAAGTGGAATGCCGAACAACAATTCCATCTTATGATTGCTACACTACATTTAGGCGATAGGCACTGCATAGTAGGTATGAGTGAATGGCATCTGAGTGTTTGTTTAGGTAAACATTGTGCCACTAGAAGCTGCTGACAAGACCATGATTGGTACAGCAGGCCAAGCATCTCCATGATTTGGTTGATGTTGAACTCTAGATAGTAATTCACTTTTTGGGTTTTGATATTTGAAGACTCTGGTTGACTTACACTGGGAAGCCAAATGAAATGCATATGGTCCGAAAGTGGAGTGTTGAAACTGCACCTTAATTGTCACAATTTGTGTACAATGTGGATATTGAACCAGGTCTAGGTACGAAGGTGCTGATAGTACAGATATTCTGTTTGTTATCTTCTGCAATCCTTTGTGTTGGTATATTGTCCTTCTATTTGCTCTGTCACCCCTATGTATCCATGGGAATAGTTGCCCAAAGGGTCAGCTATCGGCAAGTGAACAATGTCAAGTCATACATAATGTATTGACTATAATCATTGGAAGGTCCAAGCGTCAACGTCTATGTCTTTTTGTACCATGAAGAGTACGGATTCAGTGTTTATGATATCCTTTTGTATTTTGTAGCAAGGATCCTCGAGGGAGGTCTGTACATGTATAACTCTTTTGTTGGTGGTAATGACATTGCAACATATTTAAATGTGCATGTGCATACAAATTTTTATATTTTGTAAGACAGTTGTTGACTATAATCTTATGGTTTATGGAACCATATTGTGACTTCACAGCGAGCATCATGGAGAAGTGAACTTTCCATGATATGTTGACAACGTAATAGTTGTGTTTCTCTTTGGATTTGTCTAAGCTAGTGAAGCGATACTACATTTCTGTGCATAGCTTCTTGAGTTGCATTTGTTTTGCATTGCATGCCAACAAGGTGCTACATGTCTCTCAGTAGAGATGTTCATGTTTGACTTATCCTTTTGTGTGAGATGATATTCCTGTTTAACTAGGGATACTCACAATTCTATGTGCTGTGGTTTTACAAGAACAAAGGTTGTGGATCCTTTGTGTTGTTGTGCTCATATGATCATGAGGCTTATTTTATGGTTTGTTGTGCAACATGTATGTGCACTACCTATGGTCATCCCGTTGTCTTTAGCAAAAGACCCACGTATTTCGGTGACTCTAAGAGTCCTTCCTTATGGACACCATGTGTGTTCTCCATGGATAATTCTGAAGGTAAACCATCAGAAGTTCTCACAAGAGAATCAAGTACTAGTCATTGAGTCTCAGTGAGACCATAATCTAGTAAGACACAGTGTTGAATCCAATGATGTTAATCATGGTCAAGGATTCATTTTCTCTTATTCTGTGTATTATATGCACTCTAAGTTCAGCAAGCTGTACTAGAATGCGAGCATACCCAACCTGAGTTGGTGTTGCTCTAGACTTGTTGTGGTAACAAATGTCTAACATTAATGTGTCTCTTTTTTGTGTACAGTGTACCTCCTCCTCTACAATTCCAGTTGTGAGTGAGGCGAGACAATCATATTGTCTTACCCAAGGTTCTCCCTTGTACTGGACCACCCAGTAGCATGTGAGTTCCCTGTATGGGCGAATGTTTTAGCGAGTTTTCATCTGTTTGTAAGCATGGTGCTTTTGCCATGCGAAGACTTTGGGTCTGTTATTAAGCCCTTGTTGTCTTTGTGCAGAGATGTTGTGTATTGGTTTGTCATGCAAACCTTTACTCGCTGCTTAATGAGTCCATCCTAACCTTGTTTAAGGTGGTCTCTCAAGCTAGCCTTTGGAGAATATCATATTACTCCAAATGAGTTCTATTGAGAACAGTATGGCCATCATTGACTCCATTGAATGTGCTTGTGAGGCACGTGGAAAACCCATGATTGTTATTGCTAGATCTGAGTAGGTATAACCTTCTTCAGATTTTCTAGGCACGAACGGGTTCTAGATGCGTCAGTATCTAGTCTATGATTTGTTGACTTTTCATGAAGTCTTATGGTGTTTGCAGAGTTGAACATAGCAACATCTACAGTACTGTAAGGATTCTTTTGAGTTTAGACAATTTTCCTAACTTTTTGTCCATATCTTATTTTAAGAATCACTTTTTGATTTACAGTAATTTATGTTTGTTTGGGTGTTCTGTTCTTGTACAGCCAGTTCTGACGACGGCTGTCAATGAAACCCTCCAGTCGCCAAGGTAAATTGTCCTCGTTGTTTTTACTTGACTTTTGACTGGTTGTGCTCTGTCTTTATAGGCTGTAAACCTACCTCGTTCGAAAAATAGAGGTAAACAGGCACGTTCTTCCAACACACTGAACTTCATCAAACAGTTTCTCTTGTCATGAGAAACCTCAGTAACGTGTATGAAATTGAGTTTGTAGTGTAAGTGTGTGTCTTTTTCTTTTATTTTGACACAGCTTGGAAGGTCTGCTATTTTACTCAACCCCCAGAGGAGTTTTTCACAGGAGTGGTTAGCTCTGTGATCATGAGTATTTTTGCTCAAGAAGAGTCCTGCACTTAAGTGGTTAGCTATGTGCGTGGTATGTTGTGTCCAGGTTTTGTTTCAACTCTGGTTCACAGATTTTTGCAGACTTTGCATCAATTATCACTGGCAAGGTAAAATTGATCTTAACATATTTTATGTTGTTATTTGTTCGAAAATCTAGAACAATTCAAACTCAGTTCTTGCATTTGTCAAAGACTGAGGTCATATGCTGGCTTAGTCACTCTGGGTAACATGTACTCAGAAAAGTGTGTTTTGACAGGAATTTAATGCTTGCGCAATAAAAAACATCGTGTGACTTTGCCCTTCCTTTTGAGTAGGAAGAACCCATCCTGCGTGCGCCAAGAGCTTGACACCTGCCTAGCTGGGTAAGGAAAACATATGGATGTTCCTAATTTTGGAACATGGGGGAAGCTTGGAACTACATCCTTCTTGCTTTCACTGTTACTGTAGCAACACCGTGTCAGGGGTTCGAAACCCAACATGGTTTGATTTCCAGTTGCTTTTTTGATACCATTGCTTGTTAATAGTGCAACATGGCACATGTGTACATTTCTCAACGTGGGAGAAGAGTTCATCTTCTTGAGAAAACAATTCATGATGCCAGAAGATTTCTTGGCATTTTTGTTTTATTTTTACATGTAGCAAGGTATTTGAATATCAGGTTATTTTAACATGACAGTAGAATTTTGATCAAGATTTTTATCTAACGAGCTCTTTAATTTAAAATTAAATAATTCCGAATTTATATTTTCGGGCTCTAAATTCTATTTTCCTCGGACCAGAGGTTGTGCATTTGGCTATTCATAAGCCAACTAGCTTTCTTTCCTTTTTTGCCAAGCTCGGTAGCTTATATGCATGAAAGGAATACCACATGAGAAGAATTCTCACTTTTGTGGACTTTTCTCACTTTTTTGCTTGGATTTAAGTAATAAATCAACAAGTTGCGTGTTTCCTGACAAAACCGCAAAAAGCATGCAGCATTCTTGCGCAAATCGGAAATTCGCGAGAATTTTGCTCAGAGTGTTTCTGGGGCACGACACGTAGTCGGTTTATGGGTCCATCTTGCGCCCCATGCGTGCTGGGACTTGGAGACAATACTCCGCGTCACTCTGACGCCTGACCGGGATGCGGCAATATATTGCGCTCCTATGCCCATGTGAGGAGTAGAACAATGTTCGCTCCTAGGCTGGTCCATCGCGCACGTGGGCTGAGCCCAGCGAGTCTAGGACACATGATATGTGGTCGTTTTTTCAGATCGTGATCGCGAGGGCTGTGTCGCGATACGTTTTGTGAAATGGGCTGTGCCGTGACGCGCTCCCATGTGAATGGGGCTGATCCACGATCGTGGGACTACGCCCTGCGCGCGCTCATTTTCCCTTGAGGATGTGTCTTACACATTGGAAACCTGAGAATCGCGAACTTCCAGGGGAATCGCGAGTCTTTCAAGTGACCGAAACCTCTCGGGGGTCACGAGCAAGCTTTTTAGGCCTTAGAGGCCATACGATTCTTCATAGGGTCATTTTATGCCCTAGAAGATTTTTTTTGTACTGCCCTAAGGCTATAAGTACTTAGTACTCCGTGGTGTCACTGCATCTGCATGTGATCACGGGTACGGACTAATTTTAAGTCTAATCGTGTTTTTAGGTCTAAAAATAGACTACACACATATTGCTCTTTCGGAAAAAAAATAAACCGAGGCATTTATGTTTATTGCCTCCTCATTTTTAATGAGGGGCTGCTACTACCTAATAGGCACGTAAGCATTCGTGCCACAAGTGCGTATGATACGTCACAAGTGGTCTTTTTTTACGGCAAGTGCACTTAGTGCTACATGCGCACTCTGCTAACAAAGCGGAGTATACCCGTGTCAAGTGGGATCTAGTCCTCACTGACATTCAGGGCAATTGTTCTTGGCTACGTGTTTAAAAAAACACGTGCCGGCCTGTGAGTAAACTCACTTCAACTGGCTGAGTACGTGACTCGGGGCTCAGCTGTGGCAATATTGCTACTCTTGGGGTCAGGCAGCACAAGTTGCGCCACGTGTAACACACCAAGTGTATTGGACGGCTTCGAGCAACAATGGACGACGGACAGACGAACCTACCATGGTCAACCACCGACAACAGCTGATGGATGATGGATGGTGGAGCGACGGACAGACGATCCGATCTGTTTGCGCGAAGGCTATCAATTGATAGTGACCTAAGCCGTTTTGCTGTAGTTGTTACTATGTAGTAAACGGGTAGATACATGTTGTTGAAAGATTTTATTTATGAGAGTTACACTACTGAAATAGGTATTGCATGGTACACTAGGTAATCCATGCATCACCAAGCACAGGTGATCCTGTTAGAGATTGGAGGTAATTTAGGGCAGTTCCATGACTGCTCCTTTTCTCTCAACTGCCAACAGGAACTGTCCCATGAGAAGGTTTCTGAGAAAGAAATCCTCTCTTGGATATTTTGTCCAAGACACACCTAGAATGTATATGGGTGTTTCTCAAGAAAGAAATTGTCTTTTGAATATTGTTTCTCAGAAACAATATCTTATGACTATTGTACTTCCTTTGTGTTACACAAAGGGAAGAGGACCATTGGAGGTTCCACCTGGAACCTCTTTGGGTTTACCAGTTAAGGTAGATAATTGGCCTATGTCAGTCCCCTAAAACTTTGTAGAGAATGTCCATCCATTATGTAAAAGATGTGTGTCCTATCTCAATGGCTCACCTGACCTGAAGAAAGGACAAAGGCATATTGTGCATTTAGATGTCTATCACCTACATGAGGTATCTGCTGCCTTTATTTTAGGATGTGCATACGCTGATCTTTACAGCCCAAATCTGTTTGTTTTCAACAACTAAAGTGGCAGAAAACTGTGTCTTGCATGATATCCTGAGTTCTAGGGCCCCACGTTATCAGACCTCCTGATAATAATGCAGCCATGAATGAGGAATCTGGGATTGTTTTAATATCAGTCCTTGTCATGGCAAGATGTTTCTGATATTGTTGATGCAGGGTGCAGGATGGGGGAATGAAACTTGAAATAACACTTGTTACTTAAAGAATTGGGTCTAAAATAAAATAAAATATATGCAAGTTTTTTAAACTCTTAGGCACAATGATGCCTGCAGAAGAATCTTTTCTCCAACAGAATAGCCTCCAAGTTGTTGTTCCCGTTAAGTGCTTTTTGATGGTGCACCAAAATGAGTACAAGTACATACTTGTGGTAAAATCAGTACATTTTCCATATTGGCACATTCAGGTACCAATAGTGGAAAATCAATGAATTCAAAAAGTAGCAATATATCTGTTGGTACATTTTCTTATTTTCACTCCACCAAATTTAGGAACTTTGTACTTAGAGTTTGAGGGAAAGTAGATTATTTAGAACAACATTAAAATTGCAACCTAGGGAGGTATGGTAAAAGCAATTGGAATTTGTTGCTTTTATTGGCATAGCAAACTAAAAAGTCGATTTTGCTGATTGAGAACTATTTCTACTGAAAAACAACTTCTGATTGTCAAATTTAGAGAAAATAATAAGAGGGCGCAGTCATTTCAGATAAATGATTATTTTGTGTGTGTGATGTGGCTTTGCTCTATTTGTAAGACCACTAGAGAAGATTATTTTTCGTGTTTATGACAACTTTCAATAGACTTTATTTTATGTAAGATCTTATTCAGACAGTCATATTAACAAAGACATGTCACAATAGTCACAAGCAGGACAGGGCACCATCCCGAGTTGAAGTTGCACAGGTTTTCAAATGCATGAAAGTCCGTAGGGGAAAAGTCACAATGACAGCCACCAGGCAACCATGATCAGAGTTCGCATTCAGAAAAAGGAATCGTACAACCGGTGTGAAAAAAAGGGATGAAGAGAGGTGGTATGATAGGTGAGCGTGTGTATTATTTTGAGCATGGTAAGAATCACATAACAAGAAAACCACTTACTCAAAAAGAATTTCGGGCAGAAAATCGTGGTTTTTGTGGGCATGGGATGTGAGAATTGTCGAGGTCCAAAGTTTATGAGCACTTCCGATGACCAAAAATTCAAGATGCAAAGTAGAGTACCATATTGTACTTGTATTGATATTGTAGCTGCCCCTGATTGTACACATTTAAAATTGAGAACAGCAAAACTGGCTCTTCGTGACTCTTGTGAATAACTTTAGTCATTTTTTATTAAAGAAAGATCGAAGAACACCGGAACGTTCCCTTTAAAATATCTAAATTACAGTAACTACATGTCATCACAAATTTACGTGTTGGTCTGTACGTCTATTTCAAGTTGTCATAAAGACAAAAAATAATCTTCTCGCATGGTCTTACATACATTATACCACGGTTGTCATCTGCACGAGTTTTCTTACAATTTTTGTACCAAGTCATCAAAGGGTGAGTGTCTATGTCACATCTCGACGAACCACTCGTTTCACTCGTGGTTCACCGCGATGTGACAGACACTCCACCTTGATGACTTGCTATAAAAAATTGTAAGAAAACTCGTGCAGATGACAACCGTGGTATTATTTATAGTAATCTGTCTTGGTCGGGATGCTGTTCTATAAAAATTTAAAATTGTCCTATTTTCACTGTGTCACCTTATAAAAGTGAAGATGGCATGATATGTTTTAGAACGGAGGAGTTCACCTGTTTTTTTAAAATTGTAATTCAAGCCTTCTATGGAATAAGTACTTTTTTTGGGAGGAGAGGCGGATTCCTTTCAATTAAAAAATTAATTTTAAGGGTGGGATATTTCCGTGATGTTTAGTTAGGTTAACTATCAACGGTGTGTTCAGGGACCGAACTATGGCGTATATAGTTTCGCCCGAGGGCTCAACAGCAGTAGGTGAACACATGACAACGCAACAATCAACTAAGTGGAATTGGGAAAATGATGTTTTAAGTGTCCTATCCACAGGACTTCAACATGAAAAAGGTGTCCGTATGGGGACACAGAAAAAACACAAACAAGTGGTTCATCGCGATGTGGCATAGACACTCACCCTTGATGACTTGCTATAAAAAATTGCAAGAAAACTCGTGCAGATGACAACCGTGGTATTATTTATAGTAATCTGTCTTGGTTGGGATGCTGTTCTATTAAAATTTAAAATTGTCCTATTTTCACTGTGTCACCTTATAAAAGTGAAGATGGCATGATATGTTTTAGAACGGAGGAGTTCACCTGATTTTTTAAAATTGTGATTCAAGTCTTCTATGGAATAAGTACTTTTTTGGGGAGGAAAGGCGGATTCCTTTCAATTAAAAAGTTAATTTTAAGGGTGGGATATTTCCGTGATGTTTAGTTAGGTTAACTATCAACGGTGTGTTCAGGGACCGTCCTCCGGATGCTTTTCGAAATGCTTCGGGGAATTGAGATTCCATTTGCCGACACAGAAAGCATACAAAATTGCTGGATTTTGATTCCTTGACAACTTCTAAAAATACATCCCAGCGTAAATGGGAATTTGTAGATTATGTACCAGTTCGAGAAAAGGCATCCTCATTGTATGTATTCTGGAGAGTCAGACTGGTTTTCAAAAACCATCCTTCACACCAGAATCCATCCAGGAATCCAAATTGCATCGTAGTCAGATGCATTTTGATGCAAAGGTTTGTTTTTCAAATTACATCTCTAAATACCATAATGCGGGAAAAATAATTTATGTCATTGAGTATGTATCTTTGTGAAGAACACGTACATAACACCTTTGTCCAGTCTCATGAGTTCGATGCTAGGTGACTTGTGCAGTTTTTGTTGGGGTCTCAATATGGCCGTGTTCATGTTTCTGACAGTGCAGGAAGAACCAGGAATGCAACATATGATTTTTCACGTGTTACCTATTCATCTTTCTTTTGTCCACATAATCAAATAGGAGAATTATTTATGACTGTTAGTCCATACTTTTATATTTATTTGTATAATGGAGAACAGTAAGACAAATTGTGAAAATTATTGAATAAGCATGTATTTTAAAAGTAATTACCACGTTCCCTCAAATCCTTAATCTTTGGCAAATGAGAAATTACTATATTTTCAAAGATTGACACCTTAATGTAGCAATACAGAAAAATCCCCAAACATGAAATTTTTACCTTCCCCTAGATTGGTATATTTTCAAACGTCGTGGCAAATTCAGGACTAATCTGAGAAAGACATAAATGTTTGGCTTGACAGGTATTAAGATGAAATGGATTCAAATCATTTGATCTCTTAATGTTAGTCTCTAAGCAGGACAAGTACTAGTATAATTATCATCATTATCATGATCATCATCATGATCATCATGATCATCATCAGATTATCATCATCATGATGTTGTCATTGTCGTTGTTGTCATCAGCGGTGTCATCATCTTTGTCAGAATGATTGTCGTCCTTGTTGTCGTCATTGTTGTTGTCATCATTGTCGCCATCATCATCATGTCATCCACCTTGTCCTCGTTGTTGTCGTCATTGTCACCCTCCTCCTCCTCCTCCTCCTCCTCCTCCTCATTGTTGTTGTCATTCTTGTAGTCATATTCATTGTTGTCATAATTGTGTTGACATCATCATCATCATCATCATCATCATTATCATTGTCATCATCCTTCTCCAAGTTGTCAGAATCATCATCATCACTGTCATTATTGTTGTCATCATTGTTGTCGTCATCATACTCATTTTTGTCATCATTGTCCTTGTCATCATCCTCATTTTCTTCATTCTCATTATTGACAAGAGTCCAAAGACAGAAACAGAACAGAAACTTGGACATCCCATCAGTCTCAATATCCCATCTTATACCTCTGTGCTTAAAGTCATATGAAATTTTGCTTTGAGTACATCAATGAGCTGGAAAGCTCTGACACCACTATTGAAAAATGCATAATTAAACCTCCCTTTTCAAAACAATAAACCGATTCCACATAGCACTCAATCATGTAACACAGCTCAATGACAAACAGCCTTAACTGGTCAATCAAAGACATCAATACCCCAATAGTACAATTGGAACAAAAAACTGTGTCTCTCCCCCCATCCTCCAGTTACACAACTCTATACAGGAAAGTAGACAAAAGTCATGTAGAAAGCCAAAGTGAAAACAACCCTCAACAGACTTCATAACTTATATTACAACCACCATACTTGCTTTATTACAGAAAAAAGTGAATACAAAAAAATAGTTACAAGTAGAAAGTACTCCAAATTATCATATTGAGTTCTTGTAATTCTTGTCTCTGACCAGAATTACGAGATTGTAATATTAAATAGTATAATCTCATAATTCCAGTGAATCACCTGATTTACCAGAAAATAGATGATATATACACAAGAATTATTGCTTCTTATATCTCTGATAAGCCTTTGGAGTCGGAAATCAGGTCAGTCACCCAAATTCTGACTTAAATTGACAAATCATCTCTAAATTGAAGTTACATTGTCATAAATCCGATGAGTAACCCAGATTACAATGACATAGATAAACAATTCGTGGGCACGCCAACCTAACTGACTAGCCAAACACTGTGCTCTATGGCAAAGCTTACTCTTAATATTTACCCACGAGATAACTTGTGATTGCTTAACATAGCAATACAAAATATCGCCCCCATGACTCAATTGAACAGCCCTCAATAATTTCATATCACTGCAAATGGAAAACACCAGTAGCCTTCCGGTACACTCTCAAAATGTCAGAGTGTACAGGGAGGTTACCGGAATTTCAAGAGGTGGAAGGGAGGGTTACCGGTTTTTTTGTATTATTTAAGCCACAGATGCATTTATCACGCTAAGCTTTGAAGCAAAAAATTCTTTGGAGTGGTTGTGTGTTTCGTGATTCACATTTTGCGAATCACAAGTTACAAACAAGATCACCTGTTGAGTCTAGTTTTGGTTTCAATTCTAGGCTTGATCTATGATTTTATTCGGTGAGTGTTTATTGGGCCTATTTATATTTTCAAATCAAGTATGCCATTTACTGTATATGGTATGTACAATATGGTACTATCAAAAGTGACTGCACCAAAAAATGAGAACACACAAGAATAACACATGGGCTGAAATTTGGTGAAGTGTGTCTACATGACTGTTACTTATTCCTTTGTTTCACTGCACCTCACTCTTGTGCCACATATTCCTACAGTATATAGTATGTATGATATAGTTATAGTACATACCATACTACAACACCGGTGCTTGACCCAGAAGCAACTGTAGCAGTGTGCCCTTTCACTGTTTTCATATCACATATATTTTTTTCAATTACATTGATACCCCACCAGCCCATCATGGGAACGGGAGAAACTCAGTCCACAGACTGAGTTGTCGTGTTGCCAACAACAATTGGCAGCGGCGGGTATATTTTGAGGGTGAGTTGTAATGAACTCGTCTTTTTTGGCAGTATTATAGTCACCACACATCAATTATTTTTCCAATTAAATAGTTACAGGCCTACTGGTGAAATTGCCAAAACTCAGTCCACAGACTGAGTTAACCCTCCCGCCTTTCACCACCATGTTGCCAACAACAATTGGCAGGGGTGGGTACATTTTGAGGGTGAGTTGTAATGAACTCGTCTTTTTTGGCAGTATTAAACTCACCACTCATCAATTTTTTTCCAATTAAAATGTTACAGGCTTAGTCGTGAAATCTCCGAAACTCAGTCCACAGACTGAGTTAACCCTCCCGCCTTGCACCGCCATGTTGCCAACAACAATTGGCAGCGGCGAGTATATTTTGAGGGTGAGTTGTAATGAACTCGTCTTTTTTGGCAGTATTATACTCACCACATGTCAATTTTTTCCAATTAAATGTTACAGACCTACCAGCGAAATCACCGAAACTCAGTCCACAGACTGAGTTAACCCTCCTGTCTTGCACTGCCGTGTTGCCAACAACAATTGGCAGGGGTGGGTATATTTTGAGGGTGAGTTGTAATGAACTTGTCTTTTTGGCAGTATGATACTCACCACACGTCAATTATTTTTCCAATTAAATAGTTACAGGCCTACGGGCGTCTACCTTGGTGTATGGTCCATGGTATCGTTTTTAGCTTGGGGCTGAAATTTTTGCATGTGTGTCATTATTTTGGTGGGTGATGTGTTGGGTGGGCCCCTAAATTATGGTGATGTAGTATGTTTAATTTTATTAGTTGAGATAAATTGCACATACTCTGCTTTTACTGTAGTCCAACAGTATAAGACCTGGTAGCCCTCCCGTATGCTCCGGTAGCCCTCCTGTACGTTCCGGTAGCCCTCCGGTACACTCCAGTTACCCTCCAGTACTCTCCGGTAACCTTCCCGTACACTTCCGGTTACCCTCCTGTACACTTCCAGTATGCCACCGGTAAACATTTTTTAGCTACTAAGTAATGCAGTTATAGCCACTAATTAGATTGATATTGATTCTAAGACTTACAGAGAAGTCTGTTTTCCTGTTAAAAAGTACCAATCCCTATCGTACTTAGAAATAAATCTGAAAGCTCCTTTTTGTCTCGGATTTCTGGTAACCTCCCGGTAGACTCCGGTAACCCTACCCTACACTAGTTTACCGGAGGGTTACAGAAGTGTACCTGGAGGTTACTGGAAGATACCATTCCGGGGGCAAGTGTATGGGGAGGTTACCAGTGTTTTTTGTTTGCAGTGATCATTGATTATATTCTCGCGAGAATCATAATATATGACCCCATGACATACCTAATACAGCTCCATATCTTTTTCACGCAATTCACATCGTAACATTCTTGCAAATATTAATGACCCCACATGAAAAACCCACATAGACCGACTTAAAACTTATTGAAAACGGCCATTTTTACATTTAGTTTGCTAGGAGAAACTCAAAGGGCCTTTAGATTGAAGTTAACACAACTCGAAGGGACTTACCTGTTTACGGGACCACTTGTACCCTGTTTGTGGGGGAAAATGCGGACGGAGCGGCGATTTTTTGAAATAATCCTCCAGTGGGTATATTAGTAGAGGATAGTAAGTGGTGCCAGACTAGGTACTATCAGGGTACTGTAGAGGTACTATCACAGTACAAGCACTCGCTCGAACAGAGCTCAGATGAATGAGTTTGGCATCCTGCCTGGCACCGTCGTGTAGCCAACAACAATTGGCAGTGGTGTGTATATTTTGAAGGTGAGTTCTTATGAACTCGCACTGTTTTGTAACAATATAATCACAACACATCATTTTTTTCAATTAAATATTTACAGGCCTACCACGGGAACAACTGATACTCAGTCCACAGACTGAGTTTGACATCTCGCCTGGCATCGCTGCAAAGCCAACAACCATTGGCAGCGACGGGCATATTTTGAAAGTGAGTCATTATGAACTTGCACTGTTTTCTAACAATGTACTCACCACACATCAAATTCTTTTTCATTAAATATTTACGGGCCTACAACAGGAACTGACAAAACTCAGCCCACATACTGAGTTTGGCATCCCACCTGACACCACTGCAAAACCAACAACAATTTGCAGTGGCGGGTCTATTTTTAAGGTGAGTTATTATGAACTCAACCCTCTTTTACAATTGTTTTTATTTCAGCTAATTTTCAATTAAATATTTAATTTCCTTCTACCTTGGTGCGGATGGTCCGCAGTAGCATTTTTTAGCCTGGGGCTGAAATTTGTGACTATGTGGCACTATGGCTCATTCTTTGGGAGGATGAAGGGGCAGGCTAAGAATTTATTAGGATGTAGTATGTTTTATTATACTAGTAGGGATAAATTGCATGTACTCTGTCTGATCTTACACTATACTGTAGTCTAGCAGTATATACCAGACCCGGTAGCCCTGGCGTATACTCCGGTTACCCTCCGGTACACCTCCGGTTACCCTCCCGTACACTAAGGTAACCCTCCGATGCACTTCTGGTTATCCTTATGTCACTGGTAAACATGTTGTTAGCTACTAAGTAGTGCAGTTATAGCGTCTACTTAGATTGACATTGATTCAAAGACTTACTGAGAAGTCTGTTGTCCTGTAAAAAATACCAATTTCTATTGTACCTAGAAATGAATCCGAAGACTGGTGTAGGTCTCAAATTTCTGGTAATCCACTGGTAGACTCCGGTAACCCTCCGGTACACTAGTGTACTGATTGGTAACAGAACTGTACAGGGAGGTTACCTTAATGAACCATTCTGGGGGGCTAAGGTAAAATCCCTGTACATTCGAGTGTACAGGGAGGTTACCAGTGTCTTTTGTTTGCAGTTAACTGGAGACATGGTCATCACATAAATCAACTTGAGCACCATCAATGATCCCCTGGCCCTAGTCGTGTCAATGCAATGCCAAGACCATCAGCTGGATTTATGAGCATTGGCCTCCCTTTGATGAAACTCACTTACCTAATAACAAAAAATCTTCATCAACAAAACATGTTTATTGATTGTACCCGGAGCGAATAAGTTCAGAACATAATGAGAAGCATATGAATGAAATCTAACGATGATGCTGATCATTGAATGATTATCTCTGGACATGCAAATACATTGACAGAGGGACCTCAAAACACTCAACAATGAACAGCATGGGATGTGACACTGATGAATGTACCTATCTTTTGCTCCAAGTGCACAATACAAGATTTTGAAATTTTTTGATTAGATGAATGTCTTCAATTCATATGTATGTGCTAAGTTCAACAAGACAACACAACACAGGCATAGAAGAGCTTCTTAATATAATTGTGGTTATTATCCAACAAACGAGGTCTTGCTAGTATCTTATTTGATGATTGGGCACAGATGTCTTGTTGATGAAGGCAAGGGTGTTGTGATGTGTGAAACAGAAGGCTGAATAACGTGACTGATCAGTGTCAAAATTAGATAGGGCAACAAGATTTAGAACACTTGGTATAAAGGAGGGGATAGGGATCCCATCTTAAGGTGTTCAATTTAGGACACTGTTTAGGTGCTACTTGATAGAGGTTAGCTGGTTGTTAGATGTTGGAAAAGCAAAAAAAGTTAAGGAAAGAACAAGCTGCAAATGCTCTAGGAATTTTTGGAGGGCTCAAGTATTGTTCTTCGCTCTCTATCATTTCCCTGAAGTCCCCCCAGATTGTACGTGTGAAGAAATGAAGTAACAAAAAATGGGCATCAATGGCTTAAGGTTGCAAGGATGTGTGTTTTTGACAATAATTTTTTATAAGTCTTGGCTTACATTTGTCTGCGATGGGTCATTTCTTTTTGTCACGACAAAAGTTATAGGTGTGTCCACCACCCTGACAGGTAACTTTGAATAACATCCCAACAGATGATCATTGTTTTGTCACATCACTGTTCATTGGATTCTTTCATGTAACACAAGATTTCACCATGAATATAACGAGGGCAATGAGTGGATAGGGACATTTGTGACTATAGCACAATAAACCATATTATTTGATGGCAGCCAAGTGAAAAGGTAAATGTGTGGGGCAATCCAACTGCAGTTTGGGTAAAGGATGACTGCAAAATGAGAAGGTCAATGCCTGCAGTTCAATTCCACCTTGGCAAAGTTGAACAGGTTCTCTGCTGATGACTGCATGTAATGCAAGCAAGAATGTATTCAAGCAATACATTCTGGTGAAATACCTGTCTCTTATGTCACGATAGCAGTCAACTGCAGAGATAGTCACTGGTGCTCTGCGACCGGAAAACATCTGGGGTCAAAGTGTAGATGAGTTGTGGGGGGAGATTTAGAAGTGAAGACATGGTTGAGTTGTTATTACAAGAAAAAACAAAATCTTCTTCATCTAGTCTAGAATATCCTCATCAGAATAACAGAACATTTCATGACTTTTAGACTCCATAACTTGAAGTTTGTCACAGAAAAGTTGGAGAGTGATATTTTTTCATTTACATAAGTGATCCAGCCAGGCAACATTCAGCCTTGGTGATAAAAATCTCCAGCTGGAGTAGTCAGATTTCAACACATGTCATCACGTTTTTAGGTTGTCACCAGATATTCACATATAGATTGTCACATAGATTGTCGCAACCTTTTGCGGTTTGTCTGGGTAGTGTGGGTCATATTTTGGTTGTCAATTTGGTCACCAAAGGATCATCAGGCACTGCAAACAAACCCCTGTAAGTGAGAATGTACGGGAAGATTACTGGGAGTTTTCAGAGTGTATCGGTGGCATACAGGATGTTCGATTTATTGTGACAGTCGAAATTTCATTTATCATGCTAGGCCTATTTTTGTTGGTTAATGCCATAATTACATCATACATTCTACACTTGATAGATACATGTAAAAGTAAAATTCCATCCTTTTAACGTATCCAAAACATGACTATGAGAAGTGACAATTGACCGCACCAAAAATGGGGACACATGAATGATCATACATCATAACATATTATCTACAGTACTACAGAAAACCTGCTTGCACCAGCAGCAACTTTAGAGAAAGAACACTCTGAACTTCAATCCCCTTGCCTCCATTTTTTCAATTACATTGTAACCCTGCCATGACATCACAGGAATGGCCGAAACTCAGCCCACAAACTGATTTAGTCCCCCCATCTGGCACAGCTGCCTTGACAACAATGATAAGCAGCAGCAGGTATTTTATGAAGGTGAGTTTGTTGCATCTTCACCTTTATTACCCATGTTTTGCGCAAACATTAATGTTTTTTTCAATGAAATACTGGCTGTCTTAACACAGGAGCTGCCAAAACTCAGTCCCTCAGACTTAGTTCAGCCTCCCACCTAGTAGCACCACCTAGCCAACAAAAATTGGCAGGAGCGGGTACATTTTCAGGGTGCGTTTTTTGTTTCTTCCCCTTTTTACAACAACTTTTATCTGTGCCTCAAATCATTTTCAATTGAATGCTTACAGGCCTACCATGGGAATGGCCAAAGCTCAGCCCACAGACTGAGTTTGGCCTCTGACACTACATTGCCACCTAACTGACAACAATTGGAAGTGGCAAGTAGATTTTCAGGGTGACTTTTTGGTTTTTACCCTTTTCTACCCATCATTCTAAGCTACGCCTCAAAACATTTTTGAATTGAATACTTATAGGCCTACCCTGGGAACTGCCAAAACTCATCCCACAGAGTAAGTTTTGCCTCCTGCTCCACATTACAGCTTAGCCAAAAATAATTGGCAGGGGCATATTTTCAAGGTTAGTTTTTATTTCCTTAACCATTTTATCTATGTTTTAGCTAATGTTGAAAATTTAATGTGAATTTCATGCTTCGAGGCCTAATACAGAAATGGCCAAAACTCAGCCCATAGACTGAGCTTGGCCACCTGTTCTGCATTGCCCCCTAGCCAACAACAATTACCACAGGCAGGGGCAGGTATATTTTCAGGGTGAGTTTTTATTCACTCAACCTTTTACACAAATATTTCTCATTACATCAATTTTTGAATTAAATATTAATGGTCCTTCCACTGGAATAGCCATACAACTCAGCCCACAGACTGAGTTCAGAATGTCACCAAGATCGCTGTCTGTAAGTGCTGTTTTTTTTGTTTGAATTATATTTCTCATCCAAGCTCCAATAGTGTGTACTCCATACTCTGTACTTACGTTGTTTGCCTCTCAGCTATCCTATCACTATCTATATCTACATCTATTGGAGCAGCTCAATTTCAAAAACTCACCTTCCCCCTCATCATTACCCCCGTGTTTGAGTTTGGGGTACATAAGTCCCCATAAATGGAACCTCCTTATGGCATTTTTCAACTCCAAATGGTAGGCCCTTTGCATTCCTCCTAGTTAACTTTAAGTAAAAATTACCCCAGTCAAATAAAATGTTAAGGGCTTTTTCAGGTAACTTAGTTGGGCAATAAAAGTTTGCCTACAAACATAAATTGACTTGTGCTATTAGACAGTGTACATGAGCCCCTTAAGTAAAAATTGCCTTAATAAAAAATATGGGCTCATAGTCCCATAGTTATTGGTTGGGGCAGTATAAGCCACCTTGAAATATTTAAAAATTGAATTAGACTGTCACATATGGTATATAAGCAGTATTAAAAAAGATGGCATTTTAGTTCGCCCATTACATTGGGCTGTATTGGTTCCTACCATTGTTAATTGTTTTGCTTTATCAAGTGATTATTAGATTGATCATGATAAAATAATATGCTTGTGCACTTTGCACTAGTAAAAGCAATCAATAAAAAAATGTGTTAATTAAAATGCATCACTTTTGTATCCTTTGGGGGGATTGCACTTAGTAATTTAGTTATCGAAGCCACTTCCTTCTTCTTGGGAATGACTTGAATAAGAGCAATATACTTCCTTTGTTTTCAAAATCAGAAATTTAAACCCATCCCGGTGTGTAGCAGAACCTTGGCAGCCCAAGCCTGAGTCAGAGCACCATTAACTTTACATTACAATAGCTTAAGGTTGGTGTGCATGAAAAAATCTAGTCTTAGTGTTGGTGTGGTTGGTCATTGGTAGCATTTTTAAGTGTGGGGCTGAAATTTTACAGGGTGTAGCTTTCAGGCTAATTTTTTGGGGAGATGAAGGGGCGGTCCTGGAAGAAATAAAACTGTAGTAAAACATACTAATTGGAGTGTCGATCGAAGCTTGCCCTTACACTCCTGTAGCCAAACTCTACACTCTCTCATAGCCCAACTGTACTAAACCGTACCCCAACCATAGCTTCATGTAAACTACAATACACTACTATGCCCGTTCACTTCCAAGAGTCTGCCTGTAAACATATTTTTAGGAGCTATATAAGAAAAATATAGAGCTTCTATGAATCATTATTGATGTTATTACTTACTAAGAAGTCAGTTTTCTTGTATTTTATACTATTTCCTCTCATTCGTAGAATCAATGACACAATGAAGCTATGGTGTAAAGCTGCCAGTAACTGCCCTGTACACTGCCAAAACCAAACCCAACACCATGGTTCAGTATGGCACCTGTACACTCGAGATTAGATGAGGGTTGCGGGTGTTCTTTTGTTTGCATTAGGGGTGGTCAAAAACATCATGCAAGATTTGTCACTTCATCATTTATGGTTGTTGGTCATCCGAATTGTCATTGTGACCTTGCCATTCTATTAGTCACCTGGTTAAACCTCTGTACCCATTTGACAGTTCTTTGCTCAAGGTTTTCAATGTTTTCACAATGGTAGTCAGTGATGGCACAAAGGGTAGTCACAAGGTAGTCACTAGTCGTGACAAGGGTCATACAAGACCTTCACCAAGGTCATCAGGGTCATCAAAATGTCTTCACCAGTGGTCATCAATGTTGTCAAAATGATGTCACCAAGGGTCATTAGGGTTGTCAGGGATGACAGAAGGTTGTGAAAGGTAGTCACATGAGTCAAAAAGTGGTTATGTCTTAACTTGACATCAATGCTGCAAAGTTGTCTGGAATAACCAGCACATTTGAAATGAAGGAAGATCATGAAAAAAGGACCATGAAATGAAAAAATTGGCGAGAAGATATCAACTGAAGTGAACCCACAAAAGTCTCATTCTAATCATGAGTACAAACATGTTTTCATTAGAACCTTGATGGAAGAAAATAAAGAGAGAAAAAGTACACTCAAACTTAATACGCTAGGACAGTCATTAATATTGTTTGGACCACTATATCTAGTCAAGATACAATTATTTCTTCCAAACTAGATTGAATATTTTTGAACATGTTCAAAAACGATCATTTGGAGCCTCTTGAACATTTTTGAACATGTTCAAGCTGGTTCCAAAGGGGGTCAAATGATGATTAAGTGTCACTGGGTGACTACCGTAATTCGTTTTTACGCCCAAACGCCCAAATATGCCTTGGCCAAATACCAGATTTAGCAAGGGTTTTAAAATGTCGTATCGTAATTATTTCCTTGCCCAAACTTCAATTTTCTTGTGACTCACCAAAAACATTTTTTTCCCAATTTTCCTTACATTATTCTAACTACTTTTCCTTCCACGATCTGCCACCCAATTCATCACTCACTGGCGATTCTATCCCTTTTACTGTTGCGATGAGATTCTATCCATTCTTCCACCCTCGGCTGGAGGATAGGGGCCTTAGTGGGCGTCCACATTTTTAGACACCTTTAAAACTCGCCAAAAACCTCTCACATAAAAGTCTGTCCGCAGTCCATCCCCCCTGGTCCCCGCCCCGTCCCCGCCCTGTCCCCGCCCCATCCCCGTCCTGTCCCCTCCTTTATCCCTATTTCGGCCGATAAAGTGTATGTACAGTACGATACAATATGGTACATACCAATTACCTATGCACACTCTTTCATGTGCGACTTGAGCAAAGTTTAGTTGTATGTTATATTGCATTGTACATACTGTACACTATCCCTACTTTTATCAACTGGCTTCAGTCGTACCATACACATTGATACGCAAAAACAATTTTAACGAACAAACTAAGTTCTTTTCCGACTTGTCCCCACCCCGTCCCCAGTCCCCATCCGTCCCCACCTGTCCCAATCCGTCCACGCCCTTTCCCCGCAATGGGTGCACAATGACTCACGCACTTGTGCGCAATCTTGCCACCTCACTTCTCACTCGCCAAAAAGGTTGACACACACCACTAACCCGGATCCTCCTGCACCTTGGCATCATCTTCTACACAACAGGGATGCATCATTGGGGACATGTCATCTTTTCTTCGAATGAGAGGCTTATCCCGAGAGGTATTCTTGATGATTCATGACATTCTCATTATTTGAATGACTTACTCATGGCGTAAAATCTGACCAGATTTTGCCTAAATGCTATGGAGGCAAAAAGTGGGGGTGTCCGGACACCCCTCCTTTTTGCCTAAATTATTTTTGATTTGACCAGATTTTGCCAAAAAGTGGGGTAGGGCATCCGATTTGGCCTGGTCAAATATTTGGGATTTTTGGGCATTGGGAGTCTAGCTGAATTGCCATAGTCACCCACTGAACATATTTGAATATTATAAAATTAGTTCAAATTATTCATAAACGGGGTTTGTGCAATGATTAAATGTCACTTAACATAATTGAATATTATTGAATTGAATTAAATACTCGGTTGTAAATTACTTTTTGTAACTGTCACCAAAACCCCCAAAGTATTATTGTCACAGTAATCACAGTAATTCCCCATAAATAACTGTATAAGCCCTAGTAACTTTTCAGTAGGAGTCTCATTTATTCCCTAACCCCAACCCCAAATATTTTATGATAAGACAGTAATTTTGCAGTGACACGAACCACCCACTGTCCAAAAAGAAAATACTACCCAGGAATCCAAAATTACTGGGGAATCACTGTGTAATGTGCAAGATAGATTGAATATATTAAAAAAATGTTCAAAAGCATTCAAAGTGCTCAAAAATGTTCAAAATTATTCCAGAAGACATCAGCATCAATTTCATTGTAGACACGAATTAGAGGTTGGTCAAAAAAGATTGAATGTTGATTCATAAATATGAATTTAAAACTTTCTTGCAATACTCATATTTTTTCTGTTTTGGCGGCCATTTCTATGAAGGCGCAGAAAGCTGAAAGTAGATGTTCTACTCTTCAAAATGAAGTTTCTGTTTAGGGACCCATTTTAGAAATACATCTCTCATTTTACAATTGATTGATTCTTGACATAGGCCAAGAATCAGCCTTTTTTGTACCCCTGGGTACAAAACCTAAATAGAGCAGGAATCAGCATTTTTTGGACCCTGGGGTACAAAACCTAAATGGAGCATTCTCAGGACCCCAAGTAGGAGAGTCCACCTCCCGACGGCATGGACTCCCCAACATGGAAGTTCAGAACCCCAAATAAGAGAACACACTTTTGGAAGATCTGAACATCTTTCAGAAGGGTATAGACATACCATATTGTGTAGAAGTCTACACAATGATCATTTGCATCGTTTGGACTGGAGTGCAGTTCCACTGCCATTCCATCCTCACAATTGTACAAAAATAAAATCAATTCTTCGACACCTGTCGAAACTACCTATAATTTTTGCGTGATATTTTTTACGACGAATCAGCTCAGGTCACTATCTATAGATAGCCGTGGTGCGACCTTCGCGCACCGAAGCCATTGACATCCAACCCTTCCAACACAAGGGCTAACAAATTTTTTATCGCGAGCGGCAAATTTTAATTTTTTGCACCAGCGATATGTTTTTTTTGCACGATCGACGATTCATCCAAAATCGGCTACGCAATCGATGAATTCCTATGGTTTCGCGATCTACAAGCTCTCCAAAAATTCTCCCGCAATCAGCGAGCATCAGCGATAAACTTCGAGCGATCAACTTCTGTGATCGGGGATTCCTACGAGTCGGAATAATTTCTTGATCGAGAATTCGGTTTGCGATATTTTTGGTCGCGATTGGTCTCCTTCCGCAAATGGTCGCAGGATTTATCAGATTGTATGTTATAAATTGATTCCAAACTACTATCCCTTTTCAGTAAATTTCATTTTTAGTACTTATTACCCAATCAACATTCAAAATACACACATCCTGGAGGTGTGTGATTGGCAAAAAAACCACTGCAGGGGCATTCTGTGTCGTGGAAAAAACCTAAAAGACACCTGCTTCGTGCGTTTATGTACATAACACTGTTATGCACATGATGCTTTCTGTGAAGGCAAGATCATATTATGTACAGAACAAAGTCATGAACATACCTTTTTTGCGAAAATAACATACTCCCAGTTCAGTCATTTTTCCTGAGTTCTTCTCTTTTTGGCGGTGTCCACTCATCAAAATCGGCGGGTATCTTGGGCCAAGCTACTTCACTCCTTTTTTGTCTGTGTCTGAACTTTCCCTTCAAGGCATCCTCGTGTGTCCTCTCCCAGCGCAATGCTTCCTCTCGAACTCTTTCACAGAACACAAATTAGCCTGGCTTATGTGAATCAAATAGGTTGTTGAACTCCCTGTTGTATCCTTCCATCACATTATTGGTGCGCTGATGACTTTTTCGCAACATTGAACAAAAGCAGCGTTAGTCGTCATGTTATATACATAACCAAGTTTTAAACATACCAGACCCCATCATCCTCCACACTTCTCCATTCTTCTTGTGTTTGCTAGCCAAAAACATCGACACCATACTTCAGCGCTATCTACTTCAGCAATATCTAAAAACATCGACACCGTACTTCAGCGCTGTCCAAAAACATCGACACCATACTTCAGCGCTATCCAAAAAACATCGACACCATACTTCAGCGCTATCCAAAAACGTCGACACCATGCTTCTGCGCTATCCAATACTTCAGCGCTATCCAAAAACATCCACACCATACTTCAGCTATATCCAAAAACATCGACACCATGCTTCAGCGCTGTCCAAAAACATCAACACCATGCTTCAGCGCTATCCAAAACCATCGTCACCATACTTCAGCGCTATCCAAAAACATCGACACCATGGCTTCAGCGCTCTACAAAAACATCGACACCATACTTCAGCGCTATCCAGAGAGCGACGCCATACTTTCTTCAATAACCAAAAGCAATGTCTCTTGACAAAATGCCATATTATACACATTTTTTTCTTCCAAAAATATCAACACCATATTGGCTGGTGTGTCTCATTAAACATGGAGTTATCAGTTGGTACTCACCTGGCGCATGCCAACGAACCATGTTAAATACATAACCCCGTTACAAACATACCACTCTCCCCGTTCCATCATTTTTCCAATGCTCAAAACCTTTTCCATGGCAACCCCTCAGTCAAAGTAGCGCATTAGTTCATGTTATATACATAAACAATTAACAAAAATCCCAACATTCTCACCTTTGCTGAAATAGGTTTTTACATGTGATCAATGTTAGGAAATGCCAAAGTGTCAAAAGTGCTTTTTATATTCATAACAATTTCATGTACTTGCCTTTTTTAGATGATAGAATGTCATGTTGTTTTCATCTTCTTGCCTTCCTCTGGAGATGTAGCACCCATATAAATTTACACACAAAATGATGTTATATACATAAAACTTGACATACATAATAGACTTACATATGCAGCAAGTTATGTACATAACAAATCGATATATCGATTTTGCGCAAACAAAGGAGTATTGCAGTCGTGTTAATAAAATAATGCGCGTGATGTATATAAACAATTGATATACATAAAACAGACGTACCTGTGCAGCGAGTTATGTACATAACAAATCGATTTTGCACAAACAAAGGAGAGTGACGGTGCAATTGTGTTAATAATATTTCGCACGATTGCGTAAAAAATGACTTCCCCAATCTGACACGTCCATATCGTGAGTCGTTCCGATTCGTTCCTTGAGGCCGCCAGGCTCATCTTCTGCATCGTTCCGACTTGTTCCGGAGGCCGCCAGGCTCATCTTTTGCGACCACTGCTCAACCGTAAAAACATTCATGCAGCACGGGAATAAATAGTCACAGCAAACACATTTGACGCGTCTACTCTACCAAAAAGTCGTCCCTTCAAGATGCGATCATGGTGGTATTGCATCATCACAATCCGATCGTGTCGGTCATTCTAATTGGACTGATATTTGCATGGTGGCAGAAAGCAGTTCTGGAGCAGCATGCATGCAGCGTGGGTATGGTACCATTAAGGTGGTACCCACCATGCAAAAGAATTAGCGATGTGGCAAAAATGAGTGAGCAACCAACGGATATTTAAAATGTGTGCAAGAAAACTGGCATTTTTGTTTATCAAAACCTTCATTTCCTTATACGTGTAAAGGCGTATAGTATGGTATTTTTAATATTCATGTAGGAATGTGAATGTGCATACCTCATGATTATGTATATAACAATTTGAATGCTTACTGCATGGTTGTTACGCAGCATACAAGAAAGGTGTGATTAAATGATATACAGACATAAATAAAAAAAATATTAACAAATTTGTTGAATTCGTTCAAAAATTTGTGTTCACTACTGCCCTCTCCTAGTGAACAGGATTTACATAACCCATTACTTTATATTCAGACATGAATAAAAATGTATGTTATTGCCCTTGGTGTATGCGTTTCAAACCAGTTGCTTTCTGATATTTATTGCCACTAACTTCGATTTAATATATTATATAGGCCATTTGTCTTGCGACCATTTGCAGAAAGCGACCAAATGCGACCATAAATATAAAATACCAGCAGGTGGCAAAAATGAGTGAGCAACCAACGGATATTTAAAATGTGTGCAAGAAAACTGGCATTTTTGTTTATCAAAACCTTCATTTCCTTATATGTGTAAAGGCGTATAGTATGGTATTTTTAATATTCATGTAGGAATGTGAATGTGCATACCTCATGATTATGTATATAACAATTTGAATGCTTACTGCATGGTTGTTACGCAGCATACAAGAAAGGTGTGATTAAATGATATACAGACATAAATAAAAAAAATATTAAC
>JABMIG010000364.1:81546-119090 GCA_013187285.1 Cyclotella cryptica
CGATTTAATATATTATATAGGCCATTTGTCTTGCGACCATTTGCAGAAAGCGACCAAATGCGACCATAAATATAAAATACCGAGAATTCTTGTGAAATAGTTGGAAGCAAGACTTTCAAGAAATAAAAGCCGACGAAGAAAAATTTATAAATTTAAAAATAAAAAAAATTCTTTTTCGAGCTAACCTCAACAGGGCACCCAAGACCTTCTACAAGGCCTTGTTTTATAATGCGCCCCTTGGCGAGGCAATCAAGAGGATGTCGACCAGCAAATCAAGCCCAGAAGGACTCAAGCCACAGGAGTGTGAACGGATTTCAGGGAGGTATAAGCCACCCATTTCGTACATTCCCACTGCCATGGACACCCCGAAGGTAATCAACAAAGTCAAGGTCTCCAACAAAATGACCTTGTCTGTCACCATCTTTGACGAGGGAAGTCCTGAACGGTTCCTCAACCATGTCCAGACCTCAATGGAAATAATTTCCCAGAGAGGCTTAGACACGGAGTACGGGGAAGCCTGTAAGGCAGATGCAAAGGCTGAGGCAAAACTGACTGCGGCCACTGCAGCCAAAGCCAAGTTCAAAGGGACGGATGAAAATTCCCCCATCCTCAAGTCGTGGAACAAAGCAACTGCTGCTAAAATCCACACCAGTGAAGCCCTAGTGTCCGCTGGTCAAGCGATCTTCCTGCAGTACTCCACTCAATTGTCAGAGACTGCCCGTCGTCCTTGGACCACCATCTTCGGGGAGCAAATCAACTGCGAACCCCGGACAGATATGTATGGGACCAAGCATCCCGCAAAATGCCCGGCATCTTGGACCTCCTTTCAGGAATGTGTCCAGTTGCATGTGCAGACCATCTTCAGGACTGATGCAGCGGAGCAGGAATGTTTCTACATCAGCAATGGGCTGAAGAAACCAAACAGGGTACCCATCAGGGACTTTGTGCAGAGGATCCAGCGCCTTAACGGGTATGCGGAACTCTTGCCATGCCTGTTTTACTCTTCAAAGGCTGCAAAGTCTATGAAAGTATGCGGGCCATTCAATGATGCCGACTTGGCAAGCCACATCCTCAGGATGGTTCCTAGGAACTGGCAGGACCAATATGAGCTCAGTGGAGCTTTGGTACCACAGAGTGTCAGGGAACTTCTCGAAGTCCTTGAACGCATCGAGAAGGCCTACCCCACCGAGAAGGTTGGAGAAGGACCCAAGACTGTAGCCAAGGCTAACGACTCATCTAGGAAGAAGATGGTCTCTTTTAGTGACCGGATTCCGAAGAAACATCCCACAGAGAAGTACTGTTCTCTCTGCAAGAAACATGGGGGTGCACATACCACCACAACACTCCGGATTGCCGGAAGTATGACTCCAATGGGACCCTGAAGTCAAGCTTCAAGGGGAGAAACCCAAATGGAAACTCTTGAGGACTAGAGAGACCTGCTCGAGGAGGAAGTAGCTACGCGCAGCTGTCCGCTAAAATCGACAAACTTACAAAGTCCAACAAGAAAATGAAACGCACTATCGGAAAAAAGAAGCGTAAGCATCACGACATGAGCGACAGTGATGATTCAGACTCATCTTTAGAGGATGGGTTGGGGAGTACTAAGAAATTGTGTAGTAAATTCAATTGTAATGAAATGATGAACACTTATCTTAGTCCGATTAAAACTTCCCCACGTGCCAACACAACATTTTCTGGTTCAAACAAGACATGTTCGAACCTGGCAGAAGACCTAGGAAATCTTCCAGCCAACCTTACACAGAGTGAAACAATAACCGAATTGTCGGACCCCGAACTGTCGGGTGACCTTTTCAATAGTGTGAACCCCCCTTTGACAGGTAAAGAAGGGCAGGTCACTACTGTAGTAGCACAAGCACGCTATAAGACGACTGAAAATCCAGCCCGTAAGAATATCGAACACTCTACAGGGTGTCGTACCAGTAACACAGTCATCAGGATCCTACTAGACAGTGGATCCGATGGTCTCCCGTTCCATGCAAAGGGAACAGAGAAACGCTTTCCCTACTTGACTAGGCAGGTGCCAAAGTCTTGGCGCACGTCGAATGGGAGCTTCCTAACCAAAGGAAGGAGCGAAGTCAACTTAAAGTTCTTTGAGTATTCAAACAGTAAGGAGTACACAGTGACTCCTGACGTAGTAGAGTATGATAAGAAAAAGATGGCAAAGCCAGCGTTCGACCTCATTCTTGGATGTCAAACCATGAAAGAGCTCAGAATTGTTCTAGATTTTCGAACAAAAGATATAACCATTGATCAAATCATTTTGCCAATGAGAGACATCAATAGTCTGACCTCATCAAACTTGGATAAAGCCTGGGCTGTTAACAACAGCATGGCCGATGAACAGCAAAGTACGCAGGAAGCGACACAGCGGGTAGTTAAAATCCTAGATGCAAATTATAAAAAGGCAGACCTCCAATCAATTGTTAGCACCAATTGTACTCACCTAAGTCTCCAAGACCAAAACTCATTGCTGGAGTTACTCACAGAATTTGAGGAACTTTTTGACGGAACACTAGGTGATTGGAACACAGAGCCTGTGTCCTTCGAACTTAAGGAGGGCGCAAAGCCATATCATGGCAAGGCATACCCAGTACCAAAATCTTGCAAAGAAACAACTATCAAAGAACTGAATAGATTATGCGAACTGGGAGTGGTAGAGTTTCAGCCCGAATCAGAATGGACGTCACCATCATTTATCACTGGAAAACAAGACTGAACTGTACGCTTTCTCACTAATTTTAGAGAAGTAAATAAACGACTAGTTCGAAAGCCGTTTCCATTACCCAAAATCAGTACAGTCCTGCAAGAGCTAGAAGGATTTACCTATGCTACAACCCTAGATTTCAACATGGGTTATTATACCATTAGACTGGATCCCAATTCATCCAAAATATGTACCCTCATTTTCCCATGGGGCAAGTATTCCTATCTCCGTTTGCCCATGGGCATCGCAGGTTGACCAGACATCTTTCAAGCAAAAATGTCAACACTAATGGGAGCCTTAGAGTTCGTACGAGCATACCTTGATGATTTGTTATGCATCACAAAGGCAAACCTGGAAGACCACCTTGACAAATTGAAAATGGTGCTTACCAGGCTACACGAGGCGGGCATGTGAATCAACGCCTGAAAGTCGTCATTCTGCACCTTTGAAACAGAATATCTAGGTTATACCCTCACACGAACAGGGATTAAACCACAGCAGAAAAAGGTACAAGCGATTCTCGCAATTTCATCGCCGAAAAATGTCAAAGACCTCTGTAAGTTCCTGGGCATGGTCCAGTACTATAGAGATCTTTGGGCAAGACGCAACGAAGTGCTTGCCCCACTCACCTCACTGGTAGGAGAGTGCGGTCCCACCAAGGTCACCAGAGCCAATAAGACAAAGAAACATCCATGGTACTGGGACATGGTGCATCAAAAAGCATTCGATGACGTTAAGACTTCAATTGCCAAGGATGTAGTCTTAGTGTACCCCGATTATTCAATGGAATTTGAGATATATACTGATGCCTCGTCTAAACAACTTGGATCAGTTATCACCCAGGGTAATAGGCCCCTTGCATTCTTCAGCAGGAAGCTGTCGACAACGCAACAGAAGTACAGCGTGACCGAACTAGAACTACTGGCCATAGTGGAAACACTCAAGGAGTTCAAAGGCATGTTGTGGGGACAAAGATTAAAAGTCTACACAGACCATAAAAATCTAATCCAAGATGCCCTCGGATTAACCTCTGACCGTGTCTACCGATGGAGATTGCTCCTCAAGGAATTTGGCCCCGAAATTGTTTACATTAAAGGCACACATAACACTGTTGCCGACGCCATCTCTCGCTTAGACATCGGACCAATACCGAGTGAGCACGAGAATTGGATGACGTTCACCAAATGCTGGTGTCATTACACCATGCAAGAAGAGAGTGCGATAGACACCTCTGCATAACAAGAGGAAATGAATCTGGTATTTGCAAACCGCAGTGAAGAAGATGTAATCGACCCGGTAACAGTACAAGAGATTGCAGAAGCACAAAAGCTTGATGCCAGCTTGAAGACATTGAAAGACCAGTACTCGACACAATTGGTCGAAAGTACACATCTCCTATGTAAGGACGGAAGAATGGTCATTCCAAAAAATCTTCAACACCGTGCAGTTAGTTGGTACCACCACTATCTACAGCACCCTGGACACACTAGACTTGAAGAAACCCTTCGTGCTGCGATGTACTGGAAAGGTATGCGAAATACCGTCCGTAAATATGTCAAAAACTGTCATGTATGCCAAGTCAACAAGAGGCATAAGCATAAGTACGGGAAACTCCCTACTAAATTCGCCATCACAAACCCTTGGGATGTACTATGTGTGGACCTTTGGCCCGTATCTAATAAAAGGTAAAGATGGGACAGTAATTGATTTCATGTGTCTAACTATGATTGACCCAGCTTCTAGCTGGTTTGAAATAGTTGAACTACCGGTAATCACTGAGGCGATTATTCCCCTGGATACAAAAGGGCGGAAGGGTAAAAAGACCCATGAGGAACCTAAGTTAGCATACTTTGATAAGTCATCAGCAATGATCAGCAACTTAGTGAACAAGACCTGATTTAGTAGGTATCCACATTGTCAATACATAATTTATGACAATGGAAGCGAATTCAAACTTCACTTCAAAGCCCTATGTGACTTATATGGGATCACGAGTAAGCCTACCAGTGTCAAGAATCCACAAGCGAATGCAATTCTAGAACGAGTGCATCAGGTGATATCATCGATGCTCCGCACAGCTGAAATAGACATGGCCCCTTCAGTAGAGACAAGCAATATAGACAAGTTCGTGACGAACGTCGCTTGGGCCATTTGCTCAACATACCACACAGTACTAAAAGCCTCCCCAGGCGCAGCCATCTTTGGACGGGACATGTTGTTCGACATCCCCTTCCTGGCCGACTGGAATAAAATTGGAGAATATAGGCAACACCAAACAGACCAAAACACAGAACGGGAAAATAGCTCACGTCGTGATTGGGACTACAAAGTTGGTGATCAAGTACTTCTTAGAAAAGATGGTATACTCCGCAAAGGTGAAAGTAGATGTGAAAGTGATCCTTGGACTATCACAACAGTTCATACGAATGGCACCATCAGGATTCAACGCGGAACCACATCAGAAAGACTGAATATACAAAGAGTTACACCTTTTTTTAACAACCAAACTTAAAACCTGACATAGGCCAATTATCTACCTTAAGTAGTAAACCCAACAAGGTTCCACCTGGAACATCTAAGGGTCCTCTTCACTTTGCATTGGACAAAGGAAGTGTGAAAGTCATAATATATTCGTTTCTCAGAAACAATATATTTCAAGTACATACTGATCAGGTATGTTTTGAGAGACAATAATTCAAGTGAAGCAGTTGAGCGAGTTCAACTGCTCAACTGACAATACTGCAGTGTGAGACCTTCTCAACTGACAATCTTGCAGTGTGAGAGTTTCTCTATAAAATTATCACATGTGGATTCATACCAAGTCAGGTAGAATTCTACACAGTTTCATTTTGTGCAATGAAGCATGTTTGCTTCATTGCTGCTTGTTACTAGCAGACAACTTAACTCATAAAAATCAGTTCCCAACAACTTGTATCTACCCGTTTACTACATAGTAAAAACTACATCAAAAGCGGCTTAGGTCACTATCAATTGATAGCCTTCGCGCAACCAGATCGGATCGTCTGTCCGTCGCTCCACCATCCATCATCCATCAGCTGTTGTCGGTGGTTGACCATGGTAGGTTCGTCTGTCCGTCGTCCCTTGTTGCTTGAAGCCGTCCAATACACTTGGTGTGTTACACGTGGCGCAACTTGTGCTGCCTGACCCCAAGAGTAGCAATATTGCCACAGCTGAGCCCCGAGTCACGTACTCAGCCAGTTGAAGTGAGTTTACTCACAGGCCGGCACGTGTTTTTTAAACACGTAGCAAAGAACAATTGCCCTGAATGTCAGTGAGGACTAGATCCCACTTGACACGGGTATACTCCGCTTTGTTAGCAGAGGCGCATTAAGCACATAGTGCACTTGCCGTAAAAAGACCACTTGTGACGTATCATACGCACTTGTGGCACGAATGCTTACGTGCCTATTAGGTAGTAGCAGCCCCTCATTAAAAATGAGGAGGCAATAAACATAAATGCCTCGGTTTATTTTTTTATCCGAATGAGCAATATGTGTGTAGTCTATTTTTAGACCTAAAAACACGATTAGACTTAAAATTAGTCCATACCCGTGATCACATGCAGATGCAGTGACACCACGGAGTACTAAGTACTTATAGCCTTAGGGCAGTACAAAAAAGATCTTCTAGGGCATAAAATGACCCTATGAAGAATCGTATGGCCTCTAAGGCCTAAAAAGCTTGTTCGTGACCCCCGAGAGGTTTCGGTCACTTGAAAGACTCGCGATTCCCCTGGAAGTTCGCGATTCTCAGGTTTCCAATGTGTAAGACACATCCTCAAGGGAAAATGAGCCCGCGCGGGACGTAGTCCCACGATCGTGGATCAGCCCCATTCACATGGGAGCGCGTCACGGCACAGCCCATTTCACAAAAGCGTATCGCGACACAGCCCTCGCGATCACGACCTGAAAAAAACGACCACATATCATGTATCCTAGACTCGCTGGGCTCAGCCCTAGTGCGTGATGGACAAGCCTATGAGCGAACATTCTTCTACTCCTCACATGGGCATAGGAGCGCAATATATTGCCGCATCCCGGTCAGACGTCAGAGTGACATGGAGTATTGTCTCCAAGTCCCAGCACGCATGGGGCGCAAGAAGGACCCATACACCGACTACGTGTCGTGCCCCAGAAACACTCTGAGCAAAATTCTCGCGAATTTCCGATTTGCGCAAGAATGCTGCATGCTTTTGCGGTTTTGTCAGGAAACACGCAACTTGTTGATTTATTACTTAAATCCAAGCAAAAAAGTGAGAAAAGTCCACAAAAGTGAGAATTCTTCTCATGTGGTATCCCTTTCATGCATATAAGCTACCGAGCTTGGCAAAAAAGGAAAGAAAGCTAGTTGGCTTATGAATAGCCAAATGCACAACCTCTGGTCCGAGGAAAATAGAATTTAGAGCCCGAAAATATAAATTCGAATTATTTAATTTTAAATTAAAGAGCTCGTTAGAGAAAAATCTTGATCAAAATTCTACTGTCACGTTAAAATAACCTGATATTCAAATACCTTGCTACATGTAAAAATAAAACAAAAATGCCAAGAAATCTTCTGGCATCATGAATTGTTTTCTCAAGAAGATGAACTCTTCTCCCACGTGAGAAATGTACACATGTGCCATGCTGCACTATTCACAAGCAAAGGTAACAAAAAGCAACTGGAAATCAAACCATGTTGGGTTTCGAACCCCTGACACGGTGTTGCTACAGTAACAGTGAAAGCAAGAAGGACGTAGTTCCAAGCTTCCCCCATGTTCCAAAATTAGGAACATCCATATGTTTTCCTTACCCAGCTAGGCAGGTGTCAAACTCTTGGCGCACGCAGGATGGGTTCTTCCTACTCAAAAGGAAGGGCAAAGTCACACGATGTTTTTTATTGCGCAAGCATTAAATTCCTGTCAAAACACACTTTTCTGAGTACATGTTACCCAGAGTGACTAAGCCAGCATATGACCTCAGTCTTTGACAAATGCAAGAACTGAGTTTGAATTGTTCTAGATTTTCGAACAAATAACAACATAAAATATGTTAAGATCAATTTTACCTTGCCAGTGATAATTGATGCAAAGTCTGCAAAAATCTGTGAACCAGAGTTGAAACAAAACCTGGACACAACATACCATGCACATAGCTAACCACTTAAGTGCAGGACTCTTCTTGAGCAAAAATACTCATGATCACAGAGCTAACCACTCCTGTGAAAAACTCCTCTGGGGGTTGAGTAAAATAGCAGACCTTCCAAGCTGTGTCAAAATAAAAGAAAAAGACACACACTTACACTACAAACTCAATTTCATACACGTTACTGAGGTTTCTCATGACAAGAGAAACTGTTTGATGAAGTTCAGTGTGTTGGAAGAACGTGCCTGTTTACCTCTATTTTTCAAACGAGGTAGGTTTACAGCCTATAAAGACAGAGCACAACCAGTCCAAAAGTCAAGTAAAAACAACGAGGACAATTTACCTTGGCGACTGGAGGGTTTCATTGACAGCCGTCGTCAGAACTGGCTGTACAAGTACAGAACACCCAAACAAAAATAAATTACTGTAAATCAAAAAGTGATTCTTAAAATAAGTGAAAATAGGCAAAAAAGTTAGGAAAACTGTCTAAACTCAAAAGAATCCTTACAGTACTGTAGATGTTGCTATGTTCAACTCTGCAAACACCATAAGACTTCATGAAAAGTCAACAAATCATAGACCAGATACTGACGCATCTGGAACCCATTCATGACTAGAAACACTGAAGAAGGTTATACCTACTCAGAGCTAGCAATAACAATCATGGGTTTTCCATGTGCCTCACAAGCACATTCAATGGAGTCAATGACGGCCATACTGTTCTCAATAGAACTCATTTGGAGTAATATATATTCCCCAAAGGCTAGCTTGAGAGACCACCTTAAACAAGGTTAGGATGGACTCACCAAGCAGCGAGTAAAGGTTTGCATGACAAACCAATACACAACATCTCTGCACAAAGACAACAAGGGCTTAATAACAGACCCAAAGTCTTCTCATGGCAAAAGCACCATGCTTACAAGCAGAGGAAACCTCGCTAAACATTCGCCCATACAGGGAACTCACATGATACTGGGTGGTCCAGTACAAGGGAGAACCTTGGGTAAGACAATATGATTGTCTCGCCTCACTCACAACTGGAATTGTAGAGGAGGAGGTACACCGTACACAAAAAAGAGACATATATATGTTAGACATTTGTTATCACAACAAGTCTAGAGCAACACCAACTCCGGTTGGGTATGCTCACATTCTAGTACAGCTTGCTGAACTTAGAGTGCATATAATACACAGTATAAGAGAAAATGAATCCTTGACCATGATTAACATTAGTGGATTCAACAGAACTGTGTCTTACTAGTTAATGGTCTCACTAAGACTCAATGACTAGTATTTGATTCTCTTGTGAGAACTTCTGACGGTTTACCTTCAGAATTATCCATGGAGAACACATATGGTGTCCATAAGGAAGGACTCTTAGAGTCACCGAAACACGTGGGTCTTTTTGCTAAAGACAACGGGATGACCATAGGTAGTGCACATACTTGTTGCACAACAAACCATAAAATAAGCCTCATAATCACATGAGCACACGAACAAAAACGATCCACAACCTTTGTTCTTGCAAAACCACAGCATATAGAATTGTGAGTATCCCTAGTTAAACAGGAATATCATCTCACACAAAAGGATAAGTCAAACATGAACATCTCTACTGAGAGACATGTAGCACCTTGTTGGCATGCAATGCAAAACAAATGCAACTCAAGAAGCTATGCACAGAAATGTATTATCGCTTCACTAGCTTAGACAAATCCAAAGAGAAACACAACTATTATGTTGTCAACATATCATGGGAAGTTCACTTCTCCATGATGCTCGCTGTGAAGTCACAATATGGTTCCATAAAACCATAAGATTATAGTCAACAACTGTCTTTCAAAATATAAAAATAGGTACGCACATGCACATTTAAATATGTTGCAATGTCATTACCACCAACAAAAGAGTTATACATGTACAGACCTCCCTCGAGGATCCTTGCTACAAAGTACAAAAGGATATCATAAACACTGAATCCGTACTCTTCATGGTACAAAAAGACATAGACGTTGATGCTTGGACCTTCCAATGATTATAGTCAATACATCAAGTATGACTTGACATTGTTCACTTGCCGATAGCTGACCCTTTGGGCAACTATTCCCATGGATACATAGGGGTAACAGAGCAAATTGAAGGACAATTTACAAACACAAAGGATTGCAGAAGATAACAAACAGAATATCTGTACTATCAGCACCTTCGTACCTAGACCTGGTTCAATATCCACATTGTACACAAATAGTGACAATTAAGGTGCAGTTTCAACACTCCACTTTCGGACCATATGCATTTCATTTGGCTTCCCAGTGTAAGTCAACCAGAGTCTTCAAATATCAAAACCCAAAAAGTGAATTACTATCTAGAGTTCAACATCAACCAAATCATGGAGATGCTTGGCCTGCTGTACCAATCATGGTCTTGTCAGCAGCTTCTAGTGGCACAATGTTTACCTAAACAAACACTCAGATGCCATTCACTCATACCTACTATGCAGTGCCTATCGCCTAAATGTAGTGTAGCAATCATAAGATGGAATTGTTGTTCGGCATTCCACTTTTGCACACACAGACTAAATCAATAGGAGACACCAGGCAACACCAAACCGACCCAAAATTATCCTCATAAATTTATGGTCACATGGTCCGTGGAAAGCAATGCTTAGTAAACAAAGGTATTTTACCCCGCACAAATATTCAGTCGGTATACCAGTGATAATTGGACTATCACAGACAGTATACGATAAGACAATCAGGGTTACACGCGGAAGTAAGTCAGAATATAAGTTTGACTTAGGAGAGTAAAATCAAACCAGCCTTATCATAAGCCATGACAAATCTCCCTCTCCACATGAACTTACACTTCATATACCACATAAAATAATATGTAGGTACAAAGCGTCACAGGCAGCTTGCACATTTTTAACCTCAACAAGTACGGTTTTTCTGCAAGTCTGGCTCATATTCGGATTTTTTCCTCACCGAGGTTTTACCTTTCCGCGAGCCATGCTAATTCTCCAATCGTGGGGGCGAGTGACATAGGCCAATTATCTACCTTAAGTAGTAAACCCAACAAGGTTCCACCTGGAACATCTAAGGGTCCTCTTCACTTTGCATTGGACAAAGGAAGTGTGAAAGTCATAATATATTCGTTTCTCAGAAACAATATATTTCAAGTACATACTGATCAGGTATGTTTTGAGAGACAATAATTCAAGTGAAGCAGTTGAGCGAGTTCAACTGCTCAACTGACAATACTGCAGTGTGAGACCTTCTCAACTGACAATCTTGCAGTGTGAGAGTTTCTCTATAAAATTATCACATGTGGATTCATACCAAGTCAGGTAGAATTCTACACAGTTTCATTTTGTGCAATGAAGCATGTTTGCTTCATTGCTGCTTGTTACTAGCAGACAACTTAACTCATAAAAATCAGTTCCCAACAACTCGTATCTACCCGTTTACTACATAGTAAAAACTACATCAAAACGGCTTAGGTCAAAACCGTATCAAATGTCAGTTTCAAAACAACAAAAACGGACTCTCCCTCTTCAAACAACACTTACTCGTTACACATGTTTAACAAACTCTTTAGTTCGTTATTGTTACTCTCATGAGAACCCTTTTTTCACCTAAAAAAACTTAGGTTTTTTTTGTTCCTTTTTTACCTGATACTCCATTCGTGGGGCAAGTGACATAGGCCAAGAATCAGCCTTTTTTGTACCCCTGGGTACAAAACCTAAATAGAGCAGGAATCAGCCTTTTTTGTACCCTGGGGTACAAAACCTAAATGGAGCATTCTCAGGACCCCAAGTAGGAGAGTCCACCTCCCGACGGCATGGACTCCCCAACATGAAGTTCAGAACCCCAAATAAGAGAACACACTTTTGGAAGATCTGAACATCTTTCAGAAGGGTATAGACATACCATATTGTGTAGAAGTCTACACAATGATCGTTTGAATCATTTGGACTGGAGTGCAGTTCCACTGCCTTTCCATCCTCACAATTGTACAAAGTAAAGCTCATAAAATCAATTCTTCAACACCTGTCAAAACGACCTATAATTTTTGCGTGATATTTTTTACGACGAATCAGCTCAGGTCAATTCTTCCAGTCTTGCCAGCTGACTTCTTGGGGAGGGGTAAATAATGTGTGGAGAACTGTCCATGACAAAATGTGTAGAGAACTTTCCATGCTCAGAAAGACTCAGCACTGACATAGCTCATTGTTAGCTTTTTAAAATATATAATGTGTCAAATTAAAACCTTGAGAATTCTCAATAATTCAATCCTCCACAAGTACTGTGGTGGGCAATCCTTAACTACTCTCCACACATCTTGATGTGGACAGATCTCCACACAGATTGTGGTGGACAGTACTCTACACATGATATTGTGGAGTGTTCTCCGTGACTTTGAGGGTGGATTTTGTTCCATTATGCTACATTAGCCCCCCAATGAGATAGCTCTCAGAAAAGGATTGTGGAGAACTTTCCACGAGGTATCTTTTACCACTAGTGCTCTATTTGTGCACAAGAACTTAGTGCATGCTCCCAACTTAATTGCTGATGGAGAAATTATCAACAAGGGAAAAAAACCTATAGACAAGATTTCTAAAAAATTTGTCCAAAAAGAAGCATTTAAATTGTTCAGACTGATTAAACTAGTCAGCCACTGTGCGCTGCCCAACAGGCATGGTGCAATAGTCAAGGCTTGTCTTGACCTTTTATGTGTATGAAAGGAAACATCCTATGTTCAATTCAATTGGCCTATTTAATTGAAGGAAAGCAACATGAGGAACATTAAAATGAATTTTTGATTATGGCTTCAAAAGAATTAGATTCAACATGAAAAGACAGATGGAGTTTGCATGTTCAAATCCAGCATGACATGTTAATATGTTGAAAAAGAATAGGAACAAAACTATGTCATAATCTACAACATTTGTGAACTTTTTTGTGCACAAGTGGTTGTACCAATTAATAAGTCCATCTTACGGTTTAGCTAATACAAGTGTACGCACAAATCTGGTATGAAGAGAGAATGTTCTCAATAATATATGTGCCACAGTATCCACAGTATCATTTGGGAGACAAAATATTTTCATGAAGACATTTTTAAGTAGAGAGGATGAAGCTAGTAACATGCAAGTAACTAATATTAATTAATCATTAATCAATTAATTAATTGCTTGATGAATTAATAAACAGAAGGGTAAATTAATTACTTGAACTATCACCAACTTCTTTGCTCCCGTTTATATTGGTTGATTGTTGTGTTTTGTTAACTGACATTAGTAATGGTGGCTATATTATCAGGTTTGTTTGTTGCATCATTCCAGACTCTCTCCACTCTCCTATTGCTTTAATCTGATTGTTGGATTTGTTAGTGATTGGGCCATAGCTCTCTGCCCTTTTGTCCTAATTGCTTAGCTCTTTCAGAGTTGATCGTTGCATGCTTGTAGCTGATTTGGGAAAGATGAAAGATGGCATGAAAAAGGTGAGATTTCATGCAAGTTCTGCATCAAAAATGGAAAAATACAATGAACTCACCTTTGTTGACCTACAAATACCCCCACTTCCTCCCATCTTCAAGAGAGGTGGAAAGAGCAAGAGACCAGAGTTGGAAGGGTGAAAAATGGCCCTGCTCTTCTTCCCAGACTGTTGGAATTCGGGGATGTCCCAAATCTGAGTCCATGATCTCTCGGGAAGGGGTGCTCAGTGGTTTTTTCTTCCCACGCCGATCTGAGCATACCTTCATAAGCGTGCCATCATAAGGATAAGGGCGCTCGTCCTGGAGCAAAAAATGAGCAATACTTGCTGAGACATGGCGAATCTGGTTCATGGCGAGCTTGTCAGCATGTGTTAGGCGAAAAAGATGGGAAATTTGTGATTACTTGGGAATTGCAAAAATTTTGGCAATGAGCACTTCCAATCCTGAGGAATTTTGACTTTGACTACTTTATGCACTTTTGTAGGGAATACGTAGAACAATTCTTTGGGAATGGCCATATTAGATTTGAAATGCAAGCAACCTGCTGTGTTGATAGGATATTTCTACAAATTTGGAGGCAAAATGCATCCAACTGTCGATCGAATTCATATGTACTAATCCCTATGTGATGTAGAATCTTTTGATGTCAGCGTTCTTTCTGTCACATTCCTCAGGAATTGAAATTGGCCCAGAATTTGCAACAATGAATCAACCCTTCCTCTTATTTTGATGCCTATTCATTATGATGGTATACAAAATTGATGCCTAACTAGTGGGCTTTGCAGAAATTGGTCATCCATATTGATGCCAAAGTTGCGGGCGTTTCAGAAATCCCGGGCTAAGCCAGTATTCGCAAGGAATTGCACACCTCAAAGTGCAATTCCTTGTTAAAGTGCGCATTCCAAGGATTTGAAATCGCCATACAAAAAGTGAGTGCAATTCCCAAGGAACCACAAGTTCCCTAGCTTTTGGCCTGACACATGGTCCATCTGGATTTTTTCCAAGCGTGCTTTGTGATTCTGCGAGCCGCACTCAAACTTATGTGGTACAGTCTCTCGTATGATACTGATCCACATGTAGGGTACTGTAAAACACATCCAGACCAGTACCGTGTGAATAAAAACATCATGTCTGTCTTTACATTTTCTGTGAAGGCAGTAGGAATAAAAAATTATTAGGCGTAAAAGATCCAGCCAACTCCCCTGCACTCTTCTGTGCACAAGTTATTAAGAATGTAACATAATTAAAAATTAATAGCTTCACACAATACAATCAAAATAGAATTATGTTACGTAATTAGAAAAATGCACAAAAAGTGCACAAGTGAGAAATTCACTCACAAAAAGGTGCATGACATGTGCACAAATGTTGATTGCCAAGATTGGATCCCAAAGTGCACGGAGGTAATTGTATTATATTCTTACTGATATCACCTCTGCCCTTAGTTTTATGCAAACTCCCAATATAATTTCAAGTAAACACCAAAAAACGGTACTGTTCCAACACAACGGCCTCCATGTTAGGAATCTAGATAAGGCAATAATACAATGTACAATGTACAACATTGGACAGATAAAATTTCAAGTAAAGATGAAAAAACGGTACAGTTCCAACACGACGGCACATGACGTCCAACACATTAGGAATCTAGATAAGGCAATATTACAACAGCTGATGTTGGACATATGACAAACGTCGATGACAATAAATTATGGGAATAGGCATGTACCATGCCGGAAAGGAAGATTCTAAAGTTGTAACCCATTCGTCACCTGTTTCCCTGTGTACCCCAAACATACTTGTTCTTTTCATAACTATGACCTAAGCTGTTTGGAGGAAAAAAATTAAATACAAATATGTTTAAATAAATGGATACAACTTGTTGGTGTTGGTAAATTGTGAGCTTATTGATTATCACTTACAATGAACAAATGAGGATGGAAGGGCAGTGCAATCCCTTTCAGAAACAATGTGATTTTATGTAGGTTTCTACACCAATCTGGTATGTTTCTACCCTTCACTTGAGTGTGTTCTTGACAAGAGGCAGTGCTATTGTCAAAGATCCAAAGATATGGATCTTTGGGGCAGTGCCTTTCTAAAGATCCAAAGATATGGATCATTGACCCTTTGTTGGGGCCTCTCTCACTGAAGAGGTCTGATATAATCCCTATCTGGGTATGTACAATTTGGTACTTTAAAAGTACTAATTAAGTAGGTTCTTGGCCTATGTCAAACTAATCAATAATATCATGTTTTAATATAAGAAAAAACGACACCAAACCATAGCGGAATAAGTTTGAAATTTCCAAAGGAGCAAGGTGTCTCCAGCAGTCACAGCAAAGGTAAAATTTCAAGAAAAACAGAACACATCACATGAATCCACCGAGTCAAGTAATCACCTTCTCTGGCATTCATAACGGATCCAAAACTTCAAAAAAGCATTTAGTGAATCCACCAAGTCAAGTAATCACTTCATTGCCTTTCGGCAGCATCCCTTCTTCTTTGCAACACCTTTCACCTGCTCATCACACATCTCCTTATGACTTTCAATCATTTCCCAAAACTCACTTGGAATCTCTGGAAAAATAGGCTTTGCATATTCTGGAGGATCCTCTCTGCCCTTGTCAATATTTTCCACTCTTGGAAGAACTCTATCAACTTCTTTTTGTAGAGCTTGGACAAAAGTGACAGTGACCAGTAGGGACAATGCCATTAAAATGACAATTGTAGCGTTCAAACCCATTGCTAGTCTTGTTAACCAACTTTACTCTCCCACCATCACCTAGAATACCAGAAATGTTCCATACTTTCAAAAAGTCGTCCTGCATCCAAAAGCTGATAACAGAATGAGGAGATAGTGCAGACTTCATGCAATATGGTTGAATTGACTCAGTTTACCTGAAGTATGTGTCCCAGAAATCATTCCACCGCTTCTCATCATCAATGTACTCAGGAGAATCATCACCGTGGAGTTCAGCAAGATGAGTTTGAATCATTCTTGGCACAAACTAAATGCACATTTCAAATGTTTGATGGGAATGGCAGTTAACAGATCAATAACACCCCTTCTCATAGCATAATCAACTTCTTTGTTAGGAAACTTGAGCTTCTTCATTTTCCTGCGGATTGCCTGCTTAAAGTGGAACAGGCAGCCAATTAGCTTTGCCTCAGGAAAGTGGATGGATACATTGGTGAAGAATGCAAGTTCAAAATCAACACCAATGTATGAAGGGTCCAGATCTTGGACCACAGAAGTGATCCAGTTGAAAACTTGCCAGTAGCACTCATTTGTTTTCCCTGTCATTAATGCCTAATCAACAGGAGTGTAGATTCGACAGCCAGCATTAAAAATCATGATGATGAAGCGCTGCTTGAAAGGATGTGGTACTATATTTAATGTGCAATCAACAAATAGTTGGACATGTAGATGATAGAGATTGAGTATTTGAGCATAGCAATTTGCAATTTACAAATTAATTCATGCCATATCAGATGTCATACCATGGGATAGTTAAGGAAGGCAAGAAGTTGGGGAACAGAAAAATACATGATATGCTGCATCCCCTCATCATCAGCAAAGGAAGCATGATGAAGAAGGAATGTAGTTTTGTTTGATCCGGAGTATTGTGCAATACCTCCACCAAAGCAACAATCACGGGCATTATACACAAGTTTGCGGACTTGACTCTTGGTCATTCCAATGTAGTTCTTTCCTGCAATCTCACGGAAATGTTTGCATGTGTCAGTCCAGATCACCTCCAGACTATCTGAGTGATGATCTATGCTGGTGCATTGCTCTTCAACAAATCATAGCATCTTGAACATCTTGGGTTTTGTCCACTACTTCAGCATTTACAAAGACCTTGTGGGAATTGTGCTTAAAACAGGCAGGATCATGATTGCCACCCTGCACAAAATAATCTTCATCATCCTTAGGAAATACCTTGAGGTATGCATTGCATAGACCTGCAACATTCTTGGCTCTAAAACAGGAGCACTTGAAGCATCGCCAACCATTTGAAAGCATTTTGTGAAAGGTGGATGACATCTATCATGATGCACACGAGGCTTTGTGTAGCTTTGGGAGTCAGCCCTACTGTTTGGATCCACAGCTCTCTTCTTTTTGACAGGAGAAGACATCAATATCAATTTTCAATTGTGGGTAAGGTTCAAATGAAGCATAATTGTTATTGGTCTTATCAAGCACAACTGGCTCAATATCAGTCAATGATTGAGAATTTGAATAGAAATTGAAAGATGTTTTTTCAACTGCTAGACATTGTTGGACTTCTCGTTGAATGAATGCTTCTTTTTCATTGACAACATGGTGGACAACTGCCATTTCAATAGCATTAGCACAATCAGAAAAGGGAGGTCTAGCTGAAGGAGGCTTCAAAGAGGCACTGTCTTTGAAAAAATGTTCTTGAAAGGTTTCAGTGTGCTGTTTCTCTAAGGTTGAGGAATGAATGCAGACTGTGGCATAGGCATGGACTGCGCCAAAGGAATCTGACAGGGCATTGTGTTGATGATAGAAGGCTGATATGGCATGTATTGTACTTTTGATGGTTCAAGAAGGGGACCACTCAGTGAATGACGATGATTCTTTTTGAGAGCTGCAATATGATTCTCTTCTGTGGTCATCCACTGCTGCCTTGTTAGTAAGCATCCCCGACAATAGGGACATCTAGAATAGGGCTGAGAATTGTTGTAGCTCATCACTGATGTAGAATAAACAAGACTTAAGTCAGAATATGATGAAACTAAGTGAAATGAAATATAACAACAAAACACACATCCGACACTCGGGTGACACAACGACTGTCATATTTCTTGACTTGCTCAAGCATCAAAAGATGGGCAGAGTTGACCCAGTAAAAGCCAAGATCAAGATAACATGAATTATGACAACACAAAATCAGAATTGAAAGACCTACAAAAATGAATTCATGATCCACCCGAGAACCATTTATAGCAACCAGTTGACACCCAAACCACCATATTGCTTGACTGACCAAATCATCATTAGATACAGTATTCAAAAACCACCCCAGAACTGTCTGCAGCACGCTGATGACACCCAAGCTACCACGTTCATGGATGCGCAAAGCATCATCTGATACAAAACAGTCAAAAGATGGGAAGAAACGATCCAGTAGAAGCTAAGATACATCTCTTTTGGTGATGCAAAATCAGCATTTCCAAAACAACAGAAACAAATTCGAAAGCCATCCATAAATTGACCACACCACCCTGATGACACCCATCTAATATATTCCTGAATGTGTCCAAGTATCGAGTGGTACAAAACAGTCAAAAGATGGGCTGAAACAGCCCAATAGAAGCTGAGATACATTGCTTTTGAGGATGCTGCAAAATGAGCCTCGCCAAAACAACAGAAATGAATTCAAAAACCACCCCTAAGCCATATACAGCATCCAGAAGAGACCCAAACTACAATATTCCTGGATGAGTATAAACATCATCTGATACAAAACAGGTGCAAGATGAGCAGAAACAGCCCAGTAGAAGCTGAGATACATAACTTTTGGGTATGCAAAACCAGCATGGCCAAAATAAAAGAAACGAATTTGAAAACTGCCCCAGAACTTCCCACATCACCCTGGAGACAGCCAGACCAGTATATTTCTGGACGTGCCTAAGCATCATCTGATACAAAACAATCAAAAAATGGGAAGAAACGGTCCACTAGACAACACTTTTGGGGATGATGCAAAATCAGCATCGCCAAAACAATAGAAACGAATTCAAAAACCACCACTAAGCCATCCACACCACCTGAATGACACCCAAACAACCATGTTCCTGGACGCGCCTAAGCATCATCTGAGACATAACAGTCAAAAGATGGGCAGAAATGCCCCAGTAGATGCTGAGATACATCACTTTTGGGAATGCAAAATCTGCATCGCCAAAACAAAAGAAAAGAATTCGACAACTGTCCCAGAACTATCCACAGCATCCTGATCACACTCAGACCAGTATATTCCTGGACGCGCCTTAGCATCATCTCATAAAAAACAGTAAAAAAATGGGAAGAAACGGTCCAATAGAAGCTGAGATACATCACTTTGGGGGATGCTGCAAAATCAGCCTCGCCAAAACACAAAAATGAATTCAAAAACCACCCGGAAACCATCCACACCACCCGAATGACACCCAAACAACCATATTCCTGGACACGCCTAAGCATCATCTGAGACATAGCAGTCAAAACATGGATGGAAACGCCCCAGTAGAAGTCAAGATATTGAATTTTCATGGTGGTTAACCTTGGTGTAGCTTAAATATAATGAAACTGCGGTGTGGACCATCTTTTCATAGCAAACATGGGAGACACATTTTTCAGCCAACTGACTTTCTTTTAGGAATTAGTATATTTCTATTTCATTCCCCTGAGAACTGTACATATTGAAAAATGTCTGTTTCAATGAGAATTACTATTATTGTAAATATATGGAGAAGTATGCACTACCAACAGATTTTTACGGTAATCTTCATTGCCTAATATGGTTACAACATTAATAGCAAAAGTAGGAGACACATTTTCAGCCAACTGACTTTCTTGTAGGAATTAGTTTGTTTGTATTTCATTTCCCCAAGAACTTTATGTATTGGAATATGTGTTTTTCAATAGGAATTTCTATTATTTCAAATATATATGGAGAATGCACTACCAACAGATTTTTATGGTAATCTTCATTGCCTAATATAATAGACTATTCATTTCGCCCCAGATATGAATATTAGCTGGGATACCCTGGGGGACAGGTGATAGTTGGGTTACAACATTAGACATAATCGCCAGAAAGATCCGGCAATTTGGAACGATGGAAGTAAAAAGTAGAAATAATCCGTGAACAGAACATTTGGCGAGAAGATCTTGACGAAATTAATCCCACAAAATTAAGTTTAAATCTATCATACATATAAATTATATTGTTCGTTTCAATAGAAGAAAATAAACATAATGCCTCAGATATACAATATTTATCCCTTAGTACTATCAATGATTTAGTCCAGTATGACCTCAAGAACGAAGCCAGTGTTGCTGCCAAACTCAATGGAATGTTTTTGAACATTTTTGAACATTTTTGAACTGTTGAACAATGTTCAAAAATGTTCAAATATTAGGGTTTGTACATCGACTATGTGGAATTGAACATTTTAGAACATTTTTGAACAGGTTCAAAAATGTTCAAAACTGTTCATTAATGTTCAAAAATGTTCAATACCAGGTAGTTGATGTACGGACCCTAATATTTGAACATTTTTGAACATTGTCAAAAAGTTCAAAAAAGTTCAAAATGTTCAGAAGTGTTCAAAAGTGTTCAAAAATATTCAATTGTTTACGAAGACATTGGCTTCAATTCATTGCCGTCGCTGATAAAGGTCACTCTAAAAACATTTTTCGTAGGTATTCATTCTTTTGACTCAACCTCTTTCTTGCAATGCCCTCCAATTTTCCATTACATATCCATTTCTGAGAAAGGCAAAAAATTTGAAAAATTTGAAAGTTTACTTTGGTTTAAATAACTACGTACTTGTGCACTCTACCGCGTTCACACAATTTTCTCTCAATACCTCCCCTCGTTTCGCAATTTGCCCAATCTTCCTGATAAACATGTTGGGAACAGGCATGTACCATGCCTGCAAGGTCCCGGATATTTGTGATTCTGCCTATGAATGAATCATGAGTCGTTTTAAGACCGTACTTACTTGCCATCATTGAAATGTAAACTCCTACTATTCGCTCATGTATACCTTTTCTCTTGGTGGGTCCATGAGTTCGCATAGGTGGGCAGAACAGACATGTTCTTGCCGATGTTCATCCAACGGCAGCATTTTTTGGACGCCTTTATATCCAACAGTGGCATCTTTTGGATGCCATAGGAAGTATATCGCACCCATGTAAAGGTAATAAGATAGGCATCATCTCACTGAGAGCTGTTCCTCAGTACAATACCTTTGACATTTCAATCCAACAGCGGCATTTTTGCCACCATTCATCCAACGGCGGTATTGGCATTTTTTGCCACAATTCATCCAACGGCAGGATTTTTTGCTACCGTTCATCCAACGCCGGCAAAAGATGACACCGTTCATCCAACTGCGGCATTTTTTGCTGCCGTGTGACTGAAATAGGAAAGAGTGGGCGCACCTCCACAAACTTAGGTGAAGTCTCTTGAATGGCTTCTCATAATTTGGCGAAGATGTCAACTCTGACCTTCTTTTTTCTTCATTTGAAGGCTCTCTTTTCCAGGGACCTTGCTGATACTCTCAATTATTGATCAATCCCATAATTGAAGGATGTACTGACGAGATTGGTGACTTGATTAAGTCGTTTTTCTGGACATAACACGTCTGCACGAAAACTCCGTCATCACGTCATGATACGTCACGCAATCACAGAAAAAAACATAAGTAAGAATAATGCGGACACACTAGTAATCTCATAAAAAAGATTACAACCCTGCTGGAAAAAATCACGTGCTTGTAAGTGTCAATATGAACGAACAGTTATTTACCACACACGTCATGAATTCTCGTAGGAGTACCATCTTCTTGATTCCATCCGCATCCCCCGAGACAAAAGTGGTAAACACGTGAAAGCAAGAGTGTAATCATTTTGTTTTCCCCCAGGTAACTGGGGAAGGCAACTTCGGGTTTGACTGAATGACCTGTCATCTCGATTCATTGTTCGATTAACTAGCCGTAGTAACCTTTAAGTCAATGATTTTTCCTTAATTCTATCATGATGGGGCCTAGGGATCTCTAGCTTCTCTGGGAATTATACTGATTCCCAATTTTTATCCTCTGAAGAACTCTCATTTTCCCGAAATAGTGTCATGTCCACACGGTACGTTTGACTAAAAGAACAAGTCATTTTCAATTTTGAGCCTGTCCAATCACTACCATACTCGTTATTATGTAATCGTTGCGACCAAGACACAGTTAGTGATCACGCCTAATTATCGTCTGACGCTCTGCTTGGCAGACATCACAAAGGAACAACAGAACTCTCTCTTTGGCTACATCACAAAAAAAAAAACCATCTCGTGACACACCCACCATTAGATAGCTCATTGCCATTAATTTCAGATTTTTTGCCCGCTTGCGTTAACATAAATGGATCGATTCTCTCAGAATAATCAGCCCCCCACGACGGGATGCAGCAAAAAGGTTGTGTCAGAAGGGGCTAGGCGTCTTGAGACTGCCGATACCAAAGCTCAATTTCAGGGGAACGCGCTGCTTGAAGAATGGCCACATCGTGTATCGTACATAGATTCCGACGACATCAGCCTTTGCATGAGAGATACGCGCAAAGAGGTCTCCTTCTCCCAATATTCAAGCCTTCACGTTTACCCTGTGCATGAAGTTGAAAATAACAAGTCTTTCAAGAATTCAGAACGGCGAGTGTTTCAGGCCCAAGCCGTCTACGAAGCTTGTCGAATTCAAGATTTGATATCCTCGTGCCCATATGAAGGTGGCAAAGCCATTCGTTACCTCACGGATCGCAATTTATTGAAAACAGAAGAGATGCTTGGTATTGAAAGTATGCTCGCTGGGGCTGAGAGGGTCTTGAAAGACCGGCTCAAGCACACTGCTTTTGTACTGGATAAGCAGCGAGAACTCAAAGGAAAAAACGATGTAAATATTGCTGAGGAGCTTGCCAAAGCGGCCATCAACAGGAGTCAAAAAAATTCCGAGAAGGCCAGGTTGAGGGCAGCATTGGCTACATAATTGATTTATTTTTGGAAACCGCTCATGTGATCCATGCTTTGGCATTGTGGACAATGACGAATGTATAATAGCCACCAACGACTTTTGACAGCTACTAATCTAAAGTAAATTCAAATGCACCACTATGACTTCGAGACTTAAAATCACTATGTGAGAAGATTGCGCCACCTAGAAATCGATGAGGATTTCGAAGACGGTTCGGCGGAAATCATTGGGACAATTAACGTAGCTTTCATGTCTTTCTTGAATCGTCCGTCCACGAGAATGTTGATCGCCTTGCCATCATGCACTCAAACCTAGGGGATGAAGTCAAAAACGATGCAAAAGGTCTTGTACGAATTCAACACATAACACAACAGTTCTGCCTTAAAAGCTCCCTGCTTAAGCTCTCCTCCCTTATGGCCTACTACCAAAAGACTGAGGATGATCTCATTGCCTTAAATTCTACAGATGGGAACCTCCTCAAGAGTAGTTTTTGTTGTATTGGCTGGATGTTGTTGAGGGGATTTGCGGTACCGTATGATTTTGATCTCGACAATCAATCATATTAACCCAGCAGCTGTCCTCAAACCATCAAGGAAGAGCATCTTGATAAGTTTCTTAGCAAACCTGGTTAATTTTAGTGGTGTTGGAGTGTTGGTGGAGCTGAGAGGATGTGGTTGAGCACATTGGAGCTTACTATTTAAGTGGAACCAGTAATGGTTATTTACCCCCAGCATGCAATTAAATTGCAGAGCTGGTATTTTTAGAATAATAGCAGGGATTCTGATCTGTGGATCTAGATCATTTGGATCAAACTAATATAGCTTACACAGGAACCACTGACAATTCACAAACTCTGAAGTCTGGAATCATACTTATGGAAATACATGAATACATTATGATACATCACAGAAGTGCCACAATCTGGTTTGTACATCATACACTTCCTTGATGTTCCTTCAATCTTTCATGCTCTGCTGAAATCCTTCCTCCACTCATTTGTATTAATTCCTTCCTTAAGAACACTAGGGTAACCACCCAAACAGGCTTAGTAAAAGTACAACAGGAAACACAACAAGGGCATCTCTACACCATATACCGAACACAGCTTTTTGAAAAGGCAAGTCATTAGTTAAAACCAAGAGACAAGGCTGCCATGGTATGCACTCAACAGGTAACACATTCCAGAACCTCCAAACTACCAGAAATGGTGGAGTCTAACCATGCATGACCTTGGTGAACAAGTCACCAGGCTCTTCTTGGTTGGGGTGTGGGTAACAATGCCTTCACCCACTGCAACAGCCTTGCACACTACCATGATAACAGATCTTCTCAACCATCAACTCAGGTTTACTCACCCTTGATCCACAGGTTGGGGCCTTGGGAGCACACATGGTAGCCCCTGTTGTGGATGCAAACTGTCAGATGATCTCAGAAACTCACACCACTTGACCTCAGGGTATTTAGTACTCAGGCTATGTTGGTCTTTGTTCTACAATCATCTCTAGCCTCTTTACCAAGAGTGATCCAGATTTTCTCATGAGAATGCATGATGATGTAGGCAATAAACACATGAGCAGCCATATGTCCACTTCAATCAGCTGGTTGATGCGCTCTTAGGACATGCCACTAGCATAAGTGAGAATTGCTGGAGCCTTCATTTTGTGCCTCCTGGCTATGAGCTATGCTTTCCATCAAAATTTCTCTATTTTGATGTCAAAGATTATATGCAATTAAATCAAATTATGATCCAGTGGTAGTGCAAAGCCAATAGTGCTCAGTGTATAGCAAAATGGCCATGACCTATTTCTTTGGAACCCTCCTGAGAGAGCTGGCTGTCACCATTGAGTCCATGATGAGTGTGGTCAAATCTCTTCAGTTCAATATAGAAGGCAATGACCTGTTGTACTATCTGGGCTGACAATTGATCTAGGAGCCAAGGACTCTGTGGAATACAGTCTGGTGAGACTTGTGAACTGTTTGATGCTTGTCAACACAACCCAATATTTGTGTAGTATGAGGACCGCTAAAAATAATGATATACTCACATGTTGACACTTGTGCAATAGGCTTGAATGCCTAAGTTGTCCATGAGCATCAAAAAGGAGCTATCGTCAGTGGTGTTGATCCCTTGCAACTTGCCCAAAAAGATAATTTTGTTGATCCTGACGTCTGAGACACTTGTACATGTGGGACCACTTGATTTCGATGATCAATCACAAGAAATTTTGGTGCAAGAGGTTGATCGCTGTCTACTCTGTCCCTTGCAATGACGAATGGAATGGAGATCAATCAGGTAACAAAATTTCTGACCTCACATCCAACTTTGACCCATTCCATTGTGATAACCAGTTCTACTGATGATGTCCTATCGCACTACAACACTAGAGGGTGTTACCTATTTTCACTATTCCCTCACTCCTTTTGTAGAATTGTAGAATGAAGAGAATCCTTGCTTGGAGTTAATTGTCCCAAGTCGAGTTTGGTATCACCATGATTGGGATTTTGCTTTGCAAGGGGAGATGCAACTTAATTTCTGGAGACACTTGGTCTCTGCTGCAAGAGGTGATGACCTATGCTGAATAGCAGGGTTGGCGAAACTGATTGCCAATGCCTTCTGTGGAGAAGAAGCCCAACTGGAAACTCAGTGCAGTATGACACTGAACACGTGATTGACAGTAACAATGATAACTTTTTCTGGCCTTGGGGGTAACAGTGCAGGTGTTGTTGATATGTACCTGCTTGAACTCAGATGACAATGTAGTGCCAATGTGGGTGTGCACAAGTGGCAGTGGGCCCTGTCACTCTGGTCAATCGTTTTATGCCCTACTACACAAGGCCAAGGGCACAGGGGAATGTACTGTGCAAGGATGTGTCCATATGACCAAAGTGGTCTCAGGTGAAAAATATTAAGTAGTATTTTCCAGATAAATGGTAATGATGCTTTATTGCTGCTAAATTATGAGCTTATGGATTGCTGATTATGATGAACAAATGCAGATGATTTGTCAAAGTATGATAACTTATTGTTGTTATGAGTGTTAGTACCCCTCTGTACCTATGGGAGTTACCACATTTGTGGTTACCAGCAGCTCTACTATATCAAAACGACTTGAAGCTGGACCCATCCTAGTAAGACACATAAAGTCAATATCAGTCTCATCTTTACCTTTGAGAGTGTATGACCCAACATGGTCAATAAGGTTAGTAGGGAATTTCCCATATGTGTACTTGTGTTGTTTGTTAACTTGGCATATACGACAGGTTTTGACATGTGATTGGATTGTATGTCGCATTCCCTTCCAATACATTGCTGCATTTAGCATCTCTTCAAGACGGGTGTGTCGAGATGCTGCAAGTAATGGTGGTGCCTTAATAAAAATTGCAGAAGACCGGAACGTTCCCTTTAAAATATCAAATTACAGTAACTATCTGTCATCAAGCAAGTTACTTGTTGGCCTGTACGTCTATTTCAAGTTGTCATGACAAGAAAAAATCTTCTTGCGTTGTCTTACATACACAATACTACGGTTGTCATCTGCACTCATGATCTTACAGTTTTAGGTAGCACATCATCAAAGTGTAGAACCACTCGTTACACTCTCCACCTTGATGACAAGCTACCAAAAATAGTAAGAAAACTCGTGCAGATGACAACCTTGGTATTATTTATAGTAAGAATTGTTTACATGAAACTTAGCGTGCTTTGGTGTTCACATAAAAAAAGACTGCTTGGTCTTACGTGACATCGGATAGTCAATGGAAATCAAAACATCATCATCCAAGACAACGAAGGCAGCTGATAACGTACAGAACTAAATTTTAATTGTATTAATAGATATCACTATGCATACAAATCCATGCTAGACATAACAATAATTTGGGTGGAAAAAATAATGCATGCAATCGACAGTATTATTTCATCACCATCAAATATATGGAATAGCTCATTTTTGGTTAACCTTGATACGCAACATTGGGAGTTCTCCAAGGAACACAAATGAATGTAGAGTGAACATTCATTTGCCCCGTTGGTTTTGTTTCTGTTCTTGTGGTCTAGCCACTTCTACCATGCATTGTGTCCGCCTGTTTTTTTTTCAGCTTGATCTTTGGTGTATGTCTGGGCCGGGGATATCGGCCCTGATTTGAATCTCATTGGGATATGATTGCATTTCATTCAACTATGCAGTTCAAGTGAGGTCTAGATCTTTCTGGAAACGATGTTGGGTATAAAGAGAAAGTCTGATGGAGACTTTCATACGGGAATTCATTTAGTACTTTACATGTTGATGCAACTTGATGAGTCCTTAGCATGCAAATGTCACATAACACCAGCTCTGCAGCATGCCTCATAGAGACATTTGTTGTTATTTTTCAAGTAACATTCAAGCTTTCCCATCGGCATCGCTCTACTACTAGACCCCTTCTCATCTTCTACAAGACTTTTGTTTTGTCCACTTGTTAACAACTCTACCAGATCGCGAATATGTCCCTTGCCGGATTCAACTGTAGCAGTATCATTGCATCCAAGCGGGAAAACTGCCTCAACCTCACCGACAGCAAATTCAAAATCAGTTCTGTCTATATCCACTTTTAGCGCACTGAACTTATTGCCTTTATCACAAGGTGGAATTTTCCAGCATGTTCTAAATGTCTTGAAGATTGAAAAGGGAACGAGTTCTTCGGCGCCATCTAAATGCGGGATATCATGCCCATTATAAAATTTCAAGCTTGGTACAGTCACTGTTGCGTCCGCAAGGCCCTGACTGATTTTGTCTCTATCGAGGCTCGACAGCATTTCTAAAATCATATCCCGCGCAGTCACTCCGTGATATTCTCGGAAGATTGTCATACCACCCCGGTCCCGTGTCGCACCCCCATCTACTGTTGTGTCGCCACGCTTCACTTGCCAACTTCCTTTCCAGCCCCAATTGTTTTTATCTATCTTCCACTTCTTTTCACGATAGCGAATCCAAATGTTATTCAGAGTAAAGTGCCAGTTTGGACCAGGTAAGTCAAAGTACCAATCTACGAATTCTTCCTCGTGCGTAACCTGAAACCCAACGGAGGATAGGGTTTCCTTTAGATTGTTGAATTCGACAGGATTATCTGGTACTCGAAATTTCTTTTCGACTTCTAGTTCTGAATGTTGAGTTCTTGGTGGGTTTTCGGTCGGTGCAGAAATCTTGTCAGGGTAGTTGTTGCTCATTAGTAGACGCAACGGGACTTTAGGATATGCGGTGGGACCGACGAAGAGGGTAATATGAACTCTTGCAGTGATGAAACCAGCAGATGCGCGTAGGAATGTAGATGGAGAGGCAGCGAGCCAAAGCGTCATGAATATGCTAAAATATCGGGCCCCGCTCCTCACGGACATGATCCACATGAACGGCAACACCAAAATTACGAGAACAAGGCAATCGGTCCCTCCTCGGTCCCTCCATTGAGTAAGCAAAGGCGTTGAGGGAATTCAGATGTTGTGTGAAAATAGCGCTTTAAAATAAGTCTTTTAGACACTGTAATAATTATTACCGGTCGTCAATATCATAGAACGATTCTATGATAAATTACCTTTCTAATTCCGAGATACATCATCGTCAATAACATTTATTAGGTCATACTGAGTACGTAATATGAAATATCTTAAGATATTACCTATGTTTACAATCACTTCCCCAGATAAATTACAAGAAAATTCATAACATCAACAAGGTCTAACAATCACCTAGTACAACAAAATATTTCACGAAGACGGAAAATTTACTTTAACACTTCAAGCCCACAACACAGTCAATTTTCACAAGACTGGAGCAAGACTACTATTGGAACTATTACATCATTTACCCCATTACTAAAGCCTCCAGATTATGAGAAAATCCTGTGAGCCCACCTCTTACCAAGAATAAGAAGAAGATCACAACAAACAAAACTGCATAACACAATGATTAATACCCCTACACCTACAAGCCCACCTCTCACAGACATGAAAAACCCTCCCGGCTAATCCAACTTGTCCAATTATGTGGGAAGATCACCAAATATCTCCCCAAATAGATCGTTTGACTTTGAATCCGGCCATTTGCTCTGCCTACTGATAGCAATCACAGAAGCAACTTTCCTCTCTCTCTCTGTCCCTTTGGCACACAGTTGCATCAATGATGTAATTGACAATGAAAACATGGAGTATACAAAGAGATACCCTGAAATTATTCTAGATGAGTTTTGTATCAATTCTGTACTGTTAGTCAAGTTTTTGAGTATGCCCAAAAACACAGTTGCACTATGTGAGAGTCTGGCAGCACGTATCATCTTTCAACATTGACCTTACCCTTATTGCTACCATTTTACCTAATCATGGGGCGTAGTGTGGCCCGAAATCGGATTGTGAAATGTCATAGAACGAATCTATGATATTGAAAAAATCAACTGAGACTGCTTGATGACTACGCGTCACGGATTTTTTTAGATTCGAATAAATCATAGATTCTTTCTATGATGGCTACATAAAAATCGTGACGTCATCTATGATATTGAGCATGGGTTACTGTGATTAGAGCTAACACAGTTTTAGGAACTGTGATTAGAGCTAACACAGTTTTAGAAGTACTTAATTTCTCTACAAACATTCATGTTCTCCATAAATAATCATACCACTACCCACGCTAGAATCATCACCACCCACCAACTGTGACACTTGGAGTACCATAATACAGATTTCATCTTCTTCACTTTAACGTAGCAGTGGTGCTTTGGCAGCACGATTTTTAGTCGCATGGAGTGGTCAGTTGTGTTGGTGTGACTGAATTAGTGAATCAAGATCGGTTATTTTCACATCATGTGCTTATTTTCACATTTTGAATATAACGTAATCCATAGAAAATAACGTTCCCGTGAGAATATTACGTCATAATTTACTTTATTTTCACACGACTAGCTTATTTTCACAAGCTAGCGTTATTTTCACAACACCATAGTAAATAAGATGGTAAACAATTGTTGTTTTCACACGATTACGTCATTTTCACAATCTCATGTTATTTTCACATTGTGAAAATAACGCTAGCTTGTGAAAATATCGCGAGCTTGTGAAAATAACAGCCTAGATGACATTATTTTCACAAGCTAGCGTTATTCTCACAAGAAAGAGTCATTCACGCAAGGAACACATGTTTCCAAAATGACTCGCTCGCTCGCTCCTGACAGTCACACTTTCTGCGCGTCTCAAAAACGTCGTGCATGGGCCTCCCTGCAACTTCCTGGAAAACCTGTTTTTTGGCAATAAAATGTATCCAAGTAACACCAAGTGGTCTTTTTTTCTCGGAACGGAGAAAAATACTCCGCCCAAAATGCAGAGAAGACTCTGAGAATCCACGACTACCTGGCTTCGTTGAAACCTAGTGACACCAAGTGAAACCGAGTTCCGCCAAAGTGAAACCGAGTGACACCGAGTGACAGCAATTGAAACCAAGTGACACCAAGTGAAACCGAGTGACGTAACACCCAGTCCAACTGAAATCAAGTGAAACGAGTGACAAAAAGTGAAACCGAGTGACACCAAGTGAACTGAAGTGACACCAATGTCAAAGCGATTCAATGTTGACTATACGGGGCAATGAAATGATGTCAAAGTTGAATTTGAAGGACAAGATGGTTTGAGTCAGACCATTAAGTTCTTTCTTGAAGGACTTTATGGGGCATGATTTGCCCTCAATCACAGACTATCACAGACCACTTGCACACAACACCTATCTCAGTTGTGCACATCACCAGAATGACAAACAGATAAAGGATCACACAACCATGGCCGATTTGTGTCCATCCGTCGGTGGCCCTCATATGGCAGAGGCCACAGAAACTCTCATTTATTCATCATAAATGGTCCCTCTGCCATCGCTCAATCCCTCACTACATTGTGATTTTTCTTTGGCCAATTATTGAGCAAGAAGGCTACAAACCACTATGAGTGGCCGTGACTTCCCATCCGAACAATCCTCAGAAATTCTCAGTAAGTTCGTGTTCATTTTGACGTTTACTGTCAAAAACATTCTAGTATATTGCCTGCTGAATCCACACCCCCCTCCCTCCCCCTCCCCCGATTCATCTCGTAGAATATAGATCAACTGCTGCAGCGACAGCACGTAGTAAGAGACAGAACACATCCGTATGATGCCTGTTAATGTCACCTCTTCAACGGCAGCCTTTCTATCATCACAAAAGCCACAAAGACCTGCACTCTTTACAAATTCAGCAAAGTTGAGGGCAGGTTAGTTGAAAAAAGTTTTGGTTTATTTACACCTGCATGCTTTTTATTTTTGTGTACTCAAATGTGGGATTTGTGTCAACTCCTGCATCCACAATTTTTATGGGGGGGGTTATCGTAATCATTGCCCAGGTTGAGACAAAAGCAACAATCAGCGCTAAAAAGAGAAAGTGGAGGCTGGTAAAATAGCCACATGGGTAGAGGTAAGTTTTTATTGTCAACAATGAAGACTACTGCCTTATAGATAAATGCCCGTGAATCTCTCACAATTTCCCATCACTGTTATTGATCAAAATATATTATTTACATCCCAAACAGAACACGATATCTATTCTAGGGTTGGGCTGATCAACTTAGATTTTTCTGTGGGGTGGGGGGTTCACATTTTCATCACCATGAAGTTGATGAAACATTGAAGGTGATACCACCTTCTCAGCTTATAAGACTGTTTGAAAAGACACAACAATGAATCTCTTATTGCTATTGGCTTGAACATAGAAAAATTAATTGAAAATGAGACACTAAGAATGTTACCTTGTTTCAATCCAGAATACAACTTTGATGACAATGCTTAGTGTACCTCTCAATTTTGCCTCCAGAATGTCTGGGCAACAACAAGAGCATACTAAACTTTCAAATGTAAAACATGTTACTAAGTTTTAGAATTAAGTGATGTTTTCACTTTGTAGGTATTACTAGCATCAGGTGCAAGATTTTTTAGCAGCAGTGGAAGCCTGAAAACCGGAAGAAGTCTTACTTTGTTAAGTAACACGACAGTAGAAGTGACACATGGTCCTGGTAAATTGATCAATGTGTCTGCAGCTCAATTTACATATCTGAGGAGCTTGTGGTACATGATCCGGTAAATTGTCTTTGTTCCTGATTAGTGCAACCACTCATAAAGAGAGGCACAAGATTGAATTATTAAAGCATTCAATCAGAAGCCATTTTGGGAGCTTTGTGAATTGGGAATCTGCAAGAATTATGTGTAGTACATCATAATGCATTACTATTGAAAGCAAGCACGTATCTTCCATAAATCTATACTATACTAGGGCTAGGGTTAGGAAAAAGAAAAAGCGTGGTCAACTTGTTGCCGTGTCACTATGCCAATCGGTGATGTCTAGATCTACCGATTTATTGTATCGTGTAAGCAAGATTTCTGGGTAACACCAGTGTACAAGTAACACTGGGCAAGTCTCAAGACATTTGACGTTGTCTGGTATTTAATCAGTACATTGGAACGAAATTCATCGTTCTGTATCACACCAGCAATGTAGACACATGTAATGCACAAATGCTGTTGGAAGTCACCACACAACACATGTACATTTTATTGGGATGGACTGCATGGATGAAAAAGAAGGAAAAAGGCAAGAGAGGTACAATAATATTGCTACCTGATGCAAATGGGTAAGTTGTGAATACACAAATATTTTTTACCCATTTTAAATCTCTAGCTTTGGACAGATATAATTCACACTTGAATGTATCTTCTGACATATGTGTTACTTATAATCTGGCTTACATGGTAGAGTAATAGGTTGCATGGTGTACCATGCTGTAATAATACATTACATAAAATGTATATGTACTAGTATTTTTGTAAACTGGCACAATTATACTCCCAGGATTTTTTACATACAATAGATGCATCAGCTAACTTATGATTACACGGGTCTACAACAAAGAAGACCTTAAATATGAGGGTATAACATATAACCCTTAATTAGTTCTATGATATGGTGGAATGAGGCAACATCAACCAATATCATATTACAAATGTGGCTAATGGAAATGTGTTATGGGACATAGAAGGTACTCTAGGGTGGCAGAGAAACCATCAATCTTTGCACTGGTTTATTTACGTTAATAATGTAGGGATGATGTTAGAACACAGCGTTCCATATTTTCAAAAAATCACATTCTTTGTATGCAGTTTTAATAGCAAGAGTATGTGATTACTTTTTTCAGGCAACGAGTATGTGATTACTTTTTTCAGGCTATACAGTGTTGCCTTTTGTCAGTGCCCTTTACATTGTTGACAACGTTTGATCAAAAGAATGTTATTCTATCATTACGCTGTACAATCATGTTTAATTATGCATTTGACTAAACATAGTTTTACGCTTAAAAGCCCATAAGGGTATATGCAGCACAAATAAGTCTGCAATTAAATCTTCTGAGTTGCACAATGTGTATGATCTTTCAATATATGTCTATTTTGCACATTAAACAATCTCAAAGTGTTAGATATTGTCTGGGTACGTTGATTTCTTCATTGTCCGGAGATGGTTCCTTCATGTGGTGGCATTTCAGTGTGACCGCAATTTCTGTGTTGCGCGTCTTTTTGTCCTTTGTGGTGTGATGGCCCTCTTGGCGTATGGTGTGGTTCTTTGTGTGGCATTGATCTTGATGTACCATCATTCTTGGTGTGGTATTGATCTTTGTATGGGTTGTTCTTGGTTTGGGATTGTTTTTAGTATGATAGGGCTGGATTTGTATTCTGTATTACTATGATGTTTTCTTTACTTGTTGTTGTGGTGAATTCAAAATAATTCACAATTACAATTCATTTATACTTTACTATAAACCAGATGAAGTAAAATGTCTCAATTATCCGGGTCTCTCAACTTCCTATTACATTTCATTTTTGTTGTATAGTAACATCTAGAGGTTTGCATGCATGACAAGTCAACCTTTCTTTCAATTGAATCTCAAAATTTGAAAGAAACCAGAGAGTTGTACATTTCCCAGAGGTAGAACACAGCAGAAGGAAGTTATACTTCTTATGGGTTTGCAACAGAGCCATTGTTAGCATTTTCTTCGTTAGATTCATGATTGTTTATGTTAAACTAGGTGCCACACATGCATCTCGCCCCACCAACACACAACTCTGCATATCATTTACAATTTTTAACAGTGATTCAGCAATATATGATATGCCAATGCCAAATAAAAGAGTGATTTGGTTCGCTCTCAGGCAATATCAGAAGTTTCATTCGAGAAAAAAAAACTTGATTTTTGGTGGTATTGTGATTGTGGGTGGTGTGAATATTAATATGTTCATTGTGTGGTTTGTCTGTGTGGCACATGATGTAATGCAATGGTATTGTACTGTACTTTAACACTCCTAAAACACAATGAAACTTCTTTTGTGGTCTGTCTGCATGTAGGGGGGTTAATTTGTGGTCCATATGAATGCGGACTCCCATTTGTGGTGCCAAAACAGTCGCGCGAACAATATTGTGGAGTTCAGCCCCGTGGATTCAGACGATCTGAGTGAACCAAGTGACACCAAGTGAAACCGAGGGACACCAAGTGAAACCGAGTTACACCTTGTCCAAGTGATACCAAGTGACACTGAGTGACACCAAGTCCAAGTGACACCAAGTGACATCTAGTGACACCAAGTGAAACTGAGTGACACTGAGTGAAACCGAGTGAAACCAAAAGCACTCAGTTACTCCGGTGCTAACAACCAAGAACATCCGGGTCATAACTGAGCAAACCCAGCTAAGGCCGAGTTGGAGAAATGGACTAACTTAAAAAAAATCCCTTATCCTTGTCCCAGAAAACCCAACTGTAACTCAAAGTAACACCGAGTCAATGGTTTTCCAGAAAGTTGTCTAGGGAAATTGTCTGAAATGTCTTGCCAAGATGAAGATAGATTGTAATTTTAGGTGAAGATTGAGATCAACAGCAACCATGAAACAAGATCTGTACACATTACAAGGTGGAAATCCTATGGAACCATGCTTCCTATCTGATTACATGGGCCCTTACTCTTAGAGATATTTTTTGTTGAAGTCAATAGAAATCTTGTACACAGAAACACATTGCTTTAGTTGTAACATAAGATGGCAGAAGGCTAAGTAGAAGGTGGAAAAGTATAACAACAGTAACAAAAAAAGTAAGGAGAAGGAGACATCAGTTCAATGGCTGCAAAAGTAGGAGGTATTCCCCCTATCATAGTTACAGCTCTCTCCTTGATAAAGAAGTCAAACACATGATTGATGAAAAAAAAAATATGTTCTAGATGCAATAAGTTCTGTTTGCAACTAAATTTATGAAGTGATGCTTGAATGGAAGAATTAAATTAAGAATCACACACATTACAATTGTACCATGAATGCTATTACAAGGTGGACATCCTATGGCACCATGCACTTACACCATGAATGTTGGGCTGGTTCTGGGAGTACGGACCCAAATAATCAACCCCAGTAATGAGTAAAAGAATAGTGATTTTCAGTAGCTCTGGAGCACTGAAGGCCATTAAGGTTTTTAATGCAACTGTCAGTCATTTGGAACAGTAACATACAGTAATTTTAGTCATTCATACTAGTTGTAAAAAACAATTTTTTCTATGGTAAAAAGACTTGAAATAAGAACGTTATCTAAATAAGTCAAATTTAGACGAAATGTGTGACGCCAAGTGACACCAAGTGAAGCCGAGTGACAACAAGTGAAACCCAGTGAATCCGAGTGACACCGAGTGATGTGACACCAAGTCCAAGTGCACCAAGTGAAACCGAGTGACACCAAGTGAAACTGAGTGACACAGAGTGAAACCAAGTGAAACCAAGTGCACTCGGTTACGCGAACAAGTGAGGCCAAGTCGGAGAAACAGACTAATTTTGAACTTTTCCTTATCCCGAAGTACCCGAGCGTGACTCCGGGTCACACCAAGTCAGTCATTTTCCAGGAAGTTTCTGATTCAACTTTCAATTGAAGACGGGGATCCACTATTTCCTGTCAATTATAACCCAAATGTAGGAATTTAACAAGTTTTTTATGTGATTTTTTGGCTCTTATTGTGACTCAAACAGTACTATGTGAAAATTACATTAGGAATAACAATTTTCCCTCAACCCCAAAGAGCGGCAAAAGAACCAGAGTCGCCAACCTTTCAATGAGAGCTGGTAACTACGAAAAAGCTATGAACAGAGCAGCTAGAGGGGTATTTTGATGGTAGTTTGGTGAGGTTTGTTATTGTGTATTCGAAGTCTATTCGAAGTCCGTATCATCTGTCTCCCACGAACCTCCCATGAGCTCCCATGCATGATTTTTTACGTACTATTGGATGAGAATTGTGTCTGGAATCAGGACATTAAATTATGTACTATTCCTATTTAGTCATCAAGTGCGTAGGAAGTGCCTTATAAGTGCCTAATAATGTTTCTTTTTCTTGGCCTGTGCATAATCACACCAAAAATTCCTTCTGAGCGTGCAATACATACTTCTGGCCTACATGGTGCTTATTACCTCCATAGTTCGCAATACTTAGTTGGCCTATACATGGCGCCTAATAACTCTATGATGCAATTATGTGTCCCCTCTCTATCCAACAAAGACTGAGAGTTTGTGCAGCAACAAACATGAAAAATAACCAGGACTGAGATTGTGGCACCATAATGATATGTTTTAGATATTTGAAGCTTTGTATACGCCTTACTTTCTAATCTTCTCATGACATGTCTGCCAAGCTAGCTGCCCACTCCTGCTTTTGTGGTATGTCTTCCCTCTGCCCTGCTCCAACTGAGTCTCAGTCAGTGAATATGGCCCCAGGTCACTCCAAATACCATCCCATAGTCTCGTCATGGCTTCCCCATTCCAATAATTTGTAGCACTATTTGGTTTCTAACAATTCCGCACCTCGGCATAATGCTTCACCACTCTCATGAGTCTACGCATCCTCGAAAAATTACATCCTTCTTTGTCAAAGTGAACCACCAAGTCAGCTCTCAACAATCTTAATGGAGGAACGCTCTCTGCAGGACAGCCCATCATATAGAGAGTGATCAGCTGAATCATGTTCATTTTTGTTGGGTACCTACCGCCATGAAGAAGGAAGCGGATTTAATTTACCATGGTGGTACCCAACCTTGACAGTCCGCTTCCTCAGCTGCTCCGGTGTCTTCTTCCTTATTGTTGCCTCCTTCACTTGCATTTCAATCTCTTTTGATATATCTTGAACTCTCACTAGCACATCATCTTCCTCTTCACCATCTGAATCCATCTCCACACAGATCCCCTCTATCACCTCATTCAAGTCCATTTCTAGTCTTGATGTCATTCTCTGGTCTGATGGGCCGTAAGGTAGAAATCACCTTGGCTTTGAATGAAATGCATCTCTTGGATGGCGCACCACTTGTGGTGCAGTGATTGCTGT
>JABMIG010000451.1:0-71795 GCA_013187285.1 Cyclotella cryptica
TCACAGCTACATGAGCTTGATATTCCCACAGGTACAAAGGGCAAAGGAGCAAAGACATAGATATCCAAGCCAAACAACCCTACTTTGACAATGTCATCAGCAGCAGTAGGCAATATAATAAACAGGACCTGGTTTAGCTGTTACCCATGTAGTCAATACATTATCTACAAAAAAGGAAGTGAATTCAAACTTCACTTCGAGACCCTCTGTGACTCATACAGTCTTAAGCAGAAGCCAATCAGTGTCAGAAACCCACAAACGAATGCAATACTCGAGCAGTGCATCAAACAATCATGGTGATGCTCCACACAACTGACTTAGACATGGCCAATACAGTCAACAAGAGTGACATTTCTGACTTTCTCACAAACGCCGCATGGGCCGTGCGTAAAGATTGTATCCTCCGCAAAACAGAAAGCCGGTATGAAAGTGATCCTTGGACCATCACGTCAGTTCATACAAATGGCACCATAAGGATTCAACGTGGAACTAAAGCTGAGAGATTGAATATCAGGGGAGTTATGCCTTACTTTAACTAAACTAAAGGAACACATAAATCCCCGCTCTCTACAAAACACTTACGCTTTGTCACATGCACACCATCTTTTTTTCCTTCCAGACATACTCAGGAGTTTTTACTTGTTGTGCGCATTGACCCCTTATTGCTCCATTCGTAGGGGTGAGTGACATGAGCCAAGGATATCTACTGGTATCTCTGACCCATTCAGGCCCCAATATCAGGCCATGGGTATACACAAATAATATTCTTTCCACTAAGGGGAGGATCCCACCAAACATTTGGCAGGACTCTTTTGCAAGACCAGTAAGTCCTGCAGGACCCACTTGCAAGATCACATGTACAGCCTGATCAGGTACATTAAAACCCTACTTGGCTCACAAGAATCCAACAGGGTACAGGCAAACCAAAAATAATCAAGTTACATGCAAACTACATGAAAAACTTGAGAGGACCACCATTGTGCAGTCCTCATTCTTGATCATTTCAATAGCTCATAAAATAATTTCCAATCAGCTGGAATACCCTTTTTTCCACTTCATTTATCTACAACTATTTTCGACTACTTCCAACTTAGCTCAAAGTCAATTTATCTTAGAGAAGAACTTCTATATGTCAACAAGCACTGATGCAAATGTACAACAAAAGCATGTGATTGTGATCTGTAATGAGCAGTTGTTACTTACAATTTCATCCCTTTGTTCACAATTTACATAATCATAAACACATAAAAATATGCTAATTAGAGTAGAACAAAGCATAGACTCTTGTCTTTCTTTGTCAAATGATCAGCACAGTGACTTAATGAGGCTCATGATAATGATAATGATCAGTTAGCTTGAGCCACCATTGGGATCATTTGATTTGTGATAATTTCTTATCTAGTGGTTGTCAATATAATCATCACCCCGTTTACAGTGGAGGGGTTATTTGGCCTTCTGGAACTAATGTAGTTGTTTTAAAATAAGATCATCTATGATTGAGGTTTCCCTATAATAGTTCCAGGATGAAGTAGCTCCCAAGTGAACACAGAACTTGCTATCTGTTTTTGTTTGCCTGCATTGCAACTCTTTTTCAACCTTGGGTTGACTCTTTGTCTTCTATTGCTTGGGTAGATTTGAAACCTTCTTTCAATATAGTCCACCACTTCTCCCTCCTGACATTGCAACAGGGATCAAAACTTCCTGGACATTTGTGATAATTGCATCACCATTTATGTTTACCAAAGAAAATGAGTCCAGATGCTCCTCAGAATACAGCTTCCTACCATACAAACTAGATTTTTCTTGCTCATTAAAGCACTTAACAGGGATCTTTTGGATTCTGTATGAATCCAAAGCCTTCTTCATAACATTCCTCAACTTGGAATTTGTGTGAACTAGAAAGACAGAAATCTACATTGTGGATGTACTCTGACATTTGATATGGTTAAGTAGGTGACTTAATTCAGTGTTGGAGGTTTCTTGTACTTCTCTCACCTCACTTTAACAAACTGTTTGTTGATTGGTTGTTTGTGCAGTATAAATTCATTTGTGCATGTAAAGCAGCATCTGGCATGCACATAGCTTTGTGGAAAGTTGCAGTCAGTCATAGATTTGATGACCAGACGTGAGTGAGAATTTACATAACAGAGTGGTGAAATGCAAACTTCCGCATAAAGTTGCTTCAAACTTTCTTGAAAACACTTCACAACCTCATTGAACCCTTGATGTTTTAAAGGCCACATTTTGGATAAATGGATAATGAAACTACAAAACATCTACCCAAATCAGTAGCATTCAATAGTGCTCTTGCTGCTCCCTAACACATGTTGTTTCTGGGTTTGACTATGTTGTTTGGACACCTATCTCCATGAATTCCTCCTTTCATCTTAATTTTCTTTGTTTCAATTGACTCATACCATGCATTCTTAATAAGATGAGCTGGTTTTAATATTCTTTTTTGGTTTTTCAATGATGTTAAAGCATAGATCCCTTTCATTGGTTGATACTGGATACTGATCACTCCATCCAACAGCTGGGATTGCCACTCAATGATCGGGCTATTTTTTGTATAGAACTTCCTTCAACTTTGAGTAACAGCCACTATCTACTGTCTGGAAGCGTCGAGGGTTCTCTAGCACCTCAAAAGATGAGATGCTTGGTTGATTTTTACCAAGTTGACACTGGTGGTGGGACGGACATCCCAAGGTGGAGATTGCCAATTGTCAGATCTTACTTATTCTCATGAAGACATTGGTGTTGAACATTATTGGTCTTAGTATGTTGTAAACTTTTGACTAACCCATGCCATCGGAGAGTTCTCTCTTCATTCAAAATTTTCAGTATATTTTCAACACAGGGGCTATCATTGTATCTCTTTCCCCATTTTTTGTCATTTCTAGCACTGTCACCCTCCTCCCTCCGACCTCCCTAATAAACCAAAGACACCTGGCATGCCATCCAACTATAATCTCCTTCTGCTTACCTTGCAGCAAGTTAAGAAACCCTCTTTTTATGAAAAACCCTCTTTTTATGAACAGTGGCTAGTTGAACTATCTATGCAATTGGTATGGGAATCATTTGTTGGTATCAATGCCATGACTCCAAAAACATACGTATTGAGGATGGTTAGATTTTTGGGCAATATTTATTAAAAATACGAACAATGCACAGATGGATCAACCTCTGTCATAGATATACCTCCAGCATACCTTCCCGCAATCACCATGTCCCAAGGAGCTAGATATGATTTTTACATAGGAGTATAAAGGAGTGATCATTTGTCACTCCATTTTTCTGGCAAAGAAATATTTATTAGACTGCATAAGAAGTGACAGTTTGTCATTCTTTTAATATAGTCAGGATACATGTGTCTTCATGTTCTAGGAGGTTATGGTACCAATATATCAAAATATATATCTTTAGATGATATCCCAACTATCAGAGGCAATACAATGATTGCACCACCTAATTTTGAGTTAATTGCCTTTTTGACTTGGTGCAATTGTTTCACCACCTCCCTTTGTATTATTCCTCTGTATGTAAAAAACATTGTAATTCACACATTTGCAAGAAACTGGGGTTATTTTTAATTCATTGAAATCTAGAACAGCAGTTACCAAGATGATTCTCAATTTCAATTGTGATTAATAAGTTCTTATTCAGATCTGTTTTTAATTTGCATATCCTCAGAAAACAGAGGTGATGCAATTATTGCACCAACTCATTATGTGCTTATTGCATATTAATATGTTGCATAATACTTGCGCCAAATCATATTAATTATTTCTACACATGTAAAAGCTGTTATCACAGACAAATTTGTGAGAAACTTGGATTATTCTCATATCTAAGACTGGTTTTAGCCACGGCTACTATGCTTCAGTTGCTAATGATTTTTGGTGACCGTTGGAGTAACAGTTGCTATTGTTTTAGTAGCTGATGTTCAAAGTGCAGTCACAATCATCATTTTGCAATATTTATGGTTGTTAAAATATGACTTTGCTTACACGTGGAATTTTAAAATAATACAAGTATGAAGTCAAGGAGTTTTAGGTACTATTGTCACGCTTATTGCTGAGCTAACTGCCCTTATGATATCACCAAAAAGGGGGTCTTCTTCACCAATCAACAACAAAATTTAGTCCTCGCCATCATTGAAAGGAAATACACGGGGCAGTCCATAGCCATAACTGCATTTTCTAGCAGCAAATCTTCCTTCACATTGTAGTGATAACAATAACAGCTAGAGTATTCAATGCTGATTCAAGAAGGTGGTGCGGTCATTAGAAAAATAGTATCCAATCAACAAGTTTCATGGAAAGTGTCATCAGCTGGGTAAATTACCGGCGACTTCTCCTCCTAAACGGCCTACAATAATCAATCTTTTGGTGGTGGGGGTAGTTGAGAGAAATACGGTAGCATGCTGAGTTGTTTGGTAGTTAGCCCATTGAAGCATACATTCAGCATGTGCACGAATGTGATCCGCCTAATCTTTATTAGAGGTCACCTTCTTTTTCTTTTTCTTCTGTCTAGGTGGATTTGTGTTCTACGGATTCGTCATTACTGTCGTGCATGGATTGCTCTTGCGCCTTGCTATCATCTGAACCAGTCCATTCTTGTTTGGCATTCTTATCCACCACACCACAAGAATCATGGGCGAGACATTCTCCATCAGTTTACAAGCTCTCCTCAATGCTGCAGGGCGACGATCAAATTGATTCCCCCTCCTGGTAAGTCCAAGGTCCTCCAGTCTCAGCTGGAGCAGGTCATGATGGAGGATCACTCGTCATATTGGAGGATCACTCGTCATATTGTCCTCCATCATCCTCAGGGGATCACAAGAACAAGGCACCTTCTGACAAGCGGGACATTTTTGTCAAATTGTCCTCCAAGCTGCTTCCTCTGAACGTGCTCCTTTCCAGGATAATTTAAAAGAAGAATTCAATGAAGTTTGTGCTTATTTCCTTGGAAGGGACAATATGAAGAGCATTCAGTCTGGTCTGTTGGCGTTGAACAATATGATGGCAACATTTGAGAAGGAAATTGATGCCATCGTGGGCTTGGAAGATATTGTCGATCCTCCCAATGGAAGGAGCTCTAATGTAGCAGAGTCTTCGACATGAAAGACTGCTTGGTCTGGTGACCGTCTAGATTTTACAGCATTTCAGCATGAGAACAATGACTCTGAACTCGAAGAGCAAAGAATGAAGACTGACTTACTGGATCAACACGTTCAGATGTTGACAAATATCAATGCAATGAATGTTGAAAGTCGTACATCCCACTTGAGCACCTACACCAACATGCTTGGTTATGACGTTGCTTCTTTCAAGGAGAGCATGGAAGAAATGGATGAGATGAAAAGTCAAACATCACGGTCTGCCATACAAACCGATAACCTAGGGGACGATCTCGATGCTCTCACAAATAATTGATTGATGGGAGCGACAGGGCGATGCTATTGTTTTTGGCAGGAATTACTACTAGAATCTCTGTAGACCCATTACTCTGAGTTGGCATTTTTTGTGAACAAAAAAGGAAATAGAACCGTTTACCAAAACGACCCCAAAAAGGAACTCGTTAGAAAAAAATATGTTTACTAGTTTTCTTGACAATTGAACGGAAATCTTACCGTGGTTGCACCCGTGAACTTGGGGGTCTAGTTGCCATTTCAGTGAAGTTGGGTGGAAAATAGTTACTCGGCCCCAAAATAGTACTCACGACCGTAACCATTCTAAATTCTGAAAAGAAATTATGGAAATGACTTCCAGTCATGATGATGATGAATGTATGTATAGTAAGTTCATAATTTACACTTTTCATGACAGATAGTTTGTTTGCAGGGCATTATTTAATTCATGAACAATGTGATATGAAATCAGCCAACATATTTTCACAGTGTCACTTGATGCTGTTCAATGCAATCATATCGTTTTGTGCTCCAATGCTGTATGTGGCACCCAATGGCTTATTAGGAATATGCTGATTTTAGCATTTAATGCCAATTTTGGCGTTTCATGCCATTAAACACAGGAATCATTACATATTGTACATGAATGCAGAATCATGCTATTTTTAGTATTCAATGCCATTCATCACATTTAATAACAAAAACAGCATTAAATGTCACAACAGCATTGAATGCCGAAAGTCGTATTAAAATTGGCATTGTGTGTCCTAATGTTGCTGAAATGGTCAGAAATTCAGCCATTTTTAAAGAAGGCATGCAATCATGTGTGACCAAAAAATGCGATGTCATCAAAACATGACATCTCATGCGCAAAAAAACAGATGCTGCCTATTTTAGCATGAACTAGACTGGTTCCCTAAGCCTTGATGTCCTAACAGCATGTTGCAGCTGAGGATGATTACTCTTCTGTCCTGACTGCTGCAAAAATCTCAAAGCAACGGTGACTGGTAGTTAAAATATAATACGAAACACAAATGAATAGAATGTTGGAGGGGAAAATCTCTTGACAAATTATTATTATTTTACTCTGAGAAAATCTGTCTCATTCCTGACATCCCACTAAAACAACACTGTGTAACTGAAAAAACTGTCACTGCAGGGTGCATGCTATGAGGGCTGTATTATTATATATAGTCTGATTTCTACGCAAAACGACTATGTCTATTCACATTTAAATCCCTTGACGTTTTCTTGACAAATTAAGACTGCGATGGTGAGTCTTCTGTATGTGTCGTATTCTAGCCCCCCAACACGAAATCAAATCTTAATCAAGTTTCGGTTTGACTTTTAAGTGGAATGGTGATTTTCATCTCTCTACAGCATAGTTAATTAATCAGTTCAATAGTACGTTCAGAATTGAAAGGTACAGGTTTTTGTGGAGGGATTGATCATCTGACGCACGGCTTTACCGGAGAGCTTGGCAAAATTCACGTCTGGTTACACACCAAGAGTCAAAAAGTTGATGATGTCGGCGCTTTCGAGATAATTCCTCAGGTTCGGCCGGTGCTGATTACCGATCCCAGTGCTTGACAATCGCACACCAACTGAATCCATCCCAATCGAGCAGGTAAAAATGAACGGAACCGCAACCTTCCGCTCACACCTTATGCAACACTTCGTAGCAGTGGCACGAACTCAGTCACGGCCTCCCATCGCGCTATTTTCATTCGAGGGCAATGGCTGTGACGAAAGACCCAGCGCGCGACGTTATGAAATTTGCCAGCACACGAAGCCGACGGGGCCGATGTCTCATCAATTATCGTCTGTATCGGGTGGACCTTGTTCAGTTTATGATAATAATGGCAGAAGTCGATTTTCGACTTCGCAAGCTCACTCATCTGCAGAGGCACACGAAGAAAGGACAACGGCGACTTACACGCCATCACAAACCGCAGACGATCTGCAGAGGTTGATAGCGTCACGACGAACCGTGTCCAACTTCATACAGTCACCAAGATCTTATCACGATACAAACGACTCATCACTTGAAATTTCCCGTGAGTTTCTCCGATCTGCTATCAAAAGAGGAGTGGAATGTGCATCAACAGCGCCAAATCATAAGATGACAGAACCCGCCACATTTTATCGAATTCTAGCTCCATCGGCTGCCTCAGAGAGGTTGCTTGACATCGTTTATGAGGTTACTCTACGGAGATTGTTGAAACAGAGGCTCAGTGGAGAAGAGGCTTGTCACAGTGAGGCACTGAGAAAAAAGGAAAAGTGGGCAAATATTCCTGCATTTTTGGTTGTTACAGTTGGCGGTATGAACGATCAGACTCCATCACTGCCTGCCCCTGAAGATGAAAATGACTATTTTTCAGAATTACCCTATGTTGCTCCAAGTGATACTCGCCAGTTAGAGGATTACGCGTCAACCTGTGCTTCGATTCAAAACTTATTACTGAGCTTACACTCCGAAGGACTTGTCTCCAAATGGGCCACTGGTCCAATCATACGAACTCTGGCGTTTCGAGAGTTGATCGGCTGCAAGCTGAGTGATATGGTGGTGGGACTAATTTTTGTCGGATGGTCTAGACGTGAACCAAGGATGCCTCGCCGGCGTAGGAGTTTGGATGGGGATGTTCTCAGGGACCTCTAATGGATTCCCAGCTCTCGTGTCATGTTTGCTCTGGTTTAGAGAAAATCAATGCTATTCTTTAATGAAAATAATTAACATGGCATTTGTCCCAACTTCCAGAGTTGGTTCAATCATTGCGCCAAATCAATATATGCTGATTTCATCTAATGATTTCGTGCAACCTATTACCTATGCCATCTCATTCCTACTACGATATTCCGTGGGAATGTACAACAACACAAACACCCCCATTTTTTAAATGATGACTTGCTGTGTGACTTGCAAGAAAGATAAACAAGTTCAATTTTAAGGTTGGACGAAAAATTGGTTCAACAACTGATTACAGCCAGATTTTGATGTGGCAGTGACATTACAACAGGCCAGGATCATTAGTAAATTTGCACAATACAAAACACTTTGACAAAAGGCGAGCTTGTTGGCATGTGGCATCATACTACACAAAAAGGGTGATCTTTGAAACAATTTACATCTTGCTCAGCGAAAAGCACAATGTCATGGAAAAGTGATTACACTACAATTTGTGCAAAAATGATCTACTTTTTGATAGCTCCCAAGTGAATTACTCAAAAATAGTAACCTCTTTGCACAGATGAACCAAATTTGTACACCTTACACCAGAAATCATTCTACTTATTGTGCTTTTCTGAATATTTTCTCATCAAAATGGCAAGCTAGGTATGCAAGACGTGGAGGTTGAAGGATGTGTCCAATGGGGGTGCTTTCTATTGTAGTTGCTTTTTGAGAACTTTGCATCTTTTAATCACTGCTTGCATACTGCTTCTATGAGTCTTTTTTGTAGATGATTAGGGTTTAGCCCTATTCTGCTGTCGACCACCTCGAATAACAGTTATTCAACTGCCTAGCACAATTAGTTGACAACCTGAGTAAATTTTGTTGTTGGCTGCAAACATGGTTTATTAGAAAACAAGATCTATCATTCGTTCATATGAGAATTTTGATAGTCTTAAGAATTAGATAGTCTTTGGTTAGATCTAAGTGAATGGATTTCAGTGTGGTCTTTGCAGCATCTGCAGCAATAATTATCATCAAACACTCAACATGTATATGCACTTTGTTCATCAAATTTTTTTGTTGGTCTTTCGACTCTGAAGCCTGACCCAATGCATGTTCATGTTATAATGTCTATACTTGGATATTTTCACAGAGGTTGTAGCTGATGTCATTTCTGTGGTATAGGCCAAGTATCTACTGCCAAGAATAGCCTACATTTCAAGTAATTCTATTTACTTAAAAATATAAACTCGAATACTTCCCTTTTTCTTACAAAGGAGAACTCAAAGATACAGAACAAATGGTTTCCAAACAGGAATTCAAATGTGATCAAATAAAATACAGGATCTAGTATGCCTTATGCCAGGGCATAAAAACATACCAATTTCTGTAGGATTCTACACAGTGTCATGTCATATACATGATGAGCAAATGATAATTGATTGTCATCAATAATCATTTTCACAATAGTTCAATACTCATAATTTCACTTTTATGATCTACAATACATCTACATGTGTACTTTTAACCTAAACCTATTTCTAAATTTTTCAGCTTAGGTCATGCTGTGACATTCAACATGTCAACTCTTGTCATTTTTGATGTATCAATCACACACTTCTGTCTTTTTAAAACAGTGTGGATATCCAAAGTAATTCTGATAGGTTCTGTTGCAGGTATGGCGAGATGATGTATCTATTCAAGCACCTGATAAACTAGCCTTCATCTACATGCTAGGTATCTATGAACCAGTAATAGTAGATAATTATCCCCACTGCGAGACCCAAAGGATAAATATAGGTTTGGATTGCCAAACATTCATTATTTCCTGCCAATTTAGTGAGTCACCATACAATGATCTGCTTTGCTTCCTGCCTTTGGGTGTTACGAGAGAATTATCCCTCCACAATGAAAAGCTATGGCTGCACAATCCCAGATACAACAAAAGAAGGACATCCCCATCCGTTTCTACAGTGCACATATTGCACTGTAACTAGCTTTTCCCTCTTGGTCCGTATGGTGCAAATATTGCACAGTGAGGTGGATGATTCCTACATAAATTTTATAGAAATGAAAAAACTCACCCTGCGAGGTAATAGAGGCTTGAATTGACCTAAGCCATTACGATGTACTTTATAATTAAGTAGTAAACGGTAGATACGTTGTTGTAGACTCATTTTTATGAGTTAAGTTGTCTGCTAGTAACAAGCAGCAATGAAGCAAATATGCTTCATTGCACAAAATGAAACTGTGTAGGATCCTACACAGATATGGTATGTATTTATGTCATTAGTTGATGACATAAAGGATTATGCCCCAAATGGTATTTCTGGTTAGTGAGCCTATTCTTGCTATTTGCCAGTTCTTGCCGTTATTGGGAGATATCCCTCATCTCCTGAGAAATTAAGGGTATCTTTCAGTTTACCCTAGAGTACTACTGTAGGGTAGGTAATTGGCCTATGTCATGTTTGAGGCCAAAATCCAGGGAAAGTACGATTCCCAGGGAATTGCAAAACTCTGGGTTCAACGGACTGCACAATCCAGGGTATTTTTTTCACAGGATCTTGCAATCCGACCAAAAAAAGCGAGAATCAATTCTAAGGGAACACTTGTTATTGGTTTAAAATTGTGTGAATAGCCCTGCATTGGTTGCAATTTCATTTAGATTCATCCGTTAAGTTTTAGACTACCAATTCCTAACCTAAACTTAGACAGTCTTCGCAATTCCTAGGAATTGGGTTGGTGTGGTGTTTTTGTTGGGGGAGGGGCGAGAGAACGGGAAATGTGCCGGTATCCTTTCTCTAACTGAGGAAAATGATGTCATACATCCGATTTCTACAGAACCCCCAAAAAATCGGCTATTCCATAGGAATTACAATGGAGAGATATGGCTCAGAAGTGCAAGATCCTGTGAAAAAAATATGGAAAATACCCTGGATTTCGCAGTTCATCCTTTGTACCAAGAATCATCTGAATTGGCCCGAAACGGACGATTCTTAAGAAAAAGGATGAATCTCAAGATTCAACCTTTTCTCAAGAATCGGCCTTAACGGATAAAACTTATCTGAACGGACGACTCTCAGAAAACAATCCAAGAACGGACAGAACTCAAAATGGGTTCCTCTGTTCCCACACAGCCCGATACAACGGTACGAATGGTTTGGCTCTGCCATGGAGAAAACACCCATAGGTAGAGAATTTTTCTCGTGACTCTCAATATTTTGGGAGTTGTTGCTTATTATTACAACACTCTATGAATGATGTTATTATGGAACAGTTGATAGAATACACCTAATAGTTGTTTACTTCTAACTACCTCTAGAGAGTAAAAATCTTGAATTTTGTATGAAAGCTTTAACTTACATTTGTTACGTTCAATGGCTTAAATTTTATTTTATTGGACCATTTCCCTCAACTTCTTTGATGCACCCGCTCAAGTATTGCTTTCGCTTGTGGGTTTCTGACACTGGTTGGCTTACGCTTCATACCATATGAATCACAGAGGGTCTCAAAATGAAGTTTGAATTCACTTCCGTTGTCGTAGATAATGTATTGACTACGTGGGTAACGGCTAAACCAGGTCCTGTTAACTATATTACCTACTGTTGCTGACGTCTTGTCAAAGTAGGGTTGCTGTGGTTGGACATGTGTGTCTTTGCTCCTTTGCCCCTTTGTACCTGTGGAATATCAAGCTCCTGGAGCTGTGATACCAGCAACTCTACAATTTGGAACCAGCTTGTTGCGGGGTTGATCATTGTTATGCACATGAAGTCAATTTGTGTCTTGTCCTTGCCCTTGAGGGTGTACGGTCCAATGAGGTCCACACATAATGCCTCCCAAGGGTTGGTGATTGCAAGTTTTGTAGGCAGTTTCCCGTATTTTAACTGCCTGCGCTTGTTCACCTGGCAACTATGACACTTTTTGACGTGTGATTGGACTGTCGTTCTTAGACCTTTCCAATACATCGAAAGACGAAGAGTTTCTTCGAGACGCTTGGTCCCGGGGTGTTGTAGGTAGTGGTGGAACCAAGCTACCACACTGTGTTGGAGGCTTTTTGGAATAACCATTTTGCCATCCTTGCAGAATACTTTAATGTTCTCAACTAATTGAGTTGAGTAGCTTTTGTCTAGAAGACTATCATCTTCTTGTTGTGCCTCCGCTATCTCTCTGGTTGTGAAAGGATAGATGGAGTCCTCTTCATTTCGATTCGCAAACACCTGGTTCATGGATTCCTTGGTGGTTGCTAGGGATGATTCCGGCTGTGTAATGTTATGGTAACACCAACATTGTGCAAAGGTCATCCAAGTTGACCTGTCATCTGTGATGGGTCCATAGTCCAGTCGTGGGATGGCATCCGCAACTGTATTGTGGATGCCCTTGATATACACAATGGTGGGGCCATACTCTTCTAAGAGTAATCTCCAGCAATACACTCGATCAGAGGTCAGACCTAGAGCATCCTGCATTAGATTTTTGTGGTCAGTGTAGACCGTAACTTGTTGTCCCCAAAGCATGCCTTTGAACTCTTTTAGTGTTTCTACTATGGCCAGTAGTTCTTGTTTGGTCACGCTATATTTTTGCTGCGCCTGACTCAGTATTCTACTGAAGAACGCCAGTGGCCTGTTGTTTTGAGTAATTACAGTGCCCAATTGATATTTGGAACTATCTGTGTAAATCTCAAATCCCTGTGAGTAATCAGGGTAGGCCAAGGTAACATCGCGAGCAATAGTTGCCTTTACAGTGTTGAATGCTTGCTGATGGATGTCATCCCAATGCCACGGCTTTTTCTCAGTTTTGTTAGCCCTTGTGACCTTGGTATGTCCACACTCCCCAACTAAGTTGGTTAATGGCGCAAGTATTTCATTGCGTCTTGCCCAAATGTCTCTGTAGTATTGGACCATGCCCAGAAACCTACGGAGTTGTTTAACATTTTGAGGCGGTGTTAATGCAAGGATTGCCTGTACCTTTTTTGGTTGTGGTTTTATACCATCTCTGGATAAAACATACCCTAGGTATTCTGTCTCCACGGCACAGAAGGATGACTTGCGTGCATTGATGGTCAAGCCTGCGTCTCGCAACCTGATGAAAACCCTTCTTAATTTAGTAAGATGGTCTTCCAGGTTACCCTTGCTGATGCATAGTAAATCATCAAGATAAGTTTGGACGAACTCTAGGGTTGCCATTAGCTCAGACATCTTAGCTTGAAGATGTCAGGAAAACATGCAACACCCTTGGTAGCCGTAGGTAAGAGTACTTTCCCACGGAAAGATAATGGTGCATATTTTGGACGCATCTGGATCCAATCTAATGGTGTAATAGCCCATGTTTAAATCAAGGGCTGTGGCATATGTAAAGCCTTCTAGTTCCTGTAGAACAGTGCTGATTTTGGGAATTGGAAACGGTTTTCTCACTATGGGTTTATTTACTTCCCTAAAATCGCTGACAACCTGTACTGTGTTGTCTCTCTTGGGTATGATGAATGTGGGTGATGCCCATTCAGAATCATCTTGCCATTTAAGTACCCCTAAGTCACATAGCCTCTGTACCTCCCTTTTGGTGATTTCTATGTGCTTCTTGGGTATGGGAAAAGGCCTGCCATGGTATGGCTGTGCTCCTTCCTTCAACTGGAGGGAGACCGGCTTACAATCCCAGTCACCTAGTTTCCCACTAAATAGCTCCTCAAATTCTTGTAGGAGTTCCAGTAAACTTGCTTGTTCTGGGCCATTTACGTGTGTGAAGTTGTCTCTGACGCCCTGAGATCCGCTTTTTCATATTTAGCATCTAATATTTTTATGGGGCATTTTGTTGCCTCCAGCGTACTCTGGGGTTCCTTGGACGTGTCTTGATAGATGCTATTATTCATAGTCCAAGCTTTTTCCACAGTCGCTCTTGTTTTTAGTTTGTTGATGTCTCTCATTGGCAGTGAGATGTCATCAACTGTGATTTCCTTTGTCCGAAAGTCTAGGACAATTCCTAACTCCTTCAAGGTATTACTACCTAGAATGAGGTCAAACCCTGGTTTGGTCATGTCATCTTCCTTGTATTCCACAATGTCAGGTTGTAGAAGGTATTCCTTGGAATTGGAGTACTCAAAGAATTTGATCCTGATTTTGCCTCTTCCAGTTGTCTGGAAGCTCCCATTTGACGTATGCCAAGACTTTGGCACCTGCCTAGCCAGGTAGGTAAAGGGTTTGTCTTTTCCTTTTGATAGGAAAATAAGGTCTCCATCAGACCCAGAGTCCAGTAGGACTTTGATTTTGTTACTGGGGCGACTCCGCAGAGGTTGTTTGTATGTTCTGGCGGATTGACTTTCAGTCGCCGGTTCCATTATGGCTACTAGTGCCATAACACCGAGGCGGTCCTTGGTGTGTGGTGCAATCCCTTCTTTGGGTTGATTTATGCTATAATTTACTCTGGGCATATGTGTATTGGCCTCAGTGTACTGTGTTTTATTACTGACAAATTTTTAGTAGTAAGATTTTTTTAAGTTAGATGAGGTCATTGACTTCACTTTATTCCGAATTTTTAATTTGGGCTTTTTTGTTTTGGAACAAGATTTTTTTGATACTTTGTCTTTGGTGACTGCTAATTTAATTTTTCTAGAATGTTGACTTTTATTAGTCGGGATAGCTTTACTCGGACTGGGGGTAGTGTAACTGTCAACTGCAGTCATTAATTTACGTTTCTTACAGATATGTAATTCCCCAGTGCTATCCGACCCGCCCCTTCACGAACTGTCGTCGGAGTCGCTGTCACTCTCCGAGTCATTGACTCGACGTTTGTTGCGCTTGCTAGACTTCATGCGGAGAGCTTTCTTCAACTCCGCCCGCACTATCTGGGCAAAGTTCGCACCCTCAGGCTTCCTTTCTTTAGAATTGGGCTTACCTGCGCCCCATTCTTCTTGATCGAGTACCGTCTTTGTTGGAGCGGCAGCAGTCACGCGTGCGTGACTTTTGTGCGGCCCCCATGTGTCTTGCATAGCACACAGTGCTTTTCGGTCCAGCCCACCTTCTTGGGCTTCTTGGGGATGCAGGAGTCCATTGACACCATCTTCCGCTTCTGTTCAGCCCCCTTTGCCTTGGTCGTGCTAGCAGGCTTGTTATCGAGTTCCGCATTGTTCTCGATATTTTCTAGGACCAATAGTAGGGCACTAGTACTGACTGGAGTGGTATTCTCTGTCAAGTCATACTGGGTCTGCCACTTGGCTGGACACATGCACAATAGATGAGTCGCGAGGTCAGCATCATCAAGGGGCAATACCTTTTGGTAGCCTGATTAGCCTTCGGGCTGTAATACAGGCAGGGTAATGTCTCGAGGTAGCTGTTGAGCTGTTCTACTCGGACGAAAAACTGACGTATCGAGACCCGGTTGGGCTTCTTCAACGTATTCGTGATATAATACTTGAGGGCCTCACCCGCGTCATGACGGAACACCTGCAACAGGTGAAATGTGACGCACTCGTGAAACGAGTCCCAAGTCTTCTTTGGAGTCTCCGTGTGCGGCTATGTTGGGTTTGTCGGGGACACGACATGTCTTCGGAGGCTCTCAAAAGAAAGTCTTTTGTCACATCATATGACACGAGTGACATGTCGCAAGATGTCACCAAGACATGTTGCGACATTAGGGGTTTACAAGATGGCCCAAAGAAAGTCGCTGTGTCGCGACATTTCGAAGATGGCGACATGTCGTCACCTAGTAGTACTTACTAGCAGTAATTGTCAGTAGCAATACTAGGTGGTAGGTGTCTTAAAACAACAACATTAATGAATTGCTTTTACCATAACCAACTTGGAAAGTGATCTGAGCACTAATTTTGCACCACAATTAGCCCATGATGCACTAATTCAATAAAGCTAATTACTATAAAATAAAATACAATATCAAAATTAACATTTCAATGTCATACAATTATTTATTTATTTTTGTTCACAAAAAAGAGAACTGAAAAGTAGGCTACTTTGGAGGACTTTGCACCATTAAGAGTCTAATAGGATTAAGATATCCCAGGTTGGGCAGAGAGGGACGCATGAAGGGGTCAGAGAGAAACAATGTCGAAACAAAAAAACGACATCAAATCGCACCTTGCCAGTTTGACTGACGGCTCGCTTGGAGTGCTGCCTAGTGGTAGATGGTGGCAGCTCGTCCAAATCCCTACTGTGGGTCAAGATATCCCAGGTCGCGCTGAGGTAGGGCGAGGAGGGACTTAACAATTTAATTGTAAAAAATTAGTTACTGTGCATGCAAGAACTGTGAAAGCATAAAAACAAAGGTTTTCTCACCTCGCAAGTTGGATGCTTTGCAGGCTAGCGGGTGATGGAAGCGGCACGGCCTAATTCCCTCTGCCACTTGAGATGAAGATATCCCAGGTCGGGCTGGGAGGCACGTAACTTCTTAATTGAAAAAATGAGTGTATGTGTCAATTGTCATAACAAAAAAACCAAATTGAATCTCACCTTGCGAGTTGGACTGGCGGCTTGCTTTGGTAGCTGCCTAGTGGTCGCTGGTGGCGGCGTGGCCAAATTTCCACTGTGGGTCGAGATATCCCAGGTGGGGCTGGGAGGAAAGTAACTTTTTAATTGGAAAACTGCGTGGATGTGTCAGGGTGATTCAAGTTAAATCTCACCTTGGGTTATGGACTGGCGGCTTGCTTTGGGTGCTGCCTAGTGGTTGCTGGCGGCAGCGCGGCCAAATTCCCACTGTGGGCTGAGATATCCCAGGGCCGGCTCGGAGGGGCGTAACTTTATAATTGAAAAATTGTGTGGATATGTCAGTGCGAAAAATTGTAGAAACAAAAAAAACACATTTATTCTCACCTCGCGAGTTTGTTTTCCAGCAAGCTATGGTTGCTGGCTAATGGTTGCTGGTGGCGGCGCCTCCAAGTTTGAACTGTGGGCTGAGATATCCCAGGGCGGGCTCAGAGGGGCGTAACTTTTTAATTGAAAAAATGCGTGGATGTGTCAGTGCGAAAAAATGTGGAAACAAAAAAAACACATTTATTCTCACCTCGCGAGTTTGTTTTCCAGCAAGCTATGGTTGCTGGCTAGTGGTCGCTGGTGGCGGCACCTCCGAATTTGAACTGTGGGCTGAGATATCCCAGGGCGGGCTCAGAGGGGCGTAACTTTTTAATTGAAAAAATGTTAGTATGTGTGTGTGCGAAAAATTGACAAAACAAAAAAACCAAAGGGATTCTCACCTTGCTAGTTGGATGGTCGACTGGCTGTTGTTGCTAGCTAGTTAGCGCTGAGGTTGGCGCGGCCTAATTGGCACTGTGGGCTGAGATATCCCAGTGCAGGTTGGTGGCACGTAACAATTTAATTCAAAAAAATGTTAGTATGTGTGTGTGCAAAAAATTGATGAAACAAAAAACCAGACTGATTCTCACCTTGCCGGTTGGATGGTCGGCTAGCTGTTGTTGCTAGCTAGTTAGCGCTGAGGTCGGTGCGGCCTAATGCGCACTGTGGGCTGAGATATCCCAGTGCGGGTTGGTGGCACGTAACAATTTAATTGAAAAAATGCGTGTCGTGTCAGCAAAAAATTGACGAAACAAAAAAACTACATGGATTATGACCTTGGGACCTTGATTTCCGGCTTGCTATGGATGCTGGCTACTGGCCGCTGGTGGCGACACAGCCGAATTCTCACTGTGGCCCAAGATATCCCAGTGCGGGTTGGGAGGCATGTATCAGCGTAATTGAAAAAATTAATTAGTGTAAAACGCGCCATAAGCCAAATCAAATAGTAAAAATAGTGCTCTCACCTCGCGAGTTATACCCGTTGAAAGAGAACGCTGCGGGCTACGGACTGTTGGCGGTGGCACAGTCCAATTCCTTCTATGGCCGGAGATATCTGCGGTCATGGTGAGGAGGATTGAACTATTTAATTGGAAAGCTTGTTTCCCGATTATGAAGTTCAGTTGTTGTGCCTGTTGTGTATAATAATATAGGAAACAGAACTGGTCTGCATCCTACATACTTCGCACATACTGGTGATGTAACAGACAGACTGGAAAAGACATGTGACTCACCCAAATGACACGTGACTGGGTGAGATTAGACCTAAAAATGTCGCCGATATATAAGATGTCACCCAGTTTTGATGACATTGTCGTGTCACGGTGACATTATGCTGACATGTCCCCGACAATCCCAACATAGGTGTGCGGTACTCCCTTGATGTCTCCCCAAGGAGCTTTAGTCACTTGGGCCTTGATAATCTTCTCCCAGGCTGACGAGCCTCATCGGAGAGGAGGTTTCCGTACAGCTCAAAAGGCTTCGCTCCAGCCGTTGAGACGGCGAGCTTTGCATCTTCAAGAGCCTTCAGGACCTTGTCGTAGGAGGCCTTGGCTTCCACTAGGGCAGGTGAAGCAGTCTCGGTGCGGTCGTACCGAGCGCATCTCCTTTATTACCCTTCTTCTTTTTTCGGCATTGCGTACTTTCGCGTACTCCTCCTTTGCTAGTTCAGCATCGATCTTGGCTGTTTCAACAGCCTTCTCGGCTTCAGCGAAGTCCGTGTCAAGCCCCATTTGCTTGCACGCGTGAATCGCGGAGCGTACATGCAGTAGAAACTGCTCGGGAGTCCCGGACGCCCATACCGCCACCTTTAACTCATTCCCGGTATTCGGGAGAGTCAATTAAAAGTAGATGGTCTTTTTATATTGGGCCCAGGTTGGGTCAGGGGTACCAGTAGGTATCCTTGGCTCATGTCATTTTGTGACAAGGATCCTCGAGGGAGGTCTGTGAATGTACAACTCTTTTTGTTGGTGATAATGACATTGCAGCATAGCTAAATGTGCATGTTCGTACCTTTTTTGTATTTTGAAAGACAGCTGTTGACTATTATCTTACGGTTTATGGAACCATATTGTGACTTCACAGCAAGCATCATGGAGAACTGACTTTTCCTTCCCCTTGTCTCTAGTAAAAAGAACAAGGTGTTTTGGTGACTCTATGAGTCCGTACTTATCGATACTGGATACCATCTTATTTGTTCTCATGGGTATTTCTGAAGGTAAACCATCCGGATTTTCACAAGAGAATAAAGTACTAGTTATTGAGTCTCAGTGAGACCATTCTCTAGTAAGACACAGTTTGTTTGAATATCCAATAATGTATGACATGGTCAAGGATTTTATCTTATTTTATTCTGTGTTTATGTGTTGGGCCAAATGCTTGGTAATTTGCAATTGCTTAGCAATTGCAAAACGCACTTTGCAATTCCTTGTTGATGAATGCACTGCCTAGGATTTGCATTTTTCACTGTTGCAATTCCTCGAGAACAGTGGTTCTGCCTGGGATTTCTGCGACGACCCCTCGTTTGGCATCAATTCCGTAATGTGACACGTCAGATCGGCATCAAAGCAGTCTGTGATGTGACCGTTCAGCATCAATTTTTGTGTTCGACAGTACACATTTGTATCAGAACTCAGAAATTGCAATTCCTTAGGAAATGCAATTCACACTTCATCACATCGTCATTAGAATTCCTAGGAATCACAAGAACATAAGATATTACTTTACATAGGGATTAGTACAATCACAAGTACTGTCAGTTAGTGTCACTTGGATGTGTTTTGGCGCCAAGTTTGGCTACAAAAGCTTCCAACATCTCTGTTTTCACAGTATTCAAACGTAATTCAGCTGTGGACAAAGCATTGTTCTACGTATTCCCACAAGAATTGCAAATCCTAGGCAGTGCATTCATCGACAAGGAATTGCAAAGTGCGTTTTGCAATTGCTAAGCGATCGCAAATTGCCAAGCATTTGGCCTAACGTATGCACCCTATGTTCAGCAAGCTGTACTAGAATGCAAGCAATCCCAACCTGAGTTGGTGATGCTCTAGACTTGTTGCGGTAACTAATGTCTAACATATTTGTGTCTCCCTTTTGTGTACCGTGTCTCATGGGCCATGTTAGTGGCTTTTAGTGACATCGCACCTCCTCCTCTATAGTTCTAGTTGTGAGTGAGGTCAGACAATCATATTGTCTTGCCTAAGGTTCTCCCTTGTACTGGGCCACCCAGTGAAATGTGAGTTCCCTGTATAGGCGAATATTTAGCGAGTTTAACTGCTTGTAAGCATGTTGCTTTTGCCATGATAAGACTTTGGGTCTGCCATTAAGCCCTTGTTGTCTTTGTGCAGAGGTGTTGTGGTTTGTTGATCAAATTGTTACTCGCTGCTTGGTAAGGCCATCCTAACATTGTTTAAGGTGGTCTACCACGCTAGCGTTTGGATACTATCATAGTACCCCACATGAGTTCTATTCAGAACCCTATGGCCATCATTGATTCCGTTAAATGTGCTTGTGAGGCACATGGAAAACCCATGATTGTTGCTACTAGCCCTGAGTAGGTGAAACCTTCGTCAGTTTTTCTAGGCATGAAACGGGTTCTGGATGTGTCAGTTTCCAATCTAATGATTTGTTTACTTGTCAAGAAGTCTTACTTCATGACAGAGTTGAATGTATCAACTTCCACAATACTGTAAGGATTCTTTAAGCTTGGACAGTCTTCCTAACTTTTTGTCCATTTTTACTTACTTTAAGAATCACTTTTTGATTTACAGTAATTTACTTTTGTTTGGGTGTTCTGTTCTTGTACAGCCAGTTTTGATGGCAGCTGTCAAATAAACCCTCCAGTCGCCAAGGTAAATTGTCCTCATTGTTGTTCCTTGCCTTTTGGACTGGTTGTGCTCTGTTTTTATAGGCTGTAAACCCACCTCTTCTGAAAATTCGAGGGAAACAGGCACTTTTTTCCAAGAAACCCAAAACTTCATCAAACAGTTTCTCTTCTCATGAGAAATCACAGTAATGTGTTTGAAATTGAGTTTTTAGTGTAAATGAGTGTCCCTTTTTCTTTTGACACAACTTGGAAGGTCTGCTATTTTACTCAACCCTTAAAGGAGAATTTCACAGGAGTGGTTAGCTCTGTGATATGGAGCATTTTTGCTCAAAAAAGGCGCTTCACTTAAGTGGTTAGGTATGTGCTTGATCTGTTTTGTCCAGGTTTTATATCAACTTGGGTACACAGATTTTAACAGACTTCTTATATCAATTATCACTGGCAAGGTAAAATTGATCTTAATGTAATTTTTTATGTTGTTATTTGTTTGAAAATCTAGAACAATTATAACTCAATCCTTACATTGGTTAAAGACTGAGGTCATACGCTGGCTTAGTCACTTCGGGTAACATGTACTCAGAAAGCGTGTTTTGACAGGAATTTATTGCTTGTGCGATAAAAAATAATGTGACTTTACCCTTCCTTTTGAGTAGGAAGAACCTATCCTGTGCCCATCAAGAGTTTGACACCTGCATAGCTGGGTAAGGAAAACATATGGATGTTCCTAACATTGGAACATGGGGGAAGCTTGGAACTACGTCCTTCTTGCTTTCACTGTTACTGTAGCAACACCATGTCAGGGGTTTGAAACCAAACAAGGTTTGATTTCCAGTTGCTTTTTTGTTACCTTGCTTGTGAATAGTGCAGCATGGCACTTGTGTACATTTTCTCTATGTGGAAGAAGACTACATCTTCTTGAGAAAACAATTCATGATGCCAGAAGATTTCTTGGCATCTTTGTCGTATTTTTACATTTAACAAGGTTTTTGAATGTCTTGAAGGTAGAATTGTGATTAAGATTTTTCTCTAACGAGCACTTTAATTTAAAATTAAACAATCCCAAACATTTGTTTGGGGCTCTGAATTCTATTTTCCTCGCCAGAGGTGTGTATTTTTGGCTAAGTAGCTCATATTTGTGAAAATGGAGGAAGTGGTCTCACTATTGAGAAAGGCACCCGACAGTTTGGGGTCCGACAGTTCAGCAATTATCTCACATCAATCATTTTTGATTCGTGGACATTTCTCTCATTTTTGCTTGTTTCAGAAAGAAATCAACAAGTTGGTGTTTTCCTGATATTGAAAAGTAGCAGCATTCTGGCAAATTGAAATTAGATGTTGCTATGGTTTTCTGGGGCATGACGTGTCAATATATGGTCCATCTTGCCCCATGGTTCTGGGCTTGGAGTGTTACTCTCTGTGTTTTGACTGGGATAGGGCAATATAATGTGCTTCTATGCCCATGTGCGGAGTAGAACAATGTTCTCTCTTAGGCTGGTCCTTTGCCCTCATGGGCTGAGCCCTATGAGTCTAGGACACATGATATGTGGTCGTTTTATGAGATCATGATTGAGAGGGCTGTGTACGTTCATGAGTCGCTGTGCCGTGACGTGCTTGCATGTGAATGGGGCTGATCCACTATCGTGGGACAAAGTCCTGTACGATTGCATTTTCCTTTGAGGTTTTCATTTAGACACACTTGAACCTTGAGTCCCGCGTCCCACCTCTGCCAGTGCAGTGTTGAATCGATACTCCCACCGCCACCATGCAAACGAACAAGGGAACTGGATCCTTGGAGTACACCAGACTCTTGAGATGAGAACTTCCTGGGGGGTCACGAGTCTTTCAAGTGACCAAGATTTAGGCCTTAGAGGCTATTCAAGACTTCATAGGATCAATTCAGGCCCTAGTAGATCTTTTTTGTACTGCCTATTGGGCTACAAATACGTTGTACTCCGTGATGTCACTGCATCTGCATGTGATCACAGGTACGGACTAATTATAAGTCTAATCGTGTTTTTATTTCTAAAACTAGAATATACACATATTGCTCTTTGGGAGAGAGAAAAATAAACCGAGGCAATTATGTTTATTGCCTTCTCACTTAGTGAGGGGAACTACGAGCTACTAGGTAAGCAAGTAAGCTATATTGCCACCTGTGTGTATAATACGTCACGAGTGGTCTTCTTTTACCGCAAGTGCACTTTGTGCTAAATGCGCATTCTGCTAACAAAAGCAACACATACCTGATATGGATGATGGATGGTGGAATGACGTACAGATGATCCTGGTCGCGAAGGCTATCAATTGATAGTGATCTAAGCCGTTACGATGTACTTTATAATTAAGCAGTAAACGGTAGATACGTTGTTGTAGACTGATTTTTATGAGTTAAGTTGTCTGCTAGTAACAAGCAGCAATGAAGCAAATATGCTTCATTGCACAAAATGAAACTGTGTAGGATCCTACACAGATATGGTATGTCTTTATGTCATTAGTTGATGACATAAAGGATTATGCCCCAAATGGTATTTCTGGGTAATAGTGAACCTATTCTTGCTATTTGCCAGTTCTTGCCGTTATTGGGAGATATCCCTCATTTCCTGAGAAATTAAGGGTACCTGTCAGTTTACCCTAGAGTACTACTGTAGGGTAGATAATTGGCCTATGTCATGTGTTAGGCCAAAATCCAGGGAAAGTACGATCCCCAGGGAATTGCAAAACTCTGGGTTCAACGGACTGCACAATCCAGGGTATTTTTTTCACAGGATCTTGCAATCCGACCAAAAAGCGAGAATCAATTCTAAGGGAACACTTGTTATTGGTTTAAAATTGTGTGAATAGCCCTGCATTGGTTGCAATTTCATTTAGATTCATCCGTTAAGTTTTAGACTACCAATTCCTAACCTAAACTTAGACAGTCTTCGCAATTCCTAGGGAATTGGTATGCTGTTCAGTGAATGTTTTCGATTGCAATTCCCTGGGAATTGGAATTAGATGGGTGCAATCCAGTTGTCACATTGAGGCAGAATGGAACTGATTCCAATGTGGGACCAAAATGTGCCGGTATCCTTTCTCTAACTGAGGAAAATGATGTCATACATCTGATTTCTACAGAACCCCCAAAAAATCAGCTATTCCATAGGAATTACAATGGCGAGATATGGCTCAGAAGTGCAAGATCCTGTGAAAAAAATACCCTGGATTTTGCAGTCCGTTGAACTTAGATTTTTGCAATTCCCCGGGAATCGCACTTTCCCTGGATTTTGTCCTAACACATGCACCAATATTATTTGGAGAGAAGGTTCATAAGCCATTTTTTGCATATAATGCTAACAGTGCAAATATTGCACTATAAGATAATCAAGAATTTGATCAAAGTGTATGGTGCAAATATTGCATCACATCTGGGGTGTGGGGGTTTGTTGGCTGAAGTGTGTTGGAAGTGTGGGGAGTTGAGCCATTATTTATCCATTATTTTTGTTCTAAGCATCTCTCAGTTCTGTCCCACCGTACTATCATACAATATCATTTTCGGTGTCATCTGTCGATTCGGAATACTTGAGTTACCTACAATATTGAAAAATCTTTTCCAGATAATTTCATGATTGAGAATAATTTTGAAAATGAAATCTTTTAATTTTTGTATTCCCATGACAGGTTGATTAGAATCTTTAAAGAGAACAAAATCCCACAAATGCATCGTCACACATTGGTTGCATACAGCACTATAGAGCACCACGAAGACAACTACTTGTAGCATTGGCGACATGCATCTCATGTCTCGAACTGCAAAGTCAATCACAAACTCTTGAGAAGTCTCTAGAGAGTCGAAATGCCATAAAAGCATCGATCGCTGCAAGCCATGACGCCTAAGAGCAAAAACCGGTTCCAGCGAACTGTCAATCCACTCATCGCAACGCACAAGATGTGTCTCGCCGTCATCGTCATCGCCTTGCTCTCTCCCCAACCAACAAACGCTCTCACGTCCTCGTTCCATGGACTTTCCATCGCCCCTCCCCCGCAGCAGCCACGCGGCTACCAACGCCCGAACGAACTAGTGATGCGCAAGCAGAAGGCATCTGACAAACACACCGCTCGATTGCAGCGCGGCGAAATGCCAACCGCCGGGACGAGGACTCTTCTTTCTCCATCGCCGACTACGCAGATTTTGTCGAGCGGCTTCACCAAGAACCAATGGAAGGAGAAAAAGATTGAATTGCGAGCAGCAGGCGTCGAGGGAAGAGCAGTCGCTGCCGTCGGGGGGAGGGGCAGAGCAAGGAAAAGACTCAAAGTGTATAATTCCTTGAACTTGTATCATGAGACATTTTTGAGTTTGATTTCCGAGGAGTATCGGATGGAGGTAAGAATGCCATTCAGTCGCTTTGAATAAAGATCCTTGTGTTTTGGTGTATGCCAATGGTGGTTTTCCGCTTGTTGATACCTACCTCGTGTGTTATTCAAATGACACATATACTTTCAAACAAAAGAAAAGCACGGTGGAACTGCGTCAAAGTTGTATGTTCATCCGTGTACTTGTTTCAGGTTACGTAGCTCTCAACAATTGCATACATCAATCGCCATGTGTCACAGGAGGCAGAAGTCATCACCCGCCTCGAATCCTCCCTCGCCGATCCATTTTCCCTAGAAACCTCCGGGCATGCACTTTTTGACGTGCATCCCCAACGTCGTGGTAATTTATTCAATGATGAGGTGTATCGATTGCAAAAGGCCACGGATGCCACCACCACATTCCATACGGACAAAAGCAATGACGAGGTATCGCACCAAACCAGCCCTTTGCCACCCAATCATAAATTTGCAAGGAACGATGTCATCGTACTCACGCTTCAACCTCGTGGCACCGGCGATTTTCTCGGTACGTCCTCCCTCCCCACCAATCCCGATGCCGTACTGTTGGAGGCACGAGTGCTCAATGTTGGCCCAACCTATATAGATGTGGCCATTGCATCCGGACAATTCACACAAATCTTTGGACCGGCCTCGAATAATGTCGGGTCCGACGGAAAGGGAGACCCAAATCTAAGATTGAGAGTGGACCGTTTTTTTCCAATGTTCCATTTCAAAGAATGGTGGCGGCTTTGGGACAGTTGACTTCGGTCAGGGGAGGTCAAGTAGCGGAGACAAAGCCGGGGTTGGATAAGCGGGTTGGGGGGTTTCAAATGGACAACTTACTCAAGGAAGTAATTCTTTCTACTTTTTCGAGAATTGATGATGAGACGACCAGTGTATATGAGTCTGATGGATTTGATTTGGGCGACTTGGTAAGTGTTCGGTTGCAAATTAGGATCCAATCACAAGGCAATATACTTCTGAACGTGCACCCCTACGTTATTTCTTTTAGCCTAAGAAGCTGGCAAAACCCCCCCTTCCGAATTCACCGCAACTCGCCAGCCAGGTAATGGCGTACATCCAAGCGAATCCAAACGGTTTATTTCCTGCCTACAATGAACCTCAACTGACAGCTATTCGAGCAGCATTGACTCGTAGATTAACTCTTATACAGGGTCCGCCTGGTATGTCCGCTTTTTCTGCTTTGGTTCTACGTCTTAATTGAGATAGACGGCTGTTCACAAACACTCCAACGTACCATTCACGATATTTCAGGAACTGGGAAAACAACCACCGCTGGCTCGATTGCATTTGGATTCGTTCATCAGTGTCGTAACATTTCACCCTATTGCAAAGTATTAGCCACGGCCTTTTCTAATGTCGGTGCAGACAATCTGGCGGAGAAGTTTCTAAGCCTCGGACTTAAAGTGGTACGTGTCGGTAAGCCGTCTGGAATCTCTGAATCGCTGTGGGCGCATACACTGGATGCCGCGATACAAAGAGACCCTTTTGCCCAGAAGGCACTCGACGAAGCATCGAAGATAACTGCGAAGATTAAGATATCAAGTGATGCAGACGGAAAGAGAAAAAACAAAGGCTCTCTCGCGGCAGAACGAGCAAAGCGGGACGAAGCAACTGCTGCTGTCAAAGCTTCCATTCAGGTAATTAGTTTTTCGTGAATGACTTGACGTGATGATACAAATTAATTTCTTAACTTCGTGTTCTTTTTTTCCAAGGCTTGCAACATTGCCGCAACTAAAGCTCTCCGTGAAGCAGATGTAATTGTTGCCACATCGATTGGCGCTGCGGATCCACAGCTTTTAGCTGCGTGTGGGATATATCCTGAAGAAGAGGACGACGTTAAGAAAAACAAAGAAATTGATGAGCAGTCGAAGTCACAGTTCGGAATCATTCGTGAATTCGCCCCCGATAACCTCCCTCCTCTTTCTCTCCCATTTGTTATCATTGACGAAGCATGTCAATCCGTCGAACCAGCGAGTTTGATACCCATTGTTTCCACGAACAGCTGTCGATCACTTGTTATGTTAGGTGACCCATGTCAGGTGAGGATCAACTTTTCTTTTTGCTTTTCTTTGAGTGGTCATAGCTCAAAATCTACGCACAACAGCTCCCCCCAACAGTACGAAGCGACACTTCAGCCACCGGGACATCACCACTCTCTACCGCTCTCATGACGAGGTTGTCATCAATTCCAGACTTGCATCCTGTCACAGTGACAGCCCAAAAGGATAAGACACCCATCGAAACGAAATTCATACAATGTAAGCCCACGAGACAAGCCGTGGCGAGGGTTTCTGACAGAGGCAGTTCTGTCTCGTATAGAAAGCAGTTTTCTGGATCTGTTCTATTGTCGATGCAATTTCGTATGCACCCATCTATTGCTGCATTTTCTTCTGCGATTTTCTATGACGGCTTGCTGTCAAGCCCTCTCACACTCAGCAATCAACGCCAATTCCCGACGAGACTTCAAAAGCATTATACTGCAAGCGACAGAGAGACCTCGGTTAGGTTTATTAATGTTGGAGGTCGCAACAATGAACACAAGGGAGAACTTACTGAAGGGGGCGAGCTGATATCGACAGTTGCTTCGTCTGATCCCTCCAATAACAGTTACAGAAACGAGGAAGAAGCCAACGAAATTATTGAACTGCTCAAAATTCTCTTATGTCAAGAGAAGGGGGACTCTCCCTTCCAAGGTTCCATTGGCATCGTCACTCCTTATGCCTCTCAAGTTGCGTTGATTAAGTCGATGATGGCGAACGATGATGTTATTCGCACATTGGCTCAGTCATTTCCTCAGGAAATTGAAGTGAAATCAGTGGAGTAAGTGATTCCAAAAATACTTGATAATGTTGTATGTTCAAAATATCGAGTAACCTTTCTATTCACCCGTCATCCTACTCAGTGCATATCAAGGCAGGGAACGCGACATCATTATCTTTTCTGCCGTTCGATCGAACCGTAGAGGCCGCATAGGCTTTTTGACAGATTGGCGACGAATGAACGTTGCACTAACACGAGCGAAGAACGCTCTAATTGTGATCGGGGATGCCGCCACTTTGAAAGAAGGCGACAAACACTGGAGTGCTTTTGTTCATTGGTGTGAAAGCATGGGTTGTTTCATTGAGACTAGGAAACGTGCTGAATAATATGTGTGTGTTTTTGTTCGTTACATAATTCATAGCGTCAACATTAGAAGTTCGTTAGTTTTGATAACATTAGGTTATGCAGTGTAACAGTGCGACGTCAGCCAAATGTTGTAAATGTAAAGTTGCACTTGGAATGAGGGCCACTATCCCATTGAAACCACCTCAACGATGCGAATTCAAATTAACACACAAAACTGACAGCTACCAACGTATATTATCTACAAGTTAACTCAACTTGAGTCTCCCGTCCAAGCCCCTTGACAAAACAGCTTCATTCAAATCTTTCATCAATTCTGACATCTCCTGCTCCTTCCCTTTAGTCCCCCCACCGCAATCCATAACATAATCCAAGCTTGTCTTTTGAATATACAATCCCTCGATTTCACTCCGCATTTCATTTTCCATATCTTCTATGAATTTTCCAATGTTGGAAATGTGTACCTCGTCATTCCCCGTGATGCTGACTTTTCGTTGTCGTCGTTTCGTTAGCGATCCAGATATTGTCGTGTCAGGAACACGAGGAATCGAAATGTAAATTGTAGATTCCAGGGAATATAACCACTTGTCTTTGCATTTCGATGCCTCCACAATATGAATGCTGCTCCATCTCGATACATCATCATTATTATCACCATTGCCTGCGTCATCATCTTTGGTGGTATTGTAGAGAAGGAAACATCCCGCGAACCCTGTGCTGTCCGTATCCCATAAATGAACCGAACTGAGTGATGATTTTCCATAGTACAATTCACGATAAATGCTGAATAGGTCGTTGAACTGAGACTGCAGCTTCACTAATCTATGCGAGATGGCTTTGTTGCCGCTGATATTCGTTTGTGGGCAACCTAGAATCTAATCCAGAGAATCACACAATCAACAGTTTGATGTGTTAACTGTGACATGCTAAACGAACGATGGAAACGCACCGTCTTTTCACAACCACCAGCGCACACTTTCAACGGCACTGAGATGCACCGATGCAGTTCTCGCGCTACCTCGGGCGTAACTAGTTTGGTCAAGCACGAGAAAATCTAAAACCAAAATGAACGAACTTAGTTTTTCAGAATCCTTGTCGATTAGTATAACCTTTTGTCGCAGCACTCACCTCTTCTGCATCGTCCGGATTCGTTCGTCGCAAGATATCGAGGCACGATTGTATAACGGTGGACGACGACATGTTTCCTTTTGACGGATGTTGACCACTGCGATCGCTGTCAAGGCAATAATATGAGGGCAACATTGCTTTGTGTATTGTACAATACCCAATTGTGCTATTGTATTGTATGTACCATAATTAACACCACCGAAACGAGGGCTGTAAGATGGATGGGAACAAATTATGGATATAAAACGATTGAGTCCAGGATACAATAATTGCAAACTGCTGATGCTACACATCGTCAGCAATACCATAGGTCAGCAACTCGAGAAAGTTAAGACAAGGAAGGAGGCAAAGAGATGGATGCCCTTATTTTTGACCTCTTCAATTGAGCACTTCGCTGCATCCAGCAGAGAAAAACGCAAAATAATAGATTGTCACATTGAATGGTGAACCTCCCAACAGAGAAATCATCATGCATAAAATAAGAGAGTCTACTGTACGGTTTAATAAAACTGAACAAAGAAACATGAGCTACTTTGGAAAATGTACCCTGAAACCACCACAAATAAGTAATCTTTTGCACATGAAGTAATCAGTACCCACATGAATACACAAACTGTGAAAGATAAATTGAATATGTAAGACTGTCAAACTGAAGTTGTGCATATTTGATTTTCCTGCCAAAATCTTTCTCGTATTATCTCCAAAATTTGATGACAAGGAATAAAGTAATGGTCTTTTCTGTATCTTTACTGTTGCATGCTGCCAAAACGCATGGAAGTTAAGATTTTCAACAGTAATATGCACACCTCAACTGACAGAAAAGTGCATTTGATCCAAAATAGCAATAGCAGGATACAAACTATGTTCAGTCTTCCTGGAGCATTAGATCCGCACAAATGAGGGTGCAAAGTCTTACATTGTTGTGGTTCTCAATATACATGTCAATGTTTCTTTTCATGTTGCAGGAGTATCAATACTTTGTGTCATCTGCCACAAAAGTAGTGACATGAATAACATCTTAGTCTCATCAATAATGCAGCAAGTGACAAGGCATGGGTGAGTGAGTATTGAGAAAAAGAAGTATTATTTTATTCTACTGCAGCAAATACTCAGTACTTGCATGAATACACAAACTTTGAAAGATAAATTGAATACTGTTGTCGCTCTCAATAGCCATGTCAAGGATCAATCTTTTCATGTTTCAGGAGCATGCCATTACTTTGACTCCCCTGGCACAAAAAATTAAGTGACATGAATTGCACTAAGCCCCATCAATAAAGCAGCAAGTCATGAGGCATGCCTGAATGATTTTTTTAGAAGCACAAATTTATGTTCTTCTGTTTCTACCTAGACCATCTACAAAGCATGCAAGAAGGGGTGAAAACACAAGCCATCATCCATGCATGCTAGCATATTATGAAAACACTAAGGATCAAGGATCATTTTTGCCCATCCATTATGCATGGTACAATGCATGATGCAAACTTTTTGGACACTTGTAAACACAATTGCAACTACAAAACAAAATAATCTTGAGGATGACTCTCGTGTATTAAAAAAACTAATTTTAGCTAGAACGATGTAAAATACAGAATAGATCTCTTAACACGTGTACCTTACTAGTTTTATCAAGAGCAACAGCTTTGATGAAAACAATGCAGTAAGGTGGAAGCTCATTGGTTTGTAACAAACTTGTCACCAATAGGGTTGAACTCTGAATGCATTGATACAAGACTTCAAAATCCACCACCGGCAAGGCTGAAAATAATGCAGACTGATTTAAAAAGATCTTTCCATTATGACATTCCTGCCAGTTGCAGTAACAGCTGTGCCCCAAATTGCACCATGGTTGAAACAAAGGGTGAGTATCAAGACTAGACAACCTTACATGAAATAATAACTAAAATGCCAAGCAATCTCTCCTTCCAAAACTTGGAATAACAAAGAAGGGGAGCTTATTTTGAGCTACATGACTTCATTTTTAGTGTTCCCTGAAAAGTTAATAGAGTTCAAAAAGTCTGCCTCATTTATTTCAAGTTTGTTTTTTAGTATCATTGCAAATCGCTACACAAAAGTCTCAGAGTACTCAAACAAAGCCCAGCATAGAGGAAAAAATACTTTTGAGTAGTCCAAGGGTCTTCAAAGTAAAAAAATCCGCCCATGTCAACACCAGTAGCTTCACATCAAAAATGAGACGGTTGTGCTTTCAATATATTGTTCTTCCTTTTGCTGAATTGTGATACAGTTTCAACACTCAGTCATTGTCAGAAACAGTACTGACTTTTACCCTACTATCATACAGTCGACTGAGCTTATTCTTATCTTAGGCAATTAAGTGAGCATCTTTTATCCTCTTTTGTGGAATACCTCGCGAGAAGATCCAACTTCTTTTCATACTTTGGCTGATATAGGAAAGTGTACTGAGAATTCTCAATGTTGGTTTGTTTCAAATAGCTGTTTGGGGTGTTCCGACAAGTGTGGTCAACTGGGCTGTTGAGGCCATTGCTTAAGACACATCTATCTTCAAAGGTTGTTGACCTCAAATCATGTTCCTCCAAACTGTGAACATCTCCGTGTGATTGGTGGCAATTTAAGTCATTGTGCATATCAATAACAGAACCATCCTCAACATCATTCTCCTTTTCTTCCCATTCGAGAGCATCTTCATTCGACTCCTCTCCTCTAATCTTATCCAATAAAGCCAATGTAACTAATTCTTCCATTGCGAAATCCACACCCCTCCCATCCAAAGCACTTGCTTCTACATGCCGAATTCCATTCCGTTCACACCACAATAGCACCATTGTGAGATTGACGGATAGCTGATCGTCGGCCTGTTGGAGGGAGCGAAGGTAGTGTGTATCGGAGGACCACGCAGTTTCTTTGAGAGAGAAGGTGAGTTTCTTGACATTGTTACACTGTTTGGGTTTTGCACTGGCAGGGGAAGACGATTCCAATGGCAAACTACATTTTCGACGGTTGCAAGATTGGTTACAAGAACAGATCGGTGAAGGATTTTCTACGGCGTATTCATAAGCCTCATCCATACCACGATACGTGTCAAAACCCATGACGGATCGACGGTGACTCCGAACAAAGTCCGAAGAAGAAGCATCAACAATTTCATCCAACAGATCAATTTTATTGGCAACAACAATAAAAGGCACCTTCTTTCTCTCTCTTCGGCTTTTCCATTGTGCCTCAACCATTTCACAGTCATGCTGGTCCAACTCTTGACAACGAAAACGCCGCATCAACTCTTCATGATAGGACATCAATCGTAAGAAGGACGTGCTGCTCGTGGCATCGTAAACTAGCATGCATGCATCAATATTGTTATAGAGAGCATTGGAAGATGGCGAATTGTTACTGTTTGAAGTAGGGAAATGGTTTGTGTCGTCTCGACAAGGAAGGCCGCCTTTGCACTCGATTATATTGGATATCCGTCTTTTTGGCTCGTTCAAATCAATACATCCTACACCACATGATGGTTGCCCCCATTTCAGAGAGGTACCCCAGTTATTGTATCGATGCATATGATATCCAGAACGGTCAGTGATCGTTGCGTGTTGACTATCGGGTTTCAAGGAAAGAAATTGATACATGTTGAATTGCACTTGACTGCTTCGATTGTAAGCGGGAAGTGATGGCTCAGCTCCTCTCGTATCCCAAAGTTGAACTAAAACATGCGATTGCTTAGCTAATCTTTCATTGTGATGTTGTGTTGTCCTGTTTTGATAGCTAGTCGAGGAAGAGCTCTCGTGGTTGTTTCGCAACTGATCTGTTGCTGCGGCGTGGCAGCAACAAGAACACGAATTGGAATAGTCGTCCATCATCTGTCGTCCAAACAACGGATTCGGCATTCTCTTGACATAATAGTCAGCCCCCAATGTCGACATGGTGCTTCGAGGATGTCGCTTGCTCCCCATGGCCTCGGTGACACTTCTCATGCCACCACCATCGCTGCAGGCGACGTCACGAAATGTCCCATTGACAAATCGTCGTAATAAGCTGGTCTTTCCTGCGCCGGCCGATCCGAGGAGGATGATTTTTAATCGTGCCGGTTTTGATGGGCGATTGTGGGGTTGTTGGTGTTGTTGCATAGCGAGGATGTGCCACAATTGTGGTACTGACGACGCGCGAGTACGTAATTTTTTGGAGACTGGTTTGATATAAAAAGTATGGTACTTTACAATATTGTAAATACCCTGTAAATACCATACTAAGTTTGGGGGCGAAAAAACTGAGGAGCGAAGGTTTCAAGGCAATAAGAATACCCCGTGTGGTTTGTACGATACAATATACGTACAATACCATACCATGTTCCATGACAGGAACCGGGATATCGCCAAATCTATGCTATGTATCCTATCGCACGTAGCTGAGTCGCCAAACTAACTGTGTTTGTATGTACTAAATACAAGCTAAAATCCTCTGTTACTTCAACTACCATACCGTACCACTATTGGTATGGTACAAAGATGGTACAAGATCCCAACTACCAGAGGTGGTGCAATAATTGCACCACAAATTTTGTGCTATCGCGCTCTTTTTTGTGGTGCAATTATTGCACCACCTCATTTCGTACTATTACGATGCATGTAAACATCAGAGCAACAGACAAATTTGTGAGAAACTTATTTTCTGGATTACTCTGAACAGAAAATCTGATGCCAAACATTTGTACCGATAATTTTAATTTACTCTAACATTAATTCTAATAAATTCATTGTCCCACTTCCGGGCGGCACCTCAATATTGTTATATTATACGCATCACTTAGGTGGGCTTGCCGGATTACATTGAAGACCTGCAAGTACAGACCGTGCAAGTGTCTGCCTGATAGCGTTTCAGGTGAACAACAAATGCTTTCAGCTGACCACATTTTGTCAAAAGACTAAAAGCTAAAAGCAGCAACCACACTAGAACAGCGCCTGATCTGAGGTGATCGGTCCAGTAGAAATGATACGATCGCTTGCTATGAAAATGAAAAATGCCTGTTTGTAATGTAAACAATCAAGAGCAAAGAAAAGATCGTTTGCGATCGTTTCGACGATTGCAAAGAAAAGATTGTTTGCAATGGCAGTGATCGTGCGTGATGCGACGATCATTAACAATGAAAATAACATTCCGGTAGAGAACAATTATTCGCGATGAAACAATCGCTTGCCTTGGTGACAGGACAACACGAAATAAAAGATCCTACGCGATCGTTTTGACAATTGCGTAGAAAGTATTGTTTGCGTAGGCACTGATCGTTTGCGATGTGACGATCATTAACATGAAACGATCATTCACGAAGAGAATGATGGTTCGTGATGAAACAATCGCTTGCCTTGATCGCAGGAAAACACGAAATGTTCACAGGGTTTGCATCAATCGTAGCGATGGGTACACTTCTTGTGGTACGCTCGCCTGTTTACCGGACAGTACTACTATGAAGAATGAAAAACTTGAGGATGCACAAAATTTTGATTGAGAAGCCAGGCATACAGCTTGGAGATGCTTTTATCTGCCTCCTATGATACTTAGTGACTACCTTTATTTTTTAAAAACATTTAAGATATTTGCTGCTGACCATAAAAAATTACACGGCAACCATGGGATTTGCCGCCCAAAATGTAAATGCAGTGGACTCCAATTTTAGAGTGCAGGACTGTGACCTAAAGGGCTTCATCGCATCTACAACACCTGTGGATGCGATACAACCCTTTAGGTCACACTCCTGCACTCTAAAATTGGAGAACGGAACTGTCCGATTGGAGTGAACGGGGGACGGTTGTGTGGGGAGCGATCGCAGTTTTTATTCATGCGACGTAAAATAAATAAGCTGTTTTACATAAGCTAAATAATGCGAATAATAGTGAGACGTAGATTTAGTAGTGAGTTCTACGCTGTGCAAGACCAGCCATCTCCAAGCTGTACATGATTTTATTTTTCCTTCTTGTTGTTTTCTCAACATTATTTTCTTTATAGCGTGAGAAGCGTCACAACCTCCCCCTGGTGATAAAGCTTTTTCATGGCAAAATGCTAACAACATTTCGAGGAATTTGTACGTCAGAATAGGTCAACAAGGTGGTGCGATAATTGCACCACATCAAAAATACGTGTAAATATACCGGGGCTCTACATAAGTGGTGTCATAATTGCACCACCTCTGTGTTGGGATATCTGGTGGTATGATGTTGTCACAACCTGTCACGACATTACACCGGTCCTCCTGCCTCGCCATACTCTCGCCATAGCTCGCCATCAGTTATCGCATTATCCGGGCATCATCCTTCGAGAGAAGAATCTCTCTCGTTAGCCGTCGACGGCACCAACACTCAAGTCGCGCGTCGTAAATCAATGACATCAGCCTATCCGCGAGTAGAAAAATCCACAGCCCTCTTGTTTGATGATCCCACATTATGCAATGGACGATTAGTAAATCTCGTTATGGTGACGCCATCACGAGAGTCGAAAATCATGACATGTTTTTACGAAGAGGAGGGTTCATCCTCAACCTGCGTTGAAGTTGGAGGTGCACCCATGTCGAGTGGGAATGCTGATGGTAACGAGAAAGCTTTGGAAACATCACGAATCTTTGACGTGTTTGATACGAGGCCATTGAATACTCTTTGCGCTGGGAGATATGGAATTCTCTCTTCTGAACCAAGTCAGCAGAAGCAGGACATGCAGCCGACGAACGAATGCATACAATATATGGCCCATTCTATGATGGGTGCCTCTCTGTTCAAGTCTCCAACGTATTATGTTTCATTACATGATGTCCAAGAAATCTATAAGATTTTGTCTCAACTTCTGATGCTGAGTCCTAATGTGTTCTCTTGTGGATCTTCGATAAAGCAGTATCCTTGTCCGTGTCATAAACAGGAATGTAGAGCGGACGACGTGCTGACAGCTTTGGGTTGCCAATGGGATTGGGAAAAATACCATGACTTCTGCAATGAGATCATGATGCATAGTCAAAGAAAGAAGGAGACAAAGCAATTACGTGTTTGTTTGACAGTTGATCTTCAGTCAATGTCATCAATAGTCACTCGACAAGAACCATGCAATAATAAAAAAGGTTCGTCACCTTCATCTGATGTAACTTCCAATCAGATGAATAGGGGAAGCATTTTCATCCTACGTCGTTTCATACAGCCACTTATTTCCATAACAGTTTGTCAAATAATAGAGAGCGAAATGGGACAGAACACGAATGTCATGTCGAATCCGTTACTCAGATCTTGTGTGAAACGGTTGTTTGTTGGGAGGACAATTTTGCACTGTTTTTCGGAACGCGAAGAAGATCATTCTTCATTGCATCACATTCAATCTGTGAGGACGATTTTGTCTGTGAAAGTTCCCTCATCACCGAATCATGATTTGAAAGAGGGAATTTTGCTTAGCTATCGGGTGACAAGTGTTCAAGCGTCATCGAATCCCTCGTCACAATCAAATGATGACAAGGAACATCTTACTCGGTATGTGATACTACCTAGTACAAGAATCATATTTCAGACTTCGGAAGATCATGGCAACCACAACGTTAAACAACAAATTATTCAAGAACCCACAACGATCTCACCTCCATGGCTTTCATCACCTACTCATAAAACCACACAAACCAGAAATTGTCTGCATCACTATCCGAAAGCACTTCCTCCACACCAGCAACTGTTGGAATCACTTAAGTCCATGGTTTTGCTAAACAATGCATCCAATGCTTCGCAATCACCACCAATATTGAGATCTTTCTTGTTTTCTGGTCGTGAGTTTCTATTTGATTTGTATATATTGAATGATGATGGTCAAAGGCAACATCTTTCCCTCACCCAAATATCTTTCATATTCAGCGCCCGGGGTCGGGAAGACATTTGCGGTGAAACAAGCCATATCCACAGCAAATTCTTGGTTTGCTTCGGCAACAGCACCTTCTCAACAAGAACATAATCCAGACCCCATCAAACTAGTGTCGTTGCGAGGTTCTGAGCTACTTGCATCAACATCCGCAGGTGGTCACTACGCTGCCGCTGCTCGAGAATTGGAAACACAGTTCCGTTTGGCAGCCTCTTTTTGTGAAAGCAAAGTCGTCAACAAAATGAATACAACTGGACTGAATAACGCGTCAACTTCGTTGAAAGAAAGCGAAACAAAAGCTGTTGTTATATTCTTAGACGAATGTGATGCCCTAGTGTCTTCCTTGATAGTCGCAGCCATGCTTGCAATGCTTCTTGACTTGATGGAAAGTGGCGTGCGCACAGGGTGGGAGAAACTCTTAGTTGTGGCAGCTACCAACCGAGTCGATGCCATACCATCATTCCTCCGTAGACCTGGAAGGCTCGAAAAAGAAGTGGTTGTGAGCCCTCCAAATGCTCAAGAGAGATTGTCTTTGTTAAAAGGTATGCTTGAGACTACAATGAAAAGTGCGAACAATGATGACTGCCCTTCTGATCTGGCAACGGGAATTAAGGAGGAAGAACTCCAAGGTCTTGCGGATATGTGTGTCGGCTATGTAGCCGCGGATTTGGCGGCTCTTGTACGACGGGCGGCTATCCTCAGCACAGAGAGGTATTTTACCATACTCCACTTGGTGATGAAACGAATCTCACGAAACCTCCCACTATATTGATAAAGGATCTCTTCAATGCTACGAACGATGTTGGTGCCTCCTGCCTTCGTGATGCGTCTCTTTCCGCTCCACCAAAAACGACATGGGCAGATATTGTAGGTGACGTCGGCGGAGCCAAGCTTGCTCTAAGACAAGCCATAGAATGGCCGCGCATACGAAAGGATGCATTCAAGGCATTGGGCCTCACACCGCCCCGAGGAGTCCTTCTTCATGGCCCTCCCGGCTGTGCTAAAACGACATTAGCAAGGGCGGCGGCCGGGTCGGCAGGTGTTGCCTTCTTGTCATTGAGTCCTGCTGATGTTTATTCTAGTTCGTACGTTGGAGAAGCAGAGAGTGTGGTGAGACGCGCGTTTGACTTGGCCAGGTCTGCGGCTCCTTGCGTTTTATTCTTTGATGAAATCGATTCGATCATAGGAGGTGACGACGGAGGTTCTAGTAAGAATGGGCACGGAATGGGTCGCGGCTCATCCGCAGAGGCTAGAGTATTGTCGACGTTCTTAAATGAAATGGACGGAGTTGATGGATCAGTAGATGATGGAGTGTTGGTACTAGGAGCAACCAATCGACCAGGAACACTCGATGCGGCTCTCTTACGACCTGGAAGATTCGACAAAGTCATTTTCGTTCCTCCACCCGATGAATGCGGGAGAAGAGACATCTTGAAAATGGAATGCAGCAAATGGTATTATTCCATCCTTAGTTCGAAAGCAGAGAGAACAAAACTGGAAGACGAAAAATTGGAAAAGTTTTTCAACCTAAGCATGCTGGCCAAAGACGAAATCAGTGGAATGATGACCGGAGCTGAACTAGTGGGGGCGTGCAGAGAAGCTGCTGTCAGCGTCATGAGGAAAATGCTCTCCACTTTGTGTCCTTTAGCTGAACAGATGCCAATGAACGATCCAAATCATCTAATGAAAGAGTTGAACGAAACTCTAGAATCAACATTGAAGAAGACAAAGCCACTTCTATCCGATGCATTTGTGTTGGATGAATATAATCGATTCGAAGAGGAACATCAGTCATGAATATTTAAATGCCCACCGAATTCGGTTTGATGCGAAGTATATTTCGAATGCAAGATACAGTGGCCTGATAGTCTCGTTCTTCTTATCTTATTATGTATGGTTCTACTAAGGCAGCATCTCAAGCACAAGAACAAAGTCAATCAATGGAACAAAATCAGGTCATAGTTCACGCAAAATGGACATGAAAGGAGCAACCATGACTTGATGTAGAATTGCAAACCCATCATTGCATTCTGAGGTTACATTGCTAGTTCGATCCATACACATGAGGATTGTTGGGATGCAGTTTCTTCCAATTCTTGCCATTTTCTCGATGACGAACATAATCAGCACCCCCATGAATTGGCTCGTAAGGATCCACACGGCTGTTGCCTCTGTTTGCTCCCTGATAGTGCTTGCGCCAGCGTTCCCTTAATTCTTCCTCTTGGGTTCGATCAGGGTTAGTCCATTTTCGCCGACGATCGCGCTGATCCTGGCGCTTTTGTGCGGCATTCCATTTGAGTATGCGATGGACGTCGCCGATGTCAGCCATATCTTCTTCTTCTTCATGAAACCCTCTCAAGTTGTCAGCTATATTATCAAATGCGAAGTGAAAATGTATATGAGTGGGTACATCAATCTTCACAACGGAATCATTGTAAGGAACTAAGGTGCTTGCCATTAGCAACATAAAGGAGGACACTAAGAAGAACAATGGTTACTGTGTTTCGAAGGTTCATGTTGTGTACAAATTCGGGAATAGTTTAATCTTCTCTTGTAGTCGTTGCGAGTAAGTGCTTGTTTGTTTTTATGACCATTTCTCTTCATCGTTTGCCATGGAGAAGTAGAGGTAAGGTCCTGGTCTTGACCTTTCCCAGATATCGATGAGGGATGAATTCGCTTTTTATGTGCGGACAGCATTGATGAAATTCACGATCAATACTAAGTGTAAAACAATTCCTCGACGAGTTAAAAAATTTTAGGTAGACTGTGGGATAGAATCCATCGTGACGTAAAGAGTAGGTTGCGATAGGGGTAAAAGTAGAGCACACATAGCATATAAATAGTACTATAAGTGGAGCATACCGAAAACACATTTCGCAAATCGCATTTGCACATTTCGTATTTACGTATTTGTGTGTGCAACGATTAATCTCACCGAAAACGTAAATAGCAAATCATATTTCTCACAGTTCGCATTTCGAGTCCCGGTCACGAGTCCCATTTTCTCTTTTTTTATTTATAAGTACCCCTATGTACAGATATATCATAGAGATACAGTACAAATCGAGTGTACGAGTGTCAATGATACGTACGGTAAAAAAAATGTGTAAATGGGATTTGTGATTTGTGTCAACGGTCGACGAGGGCCTCTCGTCGACCAAGATTTGTGTAATTTACACATAATTTGTGTAAATTTACACAAAATTTTCCCGCCAAAACACAAAAAAATGTGTAAATGTGTAAATGTGATTTACGAAATGTGTTTTCGGTATGCTCCAGTAACTGATAGATATTGTTTGCAATACCAGAGGATACATCATACCGCTTCATACCATACCGCTGCAAAGCTCAGAAAAGTCTTGGGGTCACCAGTTTAAATCTTGCCCAAGGCTAAAGGCAAGGCGATATAGAGCTCTGATGAAGTTGAGGGAAATAGCCCACAGAGGGCGATTGATTGAAACATTTTTGTTTATGGAGCAATCTACCTATAGTACAAGACTAACTCTACGAAAAGATCTTTTTTATTTTTCTACTTCTTGGAATAATACAAGAACAAACTGGAACCTGGATTATATCTTCAACTAGGTAGTAGTATAATATCATCATACCCTACTTACTCCTTCAACTGATCATAATACTCAACCTAAACAAATTCCTCAACGTCCTGCTGAACGGCAATATGACAGCTGCTTTGATTGAGCAGGTGGATCGTGGAAATTCATGTAGCAACTGCCAATCATAGCGAACGGACGTTTCTTTGAGAAAGGACGATTCTTGGAAATAAGTCCGTATCCTCAAGATTAAGCCAATTTAGGCCAAAACGGACGAATCTTGTCTATAAGGATGATTTTCAAAAATCGCCCTTCGCACACAGATTCATCCTAGTCTATTAGGAATCAGTAGCATTTCTACGGAAAATTTAACTTTCAACCTTAGTACTAAGAATCGTCCGAATTGTCGGAAATGGACGATTCTTGAGAAAAAGATGAATCTTAAGATTCATCCTTTTCTCAAGTATCGGCCATAACGGATGAAACTTCTCCGAACGGACAACTTTTCAGAAAACCATCTGTGAACGGAGCGAACTCAAAAGGGTTCCTCTGTTCCCAAGCAACCCGATTACAACCAATGCACTTCATTTGGCTCTGCTCATAGAATCTCTCTCTAGGTGTTGTAGAGAGAGAGAGGTGAGAGAGGGAGAGTTTTTTTCTCTGGACTCCCAATATTTTGGGAGTTGTTGCTTATTACAACAACTATGGATGATGTTACGGAACAGTTGCTACCGTATATACCGGAGCATAAGAACCACAAAATGTGCGGTCATTTTGAAATGATACCTTTTGTGGTTCTTATACCCCGAATGAAGCTAGCAGTCCTCACGCGATGGAAAAAAATGTATCTCTTGTCTTTATTTTTTTTACCTCTATTACCCTATTGTACCCGAAGGGTACCGTACACAGCACATCACACACATCTCACCGACATCACATCTCAAACCATCACCGGCATCATTTGCTGCCACACCTCACGTCCGGCCGTGCAGACACCATGTTCTGCTTTTAAGGTTACGCACTTCTCCTTGCAATGGAGAAGGGAGAAGTCTCCCGCGTAAACAGCATTGTTCTTCTTGCGTGTTCTTTGTTTGAACCCGCGCCATATTTTTATGAAGTTATGGTTGACGGCGCCACTGTATTCGTGAGATCAGCGTGTCAATTGCTGTGTGTCGTACGACAAATGTAATTGTAATTGAATAATTAATTGAATAATTATAAGCACGTAAGTTTCATAATAATTGTATTATTATTAATAATAATGGTTTCTGCCATTACGCTTCCTTGCCCTGACAAAGACGTCAAGGCAAGGAAGTCCTACTCCATGAAGTTCAAGCGTGATGCGCTCAATTTTATCAATGAACTCGTCCTTTGCGGGGAATCTGTCCAAACCGCTTCTGACAAGATTGGAATACCTCATTGGTATTACAAGCGCTGGAGGAAGTCTGTCTCCCAAGTGGACCAGATACTCTCCACCAAGGCATGGGTTCCCTTCAACATCAAGGGAGATAGCCGCAAGATCCACCCCGGTCCAAAGAGTCAACTCAATGCGATCGAGAACGATTTAACCCGTTCCGTATTCGAGTTGAGGGAGCAGGGTCTCCAAGTCAACATGCGTACATTGCGTAAAGAGGCCGCACGTCTATCCCCTGAATTCAGGGTCAAGACGAGGACGGCCAAGATCTCCTGTGTCAACAGGTACATCAGACGGGCTGGACTCTCTCACCGAGTTTCGATGCATGTGGCACAAAAAAACCACAACGAAACCACGCAAGAATCGTTACACTTCGTGTCTCTGATGAGACAGAAGATCATTGGGATGGATCCAGATGACATTGTCAACATGGATCAGACACCCATTCCCTATTCTTACCACTCCAACCGGACCCTCGAGAAGAAAGGAGTCAAGACCATCCACGTGCGCTCGTCAACTTCGGACACAAAGCGCGCAACTCTTGCTGCCACTGTCACTGCCAGTGGAAAGTTGCTCAAGCCAATGTTAATTTTCAAGGGCCAAGAAAACGGTAGAATTGAGCGCAACGAGTTTCAGACTTACCCAGAAAATTGCGTGTACGCTATGCAACCCAAGGCATGGATGGACGAAAAGATGATGCATAAGTGGATTGATGACGTCTTGATTACTTGGAAGCAAACAAGGAATCCCGTCGTCGTTCCCTTGCTGATTCTTGATGCGTACAGGGTACACATGATGGGTTCCATTGTGAACCGGATCCAGTCCCTTGGGATTGAGGTCCAGCACATCCCGGCTGGATGCACTTACCTGTGCCAACCGGTCGATGTTGGAATTAATCGTCCAATTAAAAAAGCGATGATGGAACAGTGGGAAGACTGGATGTATGCTGGTGGTGGGGTTGTAGAAGGCATGGCAAAAACTCCATCACGCAAACTGGTTGCTGAGTGGATAATTGACACGTACAAGGTCATCACGGAAGAGACATCCCGTAACGCCTGGAGGAAGAAGGGATTTGAGTGGATTATTGATTAGAATAAAATAATTATTATTTCCTATTGGTTATTCTGCAAATCACAAACGTAGTTCTTTGTAAATTATATTGTTAATTCTTATTTCAAAGCATTAATCAAACATTAATCACTTCACATGTTGTTGTGTGGGATAACAACTTCGCCAACAGCGTAACCACGATTGTGGTGGTACAGACGACGTGCCGACCTGTTCTCATTGTCGGGTAAATATACATCCACGATCCGAACAATCGCACCATTCAAACCCAACCCTCTCTCACCCGCTGCGTATTCTTTTGCCAAGAAGCCGACACGGCAACCATCTTCGCCATCATCTCCCATGACAAAACATGCCAATTCCTCAGGAGCCGTCATCCGAACACGAAGCACCATCCCAACTCCGTTGTCATGCCTCTCAAGCACAAGCTTATTCCCGCAGCCGTCAGGATGTGAATTGCATGTGCGTCCGTTGCTGCACTCGATGAATCCAACGATGATGACGCGGAGATGCGGAGGGGGGTAACAGAAACAGACCGAAGTCATAACGCTATCGCTTCAGTTTAAGATGAAGAGAAGTGTGGTGGCTGCAATGTGAAGTGATGTGCGGTCTATGTGCGGTGTTGTGTGGTGATGGGCTGGTGATGGGTAGTGAGTTTTCGGTCATAATTCAATAACTCGGCGAATATTTGGACCCTTGGGGAGCTACACATATGGGCAAATTGGTGTTGGCGAGGAGAATCTAAACAAGACATGTTTAGAACAAATAGAGTGTGTTATTTGGCCGAAAAAAACAAATGTTCACCAAAGTCGGTCATTTCGACTGGGTGGTTCTTATACCCCGGTGGTTCTTATGCTCCGGTATATACGGTAGAGTTGTTTACTTCAGTAGTAAAAAAGTCTTGAAATTTTGTATGAAAGCTTTAACTTACATTTGTTTGGTTCAACTGCTTAAATTTAATTTTTTTGGACCATTTCCCTCAACTTCGATACTCAGCGGTTGTCTTCATCCTCACATTCACCACCACTACACTCGGGCATCCTTCGCAGTCCCTGGAGATGACCAAATTGCCTCCAATAGGGACATTCATAACAACGGCCTTGGTCGCAAGCTGCCATTATGCCCAGCAGTCTTCGGCCTTTGCCTTCCGTCCGGCAAGGCTACACTTTACAACCGACTATCCCAGCACTGGCAATCGTCTTTCGCGGCCTCCCACGCGATGCAAATTGATGCATGCCGACTGCTCCTCCGTCGAATCCCTATCATCATTGTCATCGTCGAGCCAAACGCTATCATTCCTCGAGCAGCTCAACACGGCCCTCGCCGGCATGGATCAAATCTCGGCCGAAACCCTGGCAGGCCCGTTCTTCGGCGTCTCCCTGTTCCCCTACCTGGCGTTTCTATTCTTCCTGCAAGTGCCTCAGAATAACACGCCCAAAGGCGTCACCGTGGGATTCGCCACCTGTTTGCTGTTCGTGTTCCTCACCATTCCCGCCGCGATTGGCGCCAAGGTTTGGTACGGTGTCAGTTTGGCAGATTGCGATTGGCTGCATGGGAGCGCCGAGAGTTTGCTCACGGTCACCAATTTGGTCACGGTCGTGGCGTTTCGGCAGGCGTTGTCGTACGAAGAGAAGAGGCGGAGGGGTGATGGCAGAGACGTGCCAGTTCCAGAGAGCGTGCGGAGTTACGATCCAATGGTCAAATTAGTCGTTGGCTTGACGGGTCTTGCGTTTTTGACTGCACTCTTTCCGGCGTTGGCGGGTGCACAAGTTCACACGCCGTATTTAAATGGATTTATGGATATCCCACCCTCACTCCTTCCATGGACATCTACACACTCAGAACCATCCAATGCCCTCACAGTGACCTGCTGGATCATCCACATCACATCTTTAGTCGAATTCCTCGTTGCCATGGGCTTCTGCTGGCGCTATGCCGAAGTCACACGGAACCCCAAGTGGAAGGGACTGACATGGGGTTTGCTTCCATTGCATTCATCGGGAATCACTGCGTGCACCTATCATTTGTTTTATAATTCGATACCGGTTTTGGTACCACTTCAGGCGGCTTTGACTTGTGTGGGCAATTTGACGGCCATGTGGGCAGCTTTTAGGATTGCTAAGTCTAATGGGTGGGATGTTCCCTGGGGACAACTTCAATTATCGGATGAGGGGGAAAATGATGTAGATAAAGAGGATGTGAGATGGGATAGATCACAATCTCTGGTGGGATTCGAAGATTTGGGAGAGGCACTTGCATCTGATAACGATTACACGTTCATCCTCAAACTGTTCGTGGGCTGTGCCGTGGCATCATACATTGTCAAGTATGGGGAAGTGTGGTTTGATTTCCCGTTTGAATCAGAATTGGATGTTGCCTTGGCGTTTATTGTTGTGCCGTCTCTACTGAACGCTTTCAAGTGGAATAAGAGGAGCCAGGATCCGACGTTCGAGGGGTGGTTTTAAAGTTGGTTTTAACCTAATAACTAGTTTCAGATCCAACTAAACAAACAAGTGAGGAGTACCAATTGATGATTGAATCACTGTAAAGTAATTCCGTTGCACCCTAGTATCCTCATTGCTTGCTTTTCGACGTATGACCTTGCATAAAAAGTCATATCCGGGAACCTCTACACTCAGTAACACCTTGATTCATTAAAAATGCGTATCCTCTTCATGTGGTGGAACTTGATGCCGAATGATCAGCACTCAATAGCTGAAAGTGATAATAACAACTCATTGGGCCGAAGGAGCTTGGAATAATGTATGCATCAAAAGAACACTCACGTAAAAGCTTTGCAAGTGAGAAAGTAATCAATTATTACTTCTTTGATGGGGGTGGTGGTAATGGTATGGACGTGGTTGTGGCGGTGGAACACTGTGGACTTCTTCCGCTTTTTCCAGTTCCTCACCAACAAAATGATGGTGTGTTCATGGAGGTTCTGGAAATTGTCGAGAATGAAAATTATGAGGAAAAAATAAATGAAAAGTGATGTTTGTCTTTGCTTGCTTTCCACTAGGGCTCTCTTCATTTGGAAAGATTCTACCTTATATCACGGTCTTTAGGATCCCACAGATTGTAAGATATGTTTTGCCGATTTTGCTGACATCCGTATTTTTCAGCTAGTAAAACAACCCTGGACATTCTAAACCCTTTATGGATAGACTCACCACAGCAACACGCCCATGTGGTTCGCTCCCTATGATTCCACATTGTTGCCGAGAAACTTCCGATGTCTGAGAAAGTCACCACACATCTTGAGCACATGGTGGAGAGGTGAACAGCACGGTGAAGCAAGAGAAATCAAATTGCAATATGGTACGATAAGGCTACCTCAAAGTAAATAGGAAGGATACTATTTTTTCTCATGCTGGCATCGCTAGCTTTGCAAAGATTATAAGACATTTTTTAAAGTATCTTTTGACATTTTTGGGATCCTAGACCGTGATGTACTCAAGTACTAGTACTGGACCTAGGTTCTTCCTCGCATCACATCCATGACCCGATCAGATACATCACTAAACTAGAACATGTAAACTGCACTCCTACGTGTGCAGTACTAACACATGGGCACGGATGTCCCTGTGGTACCTCCGGGGGGTGCCAAAACTTGTCGCAGGGTTACTAAGCTGGTGCTTACCAAACCCTGTGCCCTTTGCCTGACTGACTTCTTGCCAGTTGGATCAAGGGTGGGGAGAGGGTCACGAATAATTCTATTAACTAAACACTTGTCAGGCAACTCATCATTGATCATGCCATGGTTGCCCCCTTGCAGCAAAGTATGAGCTGCTGGGGGCGGGGTACTCCGCGTGCATATCGCTACCTCGTCCATCACCACAATCAAGTACTAGTACTGGACCTAGGTTCTTCCTCGTGTTGCATCCATTACCCGATCGGATACATCACTAAACTAGAACATGTAAACTGCGCTCCTACGTGTGCAGTACTAACACATGGGCACTGATGTCCCTGTGGTACCTCCGGGGGGGTGCCAAAAACTTGTCGCAGGGTCACTAAGCTGGTGCTTACCCAAACCCTGTGCCCTTTGCCTGACTGACTTCTTGCCCACTAAGTGCGGGGAAACCGTACTACAGCCAGGGCAAAGGGATGTGGGAGGCCCCCACCAAGGAGACAAGGAGGCGCGGCCGAAAGCTGTATCAGGTGGGCCCGGCCCCGGCTCCTTGAAATATCACATGACAAATCCTAAACTTCAATTTTTTTTGCAATGCTAGAGGAGTCAGAGTAATAGGAACACGATACTAGAAGTGCAGCCGAAAAAACACAGGTCGGGTGAGTCAGACCATCATTACCGTGCTTCGGCCAAAAATCCCGCTCTCGTACTCCACAGAGTCCTCTCCTACAGAGAGCCAAGCCATTATGCCGCAGCCGCATTCATGTTATATTCTGATGCCAAGGCGGCAGCTGTGACATCGTGGAACACCCCACCGGAGATGCTTACGAATTGGAACTTGCGTTTCATGTCATGCGACATACCCTCTGAAAAGACATGGAGCTCCTCCTGAATGTACTCTTTGAACGTGGCCCCTTTCCACCGGCCCATCTTTTGAAGGTGTCGGTCTGAATATCCCGCCAGGGACACAGCATTTGCGCCACCTGACCGCGGGGAATGAGTATCGATACGGTCAACGGGGAAACCGCGGGACGGGTAAGCAAGTACCAAGGCGGCCATTTTTAATGCAGCACTTATATTGCGGTCCGTGACATCAAAATGTCCCTTCTGTGAGAAATACGAAGTTAAGAAGGCCGTGGGGTTGGAGGTGTGGCTGTGGATGTGGAGATAGCGCCGGCCTAGGGCTCATACCGGGCAAGCCAGATCTTCCCCGTTGTGCTCCTGCGGTGGATGCACACGCCTTTCCAACCATTCTTCTGGTTGTTGAGTTTTAAAGTGGCAGACTGTGCAGACATGATGTCCTCCGCAGATGCGTTCCGTGGGAGTTGTTGAAGGCAACCGTTGTACTGTTTAAAGAAAGTAACATCTTCAATCTTGAAGTGTACAGTCTGCTTGGAACTATTTCTGGCTCCGTTGCACGTGTATTCGCCCACACGTAACAAATAATAAAAAGCAATCACGGTGAGGTCACCCACCGCACTTTCCAAAGCAGAAGCCTGTGGCGCCGTTCCCAACTTGCATAAGTATTCCGGGACATCGGCTTCCACCGGAAGTTTCTTGGAGGTTGGGGGGTCATGCTTTCGCCACCCATCCAACATCTGCGCCAGCCGAGGGATCAGCTTGTCAGAACCCGCTAACTTTATCGGGTTGGTCCCTGTGGCCAAGGCGACCGTCTGACCAATGGCCGTGAGCGCAGTAGATACTGTTGCAGTTGTGACTTGGCGTCCTTGACCTGCGTCGCCCGTTCGGACAGAAGCGGTGAATCCTGTGAGCAGTCGTACTCGGTCGACGTAGCTGGTACCCTGTAAGAAAGGGTCCATTCCCACAGGTTTGACAAAGGCTTCCCACTTTGCCCAATGATTGTCCCAGCTCTTTGCAGACGTCGCCACTCTGCCAGCATAAAATCCTTGGTCCGCAAGATCGAAGTAACTCTCGTACTGGTTGCGGAAGAGAGGCGGAATAGACTCCAGGACTCCTGTGTGGGTAACGGGAACAGCGAATTGTACAAAATTAGAAAGCTGCGGTCGCACTTGCAGTGCCACTTTGCCTCACTTCCAAAGGACTGGGACGGGACATCAGTCATCGCATTTTGCTGCCCTGCAATGTGGAGAGTGGTTAACAGAGAAGCCTGAGTGATGTGGAGGCGGAGGGATAATGCCCAAATAAGCTGCATAGCAGCCAGAGAGCTGCGTACTGCGAGGCGTTGAACCCGGACTGTTGTTGCTGTATAGAGCGATGTGCTTGTTGCGTATATCACCCGCTACTGTCTCAATAACAAGGAACAGGAACAGTAGGGCCGCGAGTTCTAAGTCCGAACTTGTGATGCTGCCCTGTGGATTGAGGTCCGAGCACAAATCCTCCTTGACGTCGTTGGGCCATTCGTAACAAAACACCGTGGGTGCCAAAGCGCATCCTTTGCCGATGATCATACCATCCACACCATGTTTTGATGCATCTGTCACTCCGATAGTATGGAGCCATCCGGCTATAAGGCTTCGACACTTGGTCGGAGACGAAATTGAGCTGCAAAGGAAGACACAACATTCTGACACAGCCATCCCAAGCTTTTCGTTCCGACGTAGGAAGACCACCTTTGGTTCTTTGCCAAGGATTTTGTAGAATGGGGACATGAGTCCACCCCCGGCTGGGATGGAGAGGAGCAAATGGCGCACTTTGTACAACGTAGATCTGAAATTGGTGAAGGGAATGTCGTAGTTCGCATTCTTCGATGTGGCACGTAACCATCCCTTCATGGTGGCAATTAGCGCGTCGCGTTTTCCTTTGGCGACCCAAATGGTTTTGTTCCCACCGTGGAAACAAAAACCCAGAAACTCCTTCACGACATCCCAAGAGCCTTCTTGCTTAAGAAGCTTTTTGAATGAGATGGGATCATCATCCCGTGCCTCCGGAGGAAAGATGTCGTGGATCGCACACATGACCAAATTTGCTACGTGATCCAGCTGTGTCTTTGAAGTCGCGGTGACTAGGCCGATGTAATCATCGACATATACCTCTATGAGATATCGAAAGGCATTTGTGCCCCCAGAGAGCCCCACTGACAACGCCTGATACGCTGGGCTCACCTGTGTGTGCAAAAACTTGTGTGCTGGGAGGCTGCCCACTGGCAGTTCAATGAATTTCTCTGCCACATCTTGCCCGGTTTCCGATGCGGCACAAAAGTAGGGTGGCCACTCAATCCACCCCATCTGCAATGAGTTTGGTACCACAAGGGTCATGCTGAGTCCATGATGCTCCGGTAGAACATATGCGAAGTTCCACTCCTCGCTCGGCCCAATCAAGCCGCCAGAACCCGTCCTTTGTATCCCACTTTGCCATGAATACTTTTCATCACTCGAAGTACTTGCAAAGGCATGGATGATCCCCCCCAGGGAATGGCCGAGCTGGTCGATGGCCCCTTTTGGTGCTGATTTTGTCGTAGCGGCATTGACCAAGAGGCCCTCTGTTCCATCCTGCAGGCGGATGGCAAAAGATAAGTCTAAGATCGTGCGATAACGTTGCGACTTGTGGGGTACCATAGAGATCGGGGAAATCTTGAGCTGCTTGGGGGGGTTGTCCCGAATCAGTGGAAGCTCCCGTCACCGGCCCCAACGTTGAGATGCTGGGAGGCAGGAGGCCAATCATCTAATGGCAAGTGACGATGGTGTGGAAAACGTTTTTAGGTCTACTCCAGTTGTTGGACAAGTGTGATAAACGGGCTGTGGTAATGGTAACTACCTTGCGTTTGTTTGCTGGCGCCCAATTGTGACAGTGGAGGTGTAGTTGTACCGGCAGCCCGGCTGCGTTGGTACTGGGATCCCTTATTGGGATGTTTTGTTCTTCCCATTTCCCGTCCCAAGTGCAATGGCATCATGGCGTGTGGCAATGGTACACTAGAAATATTGTACTCTCACCTCGTCTGTTATCCAACAGTGGCTTCTTCTGCTGTGGTGGCACCGTCTCATCGTGCACACATCTGATGGATTGTGTTTCCCTGGCTCCGCATACCTTAGGGCCCACATCTTTCCATGTCCCTGTGGTGAGCCGTTCCCCTGTCGCTATCCGATGATTGTCTTCCCTCCCATAGCGACCCTGACAATCCCATATGATTGGCATGCCTCATGGGCTGGCCTCCCGAGTATGGTCCCTGGGCAGTAGGTGGCGCCGTCGCCAGGCGCCGCTCCACCGCAGATGATAGTTGTCGGCAGAGGTCCGTAGCAAAAGAGTCCAATATGTCGGAGAGGGGTGCATGCCCTTGGGGGGCTTTGCCACACATCTTACCCTGACACTTTCTGAGAATATAGGTGTAGCAAAGGTTGTTTTTTTCTTTTTCCATGTATTTTGACAGCGTTGGCAAGTCTGACTCGGCCAACTTTGCTACCCTTAGCAAGCTTGGCAACTGGACGCTACGGAAATGTGTCACGTAACCCGCCATCATCTGCTTGATTGTTGGGTGAATGTCAGAAGTGCAAATGCAGACGGGGCAGTCACCAGGACCAGATGCTGTGCTATCGGGCACGTACAAGGAAATGCCTTCCTGTGCCTGCCCCCACCGGGGCGTCGACGGCGGAGGTAATCCTGGCGGAACATGAAACGGTGCCGGAGCCGGGGTAGCCACCTGTTTCTCTGGTTGTGGGTGGAGGTAGGAACCAACTGTCGTGCTATCCAACCATTTTGCTGGGAAGTTGCCCATGGTGATCCCTCGGCAGGCCTGAATATCTACGCCAATAACCTGCATTAGCAGAGAGGTAGGCCACCGTACCATCCCCGATGCGAAGTGGTCTGTCGTAACAGTCCGGAAGAAGTACTGCCGACTGTCATTTATGACCGCCCACGTGATTTGGCGGCAGATGAGTGGAGTGAACGTGTTGGCGTTGGCGAAAATGTTGTCGGAGTCCAACATGTGGAGGAGCGCAAAACAATTTTCAAAGTAATCACATTTTTCACCAAACAACACCCACAACAGTGCGCAAAATGTGCCCAGATCCAATTTTAGCTCATGGTAGTTTGACGTAGGGGCCCTGGGGATACGTTTTCCCAGGAGTAGCACCTCAGTGAGTGTATGGTTCCGCGCTGTGAGTTTTATCACATGTTCCTTTGTGCAAATGTCGGCGGTTTCATTACCAGTGTGCGGGCGGCAAATTAAGAGTGACATCCCCTGCTCCGCAGTGTTCAAATATGCTGTTGGGGTTCCGGGGCAGAACTCCAGCTTGACGATGTCGTCCATCATTGTTTTGTCAAAGTAGACACCCCGATTCACCTTAACGTCGTTTTGTTTTGCCCAGGCATGCATGTCTTCCATTAACTTAGTGTGCTGAGCATCCACTTCCATCGTCAATCAAAAATACTCCCAAATGGGCGGTAGTCCAGAGTTGTTGTGTACTCAACAGAATCCCTTCAACTTCGCTAGCTGAAACTCACTGTAGGCTTTGGATTCATTGGTGGACGTGTACGTGTTTTGCACCCCCATGTCCTCCCCACCCATTCCGGTTCCAGCCCGAAATGCCGCGAAGACCGCCACAGCAACTTGTGCCAACACTGTTGGTTCAAGGCCGACACTCGTTGGCGGTAGCTGGCCGCCCGCCGGAGGAGCCTGGGGTAGTCCCCTGTTGGGTTCCGCTCCGTTGGAGGTGTCCGTATTTTGCTGTTGAAGGGTCAACCCGAGGCGATGATGCGCCCACTCATACAGATGATCCGTGCTCCCCATGATAGCTGGCATGGCGAAAGAAAGTACACTGCTAGGTGAGTTAACTCCCGTTCCCGGCTGCGTTGCCATACAACACCAGTCCATGGCCAAATCATAGTGCCTAGGGTCAATGCCCACCGACTGAGGGTATCTGTGATGTGGTCATATAATTGAGCCGGAGTCCGGCGTGCCGCGTTGCAGAATGCAACGCAATCCGGGGGCAGTGCTAACATTCGTGGGCACACCGTCCTCACCCTGGGTTTGGCACCTTGAGGCACCCAGAACTTGTCGACATTTTCTGGGAGAGCATAAAACAATTTCATAGCGATGACGTCCTTACAAATCGGAGGATCGTCCCATGCCCACGCAACACTTTTTCCCAGTTCGATCATTTGAGGCGAAGCAAACTGTGCTTTGTCCCCGAGGAAACCCACAGCTTTCCCTTTCCATGCCGGATCAGCCCCAGGGATGTTGGGGTAGATCCCGGCAGAGTGCACCAAGTGCACATAAGGGGACTTTTTTCTCATCGTGGCGAATACCAATAGCCAAGGAAACGCCAGCGCATCCTCACGGAACCGCTTTGGTCCTCGCTGTCTCCACAGCGGCTTGATTGCCACTCCAGAAAAGTGACGAGGTCCTGCGAAGTCTTAATGGTGGTGTCACGGCGGCTTGCCAACACCAGGGCAGATTTGGATGTGGTGGGAGAAGCGGAGACAGCCTCCCGGTTCCCAACGATGTGCCCCGGGGTACAGCCCCCACCCATCCGGTTGACAACACGCAAGACTGTGGGATGGGTTGCTGGTGGCGTTGGTGTGGCGCTGGTGCGGTGTGGCATAGGCGTGGAGGCATTGGCTGCCACCGTCGCAAGTCGATCGAGTGGAGTTTCGTTGGCATCCCCCGTAAAGATCTGGGTGGGATCTGGCAGGATCCATTCCCCTACTCCCCCATCATCCGGGGCGTCAATATCGGCCTCCGCCGCCTCATCAAACGTTTCGGTGGCTGCAGGCACTGGGGCTGTTGCCCCTAGCTCGTCGGGCTGGGTGATTTGCATGGCATCTGGCTGTGGGACGTCGGGAGGGGAGTTTAAATAGGAGAAAAAGTTTACCATGGCGTTGTGGAGTGTGCGTCGTTATGGGAGATGTTTTTACTGCTGTTCGCGGTTAATTCTATTAACTAAACACTTGTCAGGCAACCCATGCATTGATCACGCCATGGTTGCCCCCTTGCAGCAACGTATGAGCTGCTGGGGGCGGGGTACTCCGCGTACATATCGCTACCTCGTACATCACCATAAGGTAGAATTATGGATGGATTCTTGAAATCTGAATTCTGTGGATTGGATTTTGTTACTAATGATTTATATTGATTCCTTTGATTTGTAAAAGATCCAACACTTGATTTTTGTTGGATCGTGTCATTACAGGTATCAAGAAGGTAAGTGTCAATGGAAATTATAAATTCCCGCCGTTTTGAAGAGATGAGGATCTAGTCTTAATACTATACTCAAACAAAGGAATAGTATTTTCAAACAGGTAGAAAAGAAGCCATTACTTTGAATATCAGAAAGGATGAATAAAATCATCCTATAAATACATTAAAATGTGAAAATAGATATTATTTTGTCTATATATACTTTGTTGTAATTGACAAAATACTGTAAAACCCGGTTAATAGGTGCTGCTGGTGTATAAGTGACGTCAAGCTAATTCCATGTTCATTTGTAATTTTTCAGTATTTAAACACCCAAATGGACCTAAAACCATCAAGGGTAGTTTCTCCTTCTTAATAGCAATTCACCCATATGTATCGCTCCACAGGACTCAGGATAGTTGCCGAGAAACCTCTGATTCTGTCTGTAGACACCACACAACTTGCGCACGTGGTGGATCGGTGGTCAAGGGGTGGACAGCATGGATGAGCAATGGAGGCAAAATGGCATGAGGGGTAAAATATGGCTACCTGGAGGTAAATAGGGTAAGTTGTAAACAATACCAATAGTTTCTTAACGTGTAAAAAATGCTAACTTGCGCCTGATTGTAAGTTCAACCAAAGTGTATCTTTTGTGCATTTGTGTGAACCTATAAACCAGGTTTTACGGTAGATGATGTAATTGATGAAATAGACTAACTGTAGTTTGAATACCATATTGACGTGTTCTTGACTGAGCAACAAGAAATGATATAATCTTGATTTAGATTTCTGATTAGTGGGTGAAAGACTACCAATCTGTGAATATTGTTCTACAAGAGATTGAAGAATCATTCAGCAGTGCCTTCGTTGTATTGTAGGACCCATTGTTGCATTCAGAATTGCTGTAATGCCATGTAGTGCAGAATATTGAGCGTGTTGACTAGTCTTGAGTGAATTCTCACTGACAGCTACCAGTTTGATGATTATTGAGAATGCCGATTAGGATGCTTGCAGGTGAATTTACATTTGTTTCTTCACTCTCATTAATGGATTATTTTGGAGAGTTTGATTTTTTTGTTTCTTGAAATTGATTTTTATTTTGTGTGGAACAGAGATATAGAAATGGAACTGAATAAAATTGGTATGTCCATGAGAAACACTACCTGGTGGTGATTGTGGAAGTTGTTCCATGTTATGGACTTACAATTGAGTTTTGTTTTTGCAGCATCAAGTTCCTGCCCAATGGACAAGAGATGGATCATTTCATCACACCATGAAGGGTGAAGATGATATGCCCATTCATGTCAAATCTAGTTTGATAGGACCCAGGCTCAACATTCAGGGAAGGGATCAATTTCCCCCTTCTTTGATTTTTGACTCAATGTCATACTGCAGTGGTAGTGACACAGAACAGACTGCTGGTGATGGATGGGATGGAATGGTTGTGGTGGGCAGGGGTGTGGTAGGGTGGTAGGGTGGTAGGTTGTGGTGTGCTGCAGGATTGGTGCATTGGGAAGAGACAAATGTGATGCAATAAAATATTGACATCATCGTTCTGAGGAAAGAGTTTGGCCAAAGCCTCATTGGTGGACACTGTGTGCTGAACTTCTGTCATAGTTTGGACTTCTCCAATTTTTATTCAGCGGTGTCTAATCATGAGGATTGTCTTATGAAAGCTTTGACAATCTGTTTGGATTATTGCACAGGTTATAGAGTTTGCTTGAGTTGATGTGCATCCACAACACCTCTCTCTGCTTTCGAAACATGAGGAAGAGATAAGCAAAACAATCCTGACTGTGCTTTCAAAGTATCCAGATCTCATCATTTGATGTCCCTTCCAATTTGTGTCATCATGTAGTTTGTCATGGGAATAAATATCAAAGCAAAAAAAGGAATCTGGATTGCAGCAAGTCATGCTCATCATTTCATTCTATGTTTATAACTGTGGTCCAATACTGAAGTAAGCATGCCATTCGATTGTCATATCATTTTGCTCCCTTTGTTCCTGAGGGTATTTTATATTTATGGTCAGTTTTGGTGCATTTGGTCCAGATGCCCTCAAGGTTCTCATTTCTGTCTTCCTAGTCCTAGCATCATTGATAAGAGCTGACGATACAACACTGCACGCTTCTCCACTGACTCACCCCCAGGTTCACTCTCTTACCTGTCTTAATGTTCTTGACTGCTGCCCAGTTTCGCTCACACGGCCCAATCCCAAGAGTCTTTGAGGTAGTATGGCAAGCAACAAAACCCAACACACTTGTGTAAGGCAATGAGTATTTTCATGCCAGAGATATGACTTGCCTTGTACTGCATTTGGAGTACTCCACCTTGCAGCATTATCGAATGGCTTCGTTCTTCTTCTCAAAACACTTGAACTCATCCCAAAACAAATCAACTATCTCCTCAATGTTCTTACCCATGACTTTGGCATCCTTGTTGGGACATAGAACAATGTGAAGGCGGTGGACAACTCTCTCTATGGCTTCCCTGTGCTCGGGGGTCATGTTCTCGACAACATGCTCTCTGACTTCTGGTGCAACACATAAGGCCCACCCTGCAATAGCATAATCATGATGCAACTTAGCTGACCTGCTCTTCCAAAGGTTCAAAGCACAATTTCCAAAGGACAGACTACTCTCTGGATCTATGTTCAGATCTGATGCGGACTCGTCATCTGATGATTCCATCTCATGGGGAGTGACATTACTCATGTTATCATTGAGTATATTTGCCTGAAATCTAAGAAAAGGATCACAAAAGAGTGTGTTAGTGTTATGTGACATTAAACATTCAAAATGGATCAAAGTACTTTACCCTCCCCCACACTTCACCAATTTCATCAGACAAAGTGTCATCTCCTTTTGCAAATCCCCAAACACTTCTGCATCATTTAGGAAGGCAATCGACTTATCCAATGCATTCATTGTTCTCTGGGAGAAGAAATAAATCTTATCCATCATAGGTTCATTAGAATCAGCGAAACGCAAAGCACGAATGGCAGGGAATACAGCACGCAGCAAAATGTGCAAAGCTTTAAAAAAGACCTCACTCTCGAAGTCCATTACCGCACCCCTGACCTTATCGTTTTTCGCCAAATCCCTGAACTTGAGGGTGTAAATGGTTGCCTTCAATGTGTCCTTGTGATGAAGTACCCTCATCATTGCATAGAACCATGATGCCATTCGTGTTGTTGCACCACGTAGCAATCCTACTCTCCTGCCCCGGTTTGCAATGGAAGACTGTGCGATGAATTGAGCATGAGCCCCATGGCATGCTCCTGAGCCAAAGACATTATATAGCCTGCAACATTTTCCAATGAGAGTCTCAAGAAATGAAGAATGGATGAGTGACTGCAATTATACAAGCCAGTGAGATAATATGAAAACAAATTCTTACCTGCACTGCTTTCTCTTTGACAAGTCGTCAAGAAGAACAAAGACACAACATGCTCCTCCATGAAGTGCATAGGCCCTAGGAAACTTCGCCTCCAATACCATACCTGCCTTTGCCACATTGCTTGCACCATCAAAGAAGAAAATATCAGTGTACAATTTGGTGGGATCATACTTCAAGACAGTATCCTCCATCAACGAAGCAATGTACGGAGCATCTTTCTTGCCACCAGATGCTATGTGGTCAGAACAATCATTAATGGCAACACAAGTTGGAGGGATGTTAGCACACATGGCAAGGGTGTTTATGAGAGGCATTCTTGATATTGTAGCTCCATCACTCAGCCAGGACAGACCAAAGATGGGAACATCCTTCATAATCTCTTGCTTGTTGATCTCCATGCAGTTTTTGTAGTTTATGTCCAACAGTTGCCCACCAATCTTCTTGCGGCTAGGAACCTTGAATGTGCTATCAACAAAACGTGCATGCTGAAAGACAAGCTTAAACTGTGAGGACTCAACAACACGATCAGGCAGATTCTCACAGTGCATCAAGTCAGCTATGGCCATCTCTAGCCGTGCGTTTATGGTGGTCCTGATGTCAGATTGAGCCATCCTCTCTAACAAACTATTGATAGAGGACTGACCATGCCGGGGAGACTTCTTGGGGGATTCAAGAGAAAGGGCAGAAGGGGAGGGTTTCAATTTTGTCTCAATCAATGAGACGGCAGCTGCATCCTGTCGCTGAGTGGCTACATCCATCAGAGCATCGACTCAACGTTTACGCTTGTCGGCCTTTCCCACAATGGATTCAAACAAATCACAGTAACGCTTCAGATCAGCATCCGACATAATTGCAGGACAAGTTTTAATCCCGATCCTTTTCTTTTTTGCAAAATGAGCAGCAGCGCGAGTTGTGTGCCTCGGCTTGAATGTGGTGTTGCATCGCAAACATCGCCAAGAGTCATCTCCATTCTGTTCGCAGTAGTCATCATCCCAGATGGAGACGAGGGCGGGCTTTTCTGCACTGTTATGCTCAGCAGCTGTGCTTTCTTCAGTGACATTGAAGGGTGGAAGTGTTGGGAGAACAAATGCCCCCCCCCCCCTGATGCAAGTTCATAATATTCGTGAATGATGGAAAGGATACATGCAGACAGACAGAGAGGCATTCATGTTTATGGGAGCATCAAGATGAAAGCGCAAGTAACACAAACATGCAACAATCAAATTACGGGCAGCATGCAGCAGACGTGAAATGAAGCCAGAGGGGTCAAATTGGCATGAAAGACAACTTCAAATAACAATGGAAAAGACTCGAAATGAAGAGGATACATGCAGGCAGAGACGCATTCATGTTTACGAGAGCGTCAAAAAAGCGCGAGCAATACAAACACGCAACAATCAAAAAAGCGCGAGCAATACAAACACACAACAATCAAAAAAGCGCGAGCAATACAAACACACAACAATCAAAAAAGCGCGAGCAATATAAACACGCAACAATCCAATTACCGGCAGCAGGCAGCTCAGGCGTCGCTGCGTCGTCAGACATGAAATGAAGATGGAGGGGTCCGATTGGTGAGAACGACAACATGAAATATCTACGGAAGGACTTGATACGCATTGGATGTCGCCGACAGAGAGGCGTTCGCGTTTGCGGGAGTGTCGGGTGTCGGGGAAGTTTATGTTGCGGTGGCCAACAGTATGGTGGTTTATGGCATTTGTATTGTAGTTGGGTGGCGTGGCTACAACAGAATTTTGAGAGTACTACACAGAAAAAAAGATTCGTTTCGAACTACGTATACATTAACATTATGAATGACTCTAAACAACATCAGTAGTAGTACAGGCCTTGATAGTTGCGTAGGACTTAAGTATGCATCTGTGAGCCGACACGTGACCCAGCCCTGAGTTCAGTCATGATGTCGGCGACATTTTGGAGTAAGGACAAAAATGACCGACATAGTAGTGTCGGGACGACATGGTGCCGACATGTCGGCGACATTTCCAACTAAGAGATACACTACCTGGTGGTGATTGTGGAAGTTGTTCCATGTTATGCAAGTTCCTGACCATTTGACAAGAGATGGAACATTTCATTACACCATGGATGGTGAAGATGATATGCCCATTCATGTCAAATCTAGTTTGATAGGACCCAGTCTCAACATTAAGGGACGGGATCAATTTCCCCCTTCTTTGATTTTTGACTCAATGTCATACTGCAGTGTTAGTGACACAGAACAGACTGCTGGTGATGGATGGGATGGAGTGGTTGTGGTGGGTAGGGGGGTGGTAGGGTGGTAGGTTGTGGTGTGCTGCAGGATTGGTGCGGTGGGAAGAGACAAATGTGATGCAATAAATATTGACATCCTTGTTCTAAGGAAAAATTTGGGCAAAACCTCATTGGTGGACACTGTGTGCTGAACTTCTGTCATAGTTTGGACTTATCCAATTTTTATTCAGCGGTGCCTGATCATGAGGATTGTCTCATGAAAGCTTTGACAATCTGTTTGGACTATCTCACAGGTTTTAGAGTTTGCTTGAGTTGACGTGCATCCACAGCACCTCTCTCTGCTTTCTAAACATGCAGAGGAGACAAACAAAACAATCCTGACTGTGCTTTTGAAGTAGCCAGATCTCATCATTTGACGTCCCTTCCAATTTGTGTCATCACATAGTTTGTCATGGGAATAAATATCAAAGTGAACAAATAATAGGAATCTAGATTGCAGCGAGTCATGCTCATCATTTCATTCTACGTTAATAAACTGTGGTCCAATACTTAAGTAAGCATGTCATTCGATTGGCATATCATTTTGCTTCCTTTGTTACTGAGATGGGTATACTGTTTCCTCTTTGCACTTTAATACAAAGCAAGTGAAATAGAATGGATCTCCTTACAATTTCAGTTTGACAGAATTATGATTACATGCACCTTGTCACTTACAATCTCATGGGCCGGAGATAGCAGGCTCGTCAAACATCAACATGAAATGTAATCTGTAATTCTAGAATGTATTATGGTTATTCAATCATTCAGATGGTAATAATCTTGGCAGGGGCCATGAGGTATGCACCATGTAGTTAGTTTCAACGCAAGCACATTTCTTACCACTCTCCACATCTTCTGCAGGGGAAGAGATCTGTGATGTGAAACCAGGTCTTGATGATTTCAATTTGGGAAGCTGGAAATCTTTTTGAGTTATCTCAGGCTACTCAAAGATGCTGTTACTGCATGTGTTGGCAGGTAAAGATGCATTGAATTTAACATAGCGATTCTCATGAATCATCCCATTGAACATATAACATGGGAATAAAAATAAAAAGATCAAATAATGTTGAGGGGATCTACCTGAAAGCCATATGTGATCTTAACATACCTTCCTATAAATAAGATTGTGTTCTTATAATTTTAGGTAGCTTATCATCAAAGGGGGACTCTCTCTGTCGCATTGAGGTGAACCACTCTCTACACAATTGATTTACAAGAGTAATGAAGGGCTGGTGTAACTATTCTTGTTTTATGTGTGTCCCACAATGAAGCACAGGACTAAATACTCATTTTGTTCCTTTCACTTTTGATTTTTTGGTCTTTCAAAGTGCTCATAAACTTTGGACTGTGTCGATTCTTATATCCCATGTCTACAAGATACACAGCTTTTAATCAAAATCTTGTGTAAGTGGTCTATTGCTACATGATTCTCACCATGCTTACAGCATGCACATACTCACCTACCTGTCTTCATTCCATTTTCTTCAGACACATCCATTTTTTGGTCTTATCCTGATCTTGCTTGTTGGATCAATTTTATTTCTCTGGATGTGAACTCTAAATGTGATTGTGGCTTGGTGGCCATCATTATGACTTTTTCACTACAAATTTCAATGCATTCAAAAACCTATCCACTTCACCAAGGGATGGTATCTTGTCTTTCTTGTGACTAATGTGACTGTCTGTGTTCAATATGACTGTCTGAATAAGATCTTACTTAAACAAAGCACTATTGAAAGTTGTCATATCAAGAAAAAATTTCTTCTTTAGTCGTTTTACTTGAATGATGCTGTATTTAATCCTTTGGAAATCAGAGTACTTACATTGCCATTTTTGGATCTTGTCCTATGTATAATTTTGCCCACATGTACCACTAATTTGTATTTAGTCATTTGGGCTTAGTCCTTTGTAATTCATCATGAAAAATATCTGTCATAAAATGAGTAATTTCTGATAGAAACTCGTTAATGTTAGTATTGTACTTTCAAAGTGCTAAAATCAACTCTGTATTCCATACGGAGTCCCCTCTGAAAAACTTAGAAACATATTGTTATCCCATACCCTAAACTCCCTGTGCAGAAGGTCCTAAAAATTTGGACTGAGCAGAAGACCCTAAAAATTTGGACTGAGTTGAACGCCCTAGACGTCCATACCATGAAGTAGGAATGGCCAAAGTTCGACATTCAGAAAGGTAATATACTAGATATTTACAAAACTGGAGAGATGTTAGATTAAAGTACTAACTTTTGGGGAGAATTTTGACAGTACTACATTTCCAATGTACTCCTTTCCAAACGGACTAAATAGAAATCAGTCTTCCTTAAACTTGGTATCTGCAAAATCATCAACAAAGTTCACACAGTCAAGTAACCCCCTCAAAAGCAATAGTCTCTTTTGATGAGAGCTCTGGGCTACTTTTATTGTTTATGTAAGAAGCTTCTCAACTTCTCACCAGCAAATATGTAGTGCAGGTGGCTTCTATCCCCTTTCTTCCTCAGCCCTAAGGAAGCTGAAAGTGAAGTTTAGTTTTGTTCTCACTTCAACTCACAGTAAAGTAAAATGGAGGAACTTTTGTGATTTCCTGCTGAGATTATGTATGTTGTCACTCAAAACCAAAGTACTGAATGCTTCAATGCTCATCTCTATTATGCATGCAGTGAACCCATCTTTGTTTTCAGGCTTTTGCATAGTTGTCTTTGCTTTGGCACTTTCGAAATTTGTGATGCTCAAGTAGAAAATGGAACTTCCACTGAAGTGAAAGCCAGACACTAGCCAATCTGCATTTCATTTTGCCCGAGTTCCCACATTCATCCAAATTCTCAATGTTTGTGGCATATTTAACGTCCATCTCCAAGCCATCATGTATATCAAAGACAATATCAAAGACAAAATCAAGGTGAACTTACAACAGTTCTTCACAAATAATATCTACTAGATAATTTAAATTTGTCATCGCGTCTTACACCATGATATGTAAATGAATGCAATGAGGTTAATGCAAATGACTCAGTCATTGATAAATATAAGATTCAACGTGCACATTGAGAACACTAAACAATATGAATTTGAGTGAGTCCATTCTTGTTGTGAACTCAAATTGATAACTAGTCCAGTAGCATATCCATTTTTCAAGGATTGGGCAAGCATATCTTGTATGGGAAGGATAGTGTGATACATCATTATTGGTAACAGAGGCATGTTTATTTTAGTCATATTGGAGACTTTAGGGAATTTTGTCTAAAAAATCATGCAACATTGTAGTTTGGATGGCAATATGCACTGTAAATGAATGTTTACTTTGCAGCTTAATAAACCTACAAATTAAACAAAATGGAGACATTTAAGTACCAAATAAAGTATCTATCAACAGGGACCAATGAGAAAATCATTACATTTTACATTTTCCAATATTGGTACTTTCAGGCACCAATATTGGAAAAGCACTAATACCTTCATAAGGTAACTATACATCAGTTGATACATTTTCTAGTTTTACTTTGTATCAAATCCGCAAAAAGAAGCATCAGTTAGAGGTCCAAAGTATCCATCTGTTCCCAGTCCTGCTGCATTTTTTTGATTTAACAGGCACTGTAGATCGGCCACAGAGGTAATGTAAGTGGATGACGCTTGTGAAGTTGGGCATGTCTGGCAAGCAGAAAAAGTGGACGGGCATGTAGCAAGGTGCCTGGAGACTGTCTCCTTTCCCTCTTGCTCTCTTGCTAGGAAATCATTGCCAGTGTTACCATTGTGGAGGAAATGCTGCCCATGAAGGCTGTTCACAGGATTGCTTTCATCTACAGCCTGGACACTGAGCGTCAAGTTTCCTGTATTGCAAGAACGAGTATTTTTAGCAAACGTAGGGAAAATGCCATAACAATTGCTACAAGAGGACATGAGTATGTACCAAAGAGAATCATGGACAAGTTAGCCACGAGATAAGCAGAGAATATCTTCATGATTGAGTAGAATAAGATGGTGTGTGGTATCAGTCTATTGAGTTTTAAAGAGAGATCATTGTTTTGTTTTGTTCGAACGAGATTTGATTCTATGAGTGAAAATTATATCAATCCAGATATATCGTGCGCCACCATGTCAGTAATGCAATGATGCAGAAACCCCACGATAATACTAAAAGAAGTTGAAAAAGCACCCCAAATCTCATGACAAGAACTCTAGTGCTAATGGCTTACTCACGAGTTTGATGTTTCATTCGTAATGTATACCAAAAGTAAATGGAATCCTGATATCTTTTTATTGCAGCTTTCTTTGGCTCACATGGTTTACAGTTCAACAACAAAGAGGAGCATTGCCTTTCCCTGATCAATTTGACAAGAACTCGTTCTCTGATTTCATTGACAAAAATCAACTCCGACGGACCAAGCGTGGTCACGATCCTGTCTGAAGTGCAGCTAGTGACAGATTCCTTGGAGTTGCAGTCCAAATGTTTGATAGATTTTGTGAGCTATCAATTATGATGACAGCTAATGTCCAACACTTCCATCAATGGGTATCATGATCAAGACCACAACGCGAAGGGGCAATTTGTTTGGCACCAAGTCATCACACAACATAAATTTTGTACACAGATGCGCCTCATATCTTTGTTGATGAGAAGTCTGGGGTCTGAGGCGGCTGCATCTCCAGTTCACTGTTCTGTAATTATCGGGCCCGTTCTTGTCCGAGGAGTTAATAACTAGAGTTTTAGATATTTTCTGTTGATGAGAACTCTGGGCTACTTCTACTTTTCTGTCCACTCCAACATCATCTCAATTCATGGCCAACAAGCATAGTGGCGCAAGAGGTGGCTTCTCTTCTTCCTCAGGATTCTCAAAGTGAAGATGCTCTCGTCATTGGAAATTAAGTTACAGTAAAGTTTGAGTGGTATCATGTGTGACTGGTCCCTGCACATGAAAATCTGACTCTATTAATCGTTTGACAAGTATGGCAATCACTGCCCAGGCCGTGGCATTGACTAATTTGGAATTTCCAGGCTGCAAACGAGCACTGTGAAAGAAAATGTAGGCGATGGAAAGATCTTGACAATTAGAGGTCAAATTACAATTATTGAACTCCTTCGTAACGCTTGCTAGGTTTATCCTTGTCTCGAAACGAATATGCATCATCTAGAGGTATATTGAACAAAATTGAAAACATTCTCATACAGCAAGACAAGATTTACTGCTAACTTCCAACCTTTCACCTCCACATGGCGCTACAATGTGAAAACGATATCAAGCAAAAATGCAACCATTTCTTCCCAAAACATGGTGCGGGCTGTGGAATCAAGTTGACGTAAACTCATGTGGCTTAACCAATCTCCAGGTTGGGGAGATTCTTGGCAACCAAAAGGAAGATGAGTTTTATTTATCTCTGTGGAGAGGAGAAAATCTGATGACAGACAATGGCGTTATCTACAATTTATTGGGAGACTGTTGAAATGCGTGTCTACTTTACTTCTGTCTTGAAGGTAATTTTTCTCCACAGGCTCGATGACAGTTGAACATACTAGAATTTTCCACCAGTGAGCACCCCAGAAATTGGTCTGCACACTGGAGGGGGGATTTAGAAGTGGGTGAATGCAAACTCTTACAGATTTAGATGGGGCTACCACATGCTACTACAAGTCAAGAAGAACTCTTTGAAAAAATGTAATTCAAGCAACACAACTACCATTCCTAACAATGCTTTTTTAAAACCTTTTTTGACAATTTTTTGTCATTCAATGTGTTTCCCCATGAATATTTGGTCCCTTAATTCAACGTTCACTTATTAGCCAAGAAATACTCCTTCCAAGCACAGAACTCTCCTTTCATGGACTCGGCATAGGCACATGTGAAATCCTTTGTGAAGTACTGCCCATTAGAGTTAGTGATGTCTGAATTGTAGTTTCCTTGATATACACAAAAAATGCACTTCCACATCAAATCTTCATTGTAGTTGTATGAAGAACATTTGGTATATGCCCCTCCTCCAACCACTTTACCTGTCTTGGCTTCATTGTAGGCATTCTTATCAGTCTGGGCAGTGCATGAAACCTGTCCCTGGTCAGACCAAACTGCACTTGTTGAACAGCTGCAATCCTTTGAACACGAGGATATCCACCCACATCCTGTAAGTGCAGTCTTTTTGTTTATTGCCACACACTTGTTGTTTGTGCCCATTGATGTTTCACGCACCATGTGGGCTGTCAAAAGGCCTGGGTGAACTCCGTACGTTGCAGCATTGGACTTGGCAAGGTCTGCATAAGTTGATGTGCCAGAGTTAAATGCAATTTTCTTGACCTGTGTGATATATGTGTTACTGGGCCAGAAGCACATGTTGGAAGGACAGAAGGAGGAAGGAGGAGATACTGTGTATGTAATAGTTGAGCCTAAAGTACAGAGTGATTTCCAAGTATTGCAGCCAACAATGCCATCAACTGTGAGAGCCATCTTCTTCTGCCAAGCTCTTACTGCTGCATCAGTTAGTGTCCCAAAGTATCCATCAGTTGTGAGTCCTGCTGCATTCTTTTGGTTCAAAAGGCACTGTAGATCCACCACAGACGCACTGTAAGTGGATGACTTCTGTAAAGTTGGTCGCGTCTGACAAGTAGCATACGTGGTAGGGCATGTCACAAGGCGCCTGGAGCCTGCACCCCAACCCTCTTGCTTTCTTGAGAGAAAATCCTGTGTGGGGTTACCATTACGAAGGAAGTTCTGCCCTGGAAGGTCATCCACAACATTGCTGTCCCCTCCAGCCTGAATGCCGAAAGTTGATTTTCCTGCATTCCACCAACAGCAAGGATAATGGTTAGCACATGAGCACAAAATGTGATGAACGCTAGAAGAAGGATTTACCACAAAGAATGATGGACAAGTTAGCGACAAGATAAGTGGAGATAATCTTCATGATAGTGTTTTAGATGAAGTTGACAGTCTATTGGAGTTTGAGGAAATATGTGTTTTGTTCTCTTCTGTTTTGCTTTGCTTTGCTTTGTTTCGACGAGCTTTGATTTTATGAGTTCAGAAGATTGTCCCAGATAGCTTGCTGCACCAAGACAGTATGGGATGATGAATGATGAATGATGAAGACAACCAATGATCAACACTAGATGGAGTTGAAAAGCAATCCCGAATCTCTTGGACGAGAACTCTGGGGCTCACGCATTTGGATTTGATGTTACATTCGCAACAAACAGATTGCAACCCCATATCATTTGACAGGCACATTGCTACCTCTCACTCAGTTAAAACCAAACGCAAGGAGTATAACGCAATCTCGAATCATTTTGACAAGAACTCTGCCTTGTTATGTCTTGTTAGCACGGTCAACTCCACCTATCAACTATGATGACAGCTTATGTTTAGCATGTCCATCCATGGGTATCACGATCAAGACTACAACGCGAAGGGGGCTACTTGTTCTTCACACAGGCCAGCATACAACAAATGATTTTTTTTTACACAGGCAGGTGATGTGCGTCTTTTTTTATACGAAGACTGGGGTCTGGGGCGGCTGCATCTCCAGTTCGCTGTTCTGTAGTAATTGGGCCCCTTCTTGTTGGAGGAGTCGCTATAACGAGAGTTTTAGATGTGTTTGGTTGATGAGAACTCTGGCTACTTCTTTTCTGTCCACTCCAACAGCTCTAAATGCATGGCCAACAAACATAGTGACGCAAGAGAGGGCTTCTATTCTTCCTCACGATTCTGGAAGTGAAGATTTGCTCGGCTCTCTTCATTGGACATCAAGTGACAGTGAAGTTTGAGAATGTCTCTAGGTTTTCTGCTGGAATCATGCGTGACTGGTGGCTGTCGATCAAAACCCGACCCTTTTATATCCTTTGACAAGTATGGCGACCACTGTTTCAGGCTATGGCCTTGACTTTGGGAATTAGGAACTTGCAGACGGCGAACGAGCACGGCGAAAGAAAATGTAGACGACTGAATGATCTGGATAGATAGAGGTCAAACTCTGATCATTCGACTACTTTGGAACGCTTGCTAGGTTTATCCTTGTCGCGAAACGAAAATGCATCATCTATATAAACTTGAATATATCTCGTAGTGGAAGAAAAAACTTACTGTCAACTTCCGACCTTCCCCTCCACATGATGTAGAGCATGAAAACGACTTCAAAGCAAAAGAACAAAATGAGTTTGCAACCATTTCTTCCCAAAACTTGACATGGACTCGCTGTGGGATGCAGTGTAAATCACACTATCTGACTACACTTAACTCGCCGTTCAATCTGAGCGCTCATGATCTGTTGAACCGAGTGGACCCAAACTTGTGTGGCTTAACCAATCTCCAGGTTGCTGAGATTCTTGGCAACCGAAAGGTAGATGAGTTTTATTTCTTCCGTGGAGAGGAGAAAATCTGACGACAGACAATGGCGTTATCTACAATTTATTGGGAGACTGTTGAAATGCGTTAAAATAGCATAAACATGCTGCTTAGAGAGAAAAAATTACCGATGGACATCAGCGATACTATTGCGTCCATCATGGTATCTATAAACTGAATGAGTTCGACACAAACAAAAAATGAGCGTTCTAAAATCATAATTCAATTCTGAACCCCGTTTGCATGACTGCCATTTATTGCTGGCTGATATTTATTTTCGAACCATTCTCGCTCGGCCTTCTTTTTTCTTTCAATCTTCTTTTGAAACTCCTCTTGCTTCTTTTGAATTCGATGAATGATGTCCATCAATTTAAAGTGGGACGGGCTTGGGATTTGTCTTAAAATTCCCATTTCTTTCGGATATCTGTATCGGTCGGCGGGGTTCTCTGAAGAGCGAGAGTATGAACATTGCAATAAGTTGAAGGAATCAGAAAGAGTATGTTTGTGACCGATCCATTTCTCACCAATGCATGAGCTATCACTTTCAGTTCCATGTACCACCTCTGATATTTTCAACGAAGCAATCATATCCGGAGTAATTTCTAATGGAGCGTCTATCAGCACATCGTTCATGTATTTGCAACCGAGTACACTCAGCACGCGTTCATGTAGATTCATGAGTGGTAAATTTCCACCCCTGCGCTTGTTGACTGCCGCGTCTCCGTGAATTCCTACAATTAGGTAATCGCCTCTCTAAAGAATAGAGAAGAAAGTGTGAGGCATTGGAACAACATCCGACGAAACGAGGCAGTCAGGAAGACGCATGTACTCCATACCTTGGAAGCCTCTTTCAAAAACTCTACATGGCCACAATGAAACATATCCCAAGCTCCATCGACATAAACAACCTTCATCCCCTCCTCGGGAGGTTTCACGCCGGCACTGAACAACCGCAACAAATTGGTCGTCGTCAAAAACTTGGATTGATGTCCCAATGGCGTTCTACCATAATACCCAGACTCTTCATTCAAAATCTCGTTATCACTGTCGTCATCCTCACCACGCCGGCAATCCTCCTCCTCCGGTCCTCCATCCAACATGCCCGAAACCGACACGGCACTCCCCACGCTATTCCCCCTGGACCTCCTCAAAAAGTGATGATCTTTGGTCATCAACAACATCCTCCCCACAATATCGGTAGTGCTCACCCCCTCCGTCCTCGGAATGGACCTATACCGCCCCCTCTTCTTGGCGGCGGCATACACATCCTTCCCATCGACAATACATGGATCATCCCCATGCACGACGTAATCCACTTCATAGGTATTGAAAATATACTCCAAGTATTCGGCCGTCATAATGTAAGGACAGTCGGGCACCACCTCATCGACGAACTTACACCCCTCCACCATGGTAAGCCGCTCGCTGTCCTTCATCAAGGGCGGCCCCTTGCACCGCGTGATGGATGCGTCGGAATTGACCCCCACGATGAGGTAGGTGCCCAGCGACCGCCCGAGGCGGAAGGCGTTCATGTGTCCGTAGTGCATCACGTCGAAGGCTCCGTCCATGAAGATGCGTATTTGGCGGGGTTGTTGTTTGGAGGAGGGCCGCGTGGGCGTGCTGGCCAATATGTCTTGGCGTTTGGCCAGGAGCAGTTTTTCCTCGAGGAGGTGCACCTTGGACGGACGAGAAGGGGTTTGTTGGAGGAAGGAAGGAAGATATGAAGGAAGGAAGGAATCGAGAGATGTCACTCATTGGGCACTCACCTGTCGCTGCGCCTCGAGAAGCTCCTCGGCCAGCCGTCTCCTCCGCCGACCATGCCGCCCCCCAAACAGCAGATAGTAGCCCACCAGCGTCACCACGCCCGCCGTGCTGGTCAGGACGAACTCCTCGTTGGTGAGAAGGCTTTTCTCGGGAATGCCGACGCGGAGCAGCGCGACGTTGATGTGGGCGACGGAGGTGGTGACGGCGGGGTGGGCCGTGAGGGTTTGGAGGAGGAACGAGCGGAGGGAGAGGAACACCGAGAGGGGGGTCACGGAGGTCGATTTCGGGGGCATGTCGGGCTTGTTTGTGGTACAGTGCGGAATGGGGAGGGAGATTTTATTGTGCTTTGCGACGCGTCATTGGGGGGTGCATCTCCAACGCGAGAGAGGCAATGGTGAATCCTGGTGAATCCAATCTTTTTTGTCAAGATCCAGGAAATCATTTTGTTGACCAGTTCAAAAATGCCGAAATACCTTGAAATGAAATATAATAGGTTCTTGATTTCAATAAACATTTACATGGAAATCGCATCTTTGAAATACAGTAGGAAAGGTACACGTTTCATGGTCAACGGGCCTCATGTGACAGGCGTCCAGTGCGCGACCAGTGTCAGATTGTTTGTAGGAGCAGGGTTGGAGCAGGTTGGAGCAGCAGGAGAGCAGCAGGACACATCTCAGAAATGCCCTGCGATTGGCGGCACGAATCTGCTCGCATTATTTTATTCATTCCTAACGGACATCCTCCGCCGTCTCGTCAACATCTCGTCACTACACCCCGTGAATGACAAGAGCACGATGGAGGCTCAACATTGTCAACAGGCAGCACCGCCAACCGGCAACCCCGACACCGAGCAAATACCCCATCGGTGCACCCATCCCACGCCCTACCTAATCTTAACCAACATTCAAAAGAAACAAAATATTAAAAATATTCTCTTGTCCTCCGCTGCCTTTGGAGTTCCCCTCGTATTCGTGGTAGGTCAAAAGAAGTTTAATTTTGATGCCGCGTCTCCCTCGACGGACGTCCCGCCGGCACTTGTCCCTCACATTCTCGAGGGGAAAATGAAGATGGTTCGATTGGATAGTTTGGAAGAAGCCGTCGATCGTATCAAGAGCATGCATTGTTGCAATGACATGCGGCAACGCGTGGAGCAGAACCGACATCGTCACCACCCATCATCCTTGCATGGTACGGACAAATCACAATCATACAATGACTCCACAGGAACCATACCCATTCTAGGGATAGAGATTGATCCAACCTCCATATCGTTAGAACGATGCACCTTCCCTACCTCCACGGCATTCATGATGGGGAATGAAGGGCAGGGTATGACAGAGAAACAAATGGAATGTTGTGATGGATTTTTACGGATTGAACAATATGGTGGAGGTACGGCGAGTTTGAATGTGAGTGTTGCCGTTGGGGTGGTGTTGCACCGATTTTTTTCGGGGGGAGGGAAGAGTTGGGACGGACTTGACTTGTGCACAGAATAGGAACAATAGTGGAAACGAGTTATAGCAAAGTATGCAAACTACATCTCTTGTCATTATATCATTTTTTTCGGCCAATCATTTTAATCTTTTTGGTTTCATAATTAATTTCAATTAACATATGTTTGGTTCGTTCGTTGGATGATACATCATGTACTTATAGGTTTGAGCACGCCATTGTGGCCACGATCATAGAAGGTAGTAGTTTTCCAAACTTGACACAGCTTTCCCACCCCAATGTCATGCTGTCGAATACAGTGATATAGCTAGGGAACAGCTAAAGTGTTTGAAGTCGTGATTGCCATCCCATTCATCTTCTAATTCAAATCGGTGCACATTTTGCTTATGATTTCTTCATGTCTTCAAAGCAGAATTTCGTTGTGTCAAGATTTTTTTAAAAATCAAGATTTTTTTTAAAATCTTAGTTGTGTTGGAAACTGAGCCGTTTTCTCCTTCTTCTTCTCCTTCTCCTCCTTCTCCTTCTTCAGTGAGACAGTTTTTTTGCTTTTTGCCAAAACAGGTACAGATCTATAAGTTGATCTTCACTTACCTGTAAAAAATTCGCTTTTTCGTTTGGACTTACATGGGTAGCTATGAAATTCTAAGTTATCATTTACCTTT
>JABMIG010000410.1:0-95329 GCA_013187285.1 Cyclotella cryptica
GGAAAGCTCATCCAGGTGATCATACATGTGATGGAAGAATCACACCAATGTATCTTCCACATGACTTCTTTACAAACCCGTGCACACAAAATTGCACAGGTTTCTTTGTGGTCCAGATCATCATCACTCTCCCTCCTGAAAATGGATTTATATATTGTTAGCAAATGGATCATCGGTCAAACAATTAAAACATTAAAAATACTTGCCTCCCAGCCACAGTTTGAGGTACATGGCCTGTATTTTCCCATGCGCAGGACTGCCAAAGGCTGCCTCAAATGCTTCCCTAACAGCAGCTGTGGTCCTTCCCCTCTTGGACAATTGATGCAGCAGGCTGAACATGTGTGTTAAAGGAGTCTACCACAACTGTCCTGGGGGCATCAGTAGGGACTCTCACTCCATTACTGCCCTTTCTGGGATGCTCGCCCACAGCGTTGTCAGCATTGAGTTGGGGGTTTGTGGCCTCATGTAATGGGTCTGCGATTGCAGTGGTGGAAGCACCAACTTCTGGGTAATTGGAGGCAGGGTTTGGGCATTGTGGGGTGGCGGCAGCACCAAGGGATGCTGTGTCAGCTGCAGCAGTTTTGGTAGGAGTGTGGGCTGTCGGGGGGAGGTGGCAGCCTGGGCTTTCTCAGTGGCATTGCTTTGCAGGGGCATCATTGTGTTGATGGTTATGTTATTGGTGGTGACAGAACCCAAACAGTAATAACATTTTGCTGTGACCAAGACCTTGGATGCAGCAGCAAGGTCCCTGAAATGACAAAAAGAATGCTCAAGGAAGAAAAAAAGAAGTTTGGAGTTGACATCTTCGCCAAATTATGAGAAGCCATTCAAGAGACTTCATCCTAAAAATATGAAAAAGTAGGAGTCTTTGATATGGAAAGAGTTTGTAGAGGCGCACCCACTCTTTCCAATTTCAGTCACACGGGCAAAAAAAATGCCGCCGTTGGATGAACGGTGTCATTTTTCAAAGCCGTTGGATGAATGGTGGTAAAAAATGCCACTGTGGGATTGAAATATATCTGGGCATCAAAGGTATTGTACTGAGGTACAGCTCTTGGTGGGATAATGCCTATCCTATTTCCTTTATATGGGTGTGATATACTTCCTATGGTGCCCAAAAGAAATTGCCGTTGGATATAACGGCATCCAAAAAATGCCACCGTTGGATGAAGGGCTGCAAAAAATGTCGCCATTGGATGAACAGCGACAAAAGCATGTCCCTGGTCTGCCCACCTAGGCAAACTCATGGGCCCACCAAGAGAAAAAGGTATCCATTAGCAAGTAGTAGGAGTTTACATTTCAATGGAGGCGAGTAAGTCTGGTAGGAGTCAATTCAGCATTTAAAATGACTCTTGATCCATTCTTTAGGAAGAATTACTAATATCCAGGACCTTGTAGAGCATAGAATTGGCAAGGAGCACCTGTGAATAGGAACACATAAAAAATAATCACAAAGATACAGGCAATCTAATTTATGATGTAACAAAATTACTTTTGACATCATTGAGAAAGCATGGGCCTGGAACAAAACTTTTACATTTTTGCGAAGACATACTAATGCAGTTGGATACCTAACACTAAAATTTTGGAAAGGCCACAAAATGCCGTGAGTCCTGCACTATGCTGGCATATATGTTTTTCAATACTTTTACCCACGTCAATATGTACACCGCATTTAGTGCAATGTGGAAGCTGCTCCAAATAGCAGACCTCTTTGAAATAGCAGTTGTGGTGATAAAGTGTATTTGTCACTGTTTTGTGGTCAGTTATGTATATAATATTGTAGGAGTAATCTATGTACAAAGTATGGTACAACTTATGCAATTAAAATTTAGTCTACACAAAATGTTGTATGCAAAAAAAATTTTGATTTTATCATTTAGATGATAATCCTTTTTCCTGGCATTCCCGGAACTCCATCCCTTGTGAAAAAAAGGAAGACGGACATTCAATGGCCAAAAACTGCGTATGGTAAGGTTCTAAAAACACTGTTCTGCTATATTGGCCTAACACATCCATGATGGTCACTGTCTTTCAGCAACCATCAAAAATCATACAAATTCTTGTGATTTCCATCAAGGCATCATACAAATCTTGTATGAATTTTGAGGAGTCATAAAAAAAGTGCAAACTACAATGGGCACTAGATATTTTTGTGTGGTGGTTTTGCGAGACATCAATATCATACATAAATTGTATGATTTCACATAATCCCCAGAGTGCCCAATTACCAGGCATTTCTCGACAATTATGGCCTGTGAAATGGACGGATGCATCCAGGCATTATCTGGCTTCTAATCAGCCCGTTCTCCTCCAGTGCACCGGTGTTGTCAGAATTAATTAATAAAATAATTATTTCATCTCCGCCGCCAGCCTTAAAAAACCATCAACACTTCATCGCCGTGGCAGTGAATTAATCTCCGCTCCATTGCAATTGTCACTCCATCCATCCACCCACAATGTCACATGATGTCACCATCACACAGTCACAGTGGAGGGGGGGGGGAGGCGGTCGCATCTTGCTGCACACCCGTGACACGGACGACTCAACACCAACCGTCAGTGGGCATGGACTCTCTGCTGCTCACAGCAGCAGCAATCTTTGCCACTTCCGATCAAGGCCTCGCCAAATGCATCCACCACACCCACCATGCCAGAATTTGCCAATTTACTAAGTTCCTCTTCAAAAAGTTATGACGACATCTACGAGCTGTGCACCTGCATCATCTCTCCTGAAGATCGAGCCAGCCCGGAACTCTACTACACTGATAAAGACAGCAGGGACCTGACTTACTCTGGTCTCAACCCCATTTATTTTCTTGCTTTCCTTTCTGATGTTAACAAAGGCCTTAGCTTTTATACTGGGGTAAGTAATATGGTGTGTTCCCGAAAGTTTACAGTTTCCTCGTGAGATGAACAGGTTGGGGTGGAGAATGTGGCTTTGTGGGATAGTGGTGGTAAGCAACAATGTGGCATAAAAAAATCAAACCTTTTCGTTTCTTTCAGGGAATTGACTTTACTGAGAAGGCAGTTGAGAGAAAGCTACCAAGTGGAAGCCTATTCTTAAACTGATAGAGCAGTGTCCTGGATGGGAAGAGCGAGCACAAGTTGATGAGGCATTTGTTCAATCATCCTATATGCTGCAACTGATTTTTGAGGACAAAGGGTTGGGTATGTTTGGAGAAGAGCGAAAGGATGTTGGAATGCTTTCCGATTATGTCATATTGACTTGGAGTAAGTATGTACAGAGGAGTGAGATTGACAAGCGTGGCACAGCTAGGGGACAAGGTACATCTTCCACAGGCAACAGCAAGGAAGCAGGCTGACAAGAGGAGATGGATGTTCACTATTGTTGGGGATGATTGACCAAATGGCAGGATTGGACTGAATAAGGTAGTTAGGGGCAACACAGCGTGGCAATCTGGAGAGAGAGGCCGTTGCAGATGCTTTTGAGGGTGCATTTGGTGTACAGTGACTGTGGGTATGGTTTTTTGAACTGCTGCATTATGGAATTGCACCCCTTCCCTCTCAGAGGTTAAGGGTTAGGTTGGCCGGGAGGCTCACATAAAAATTGTAGGATGGATTTTTTCAAACACCTTTTCTCTAGTAGTTTGTAATGACCTTGAGCCAGTACTTAGAATGTGTTAGCATTATTGTTACATCTCGAATTTTTATTGGTAATATCTTAGATTTTTTATTATGGTAGAAGTATGACCTTCTGATCCATACTTACAACATAAAACATTGAGCGAAACAATGTCTTTAGAGAAAGGTAATAACTTACAAATTTTTTTGATCATGTACATTATATGACCTCTAAATTTGATCATATGTTATATATTATTTATTAGTAGTACTATTATATTTTGCAGGTATTCATCATACAAAGTTATTTTGACATGGTACTAAGGTGTCCACGCAAACTGGATTTGCGATTTGTTGATTGTCGAATGTCCATCGTCAAATCCGACACTCCGACAATTTTAATTCTATAAACCACAATTACAAATACGATCACAAATCCGAACATTTTGGGTGTCCGCGCAGCTCTCTGCAACTTGTCAATTTGTTGACTGTTTGATAGATTAAATATACTTTATAGGTAGCAAATAGTACTGGTCTGATAATAATTTTTTGCATCACTGCCCATTTCAGCTCTCTCACACCACCCATCTCTGCCTTCCATCACTCACTTTCGCACCATCTCTCATGTCATCTCACCTTCTTTATATCTAATAATCATGAAGACTCTAGAGATCAACTGGAGGAGGACATTGAATATGGTACACGACAGGCATGAAGAGACACCACGTACGAGTATTGCAGCACATCCTCCCTCTCTCCTGCCCAAATAATGGAAAGAGAAGTTTTCTCTCAGCTGTCAGTCAAACTGTTGGACTTATCATTGTACATCATGCATGCAATCATTGTTCTTATGGTAATCCACCGCCGTGACAAGGTGATGTTAACCGGCATCAACAGATTACGTGAAGACTCAATCAATCGTATGCAACAATCTTTGATCAAAGTCAAAAGCAGCATCAATAGATTATTATTTCCATTTGAATGGGTGAAAGCATGTGGTGAATTGTCTGCTGCAATGCGTAGAGGACCTGTCAATTTTTGTTCGCCGTCAACGCAGATTTGAACCTCCTCGTTACCGTACATTGGAGGAGATCTCTCAGGATGACTGTGATAGCTGGTTCGGAATTTCACCATATCAACTAAACAAGCTATTTGTTTTCTGGTGGATCCCAGAAAGGTTCATCACTGAGAGTCATCACACATTTACGGGGGAGGAGTGCTTCATCATCACCTTGTATAATATGATAAAAAGGGACTCCTTTACATCCATGGCCCAACACACTTTTGGTGAGGATCCAAGGATATTTTCAAAAATGATCAAGATGATGATTGAGCATCTGTATTTGACATTTCTACCTTAAAATCTCGCGAGTCTCAAGCAATGGATTCCAAGATACTTGGACAGATGTCGTTATTTGATTCACAATGCTCTCAGTGACGGAGCTCTTTGGGAGACCACATTCTTAAATGGGCAAATGGTTGATGAAGAATGGATAATCCATCACTTTGATTTTGATTCTTTCCGAATGTTTGGTTTTATTGACGACTTTGCAATGAAAACAGCGCGGCTGGGTGATACTATTTCAAGAAACATAGATCTTGACATTCAAAAGAGCTTTTATTCGATATCTACAAAGCCATTGTCTCAAGGCTCAAGTTGTATATTTACCCATGGGGATAATTGCGTTTATTTTTATTGCTGATCTGAGACAGAATGACAATTGCTTTCTAAATATGAGTTGATTGAATCTGGTCTCTGTATTGAATGGAATACAACGTCAGGGACAACTATATCCATGTTTATATGGAGATGGCATCTTTCGTTTACACTTCGAACAATCATACCTTGATTCCGGATCCAACACCGCCATTGCACTTATTAAATGCTCATTTAGCATCCTTACAAGAAAGCATTGAACATGTTTTTTCAGATCACAATATTCGTTTCAGAATCTTCAGTGTGCCAAGACAATTACAGCTGATCACTCAAGGCGGGAAGGTCAGGAGGATGTTTCTTGTTTCCTTTTTTATTCAAAACTGTTATCATTGTTTGAATGGGGCCCGTGTCAATATTTTGGTCAAGTTCCTCCTTCACTTGAAGAATGCATTCCTTTGGAAGAGTCTTTAGGGCAGCCTCCAGCTGTCAACTTGGGAAATGTTTACCAATTCATGTATGGTCAATGGTCACACCGAAAAAATAGAAAACAATATCTTCTAAGTTACATAAACTAGTAGAAAAAATATTTATTGACTTTCTACAAACAATATTTATTTCCATTCTAATAACAATGTTTACTACAATTATGTATGGTCTACCATCACTTCCTCTAAATCAACAAAGTATCGATTGAAGATCATCCAATGCATCTTCACTATTATTGAAAATTTTGAAGGAAACACTTTAGTTATTACTTCCTTGGTCTCTGAACTGATGAAGTTTGTCTTCAAGAGTCTCCAAGACATCTTGATAAAACGGGTTGATCGCTCTCCAAAGTAGTCAATGGATCATTCAAGTGTTGATTGACTGCCAATTCGTGTTTGGCTGATATCTAATATAAAATCTATCTCAAGGAGTACCTTCAAGCTGAGTGGATCGAGCATTCTCTCCACCTGCACCAATAGGAGAAGCAAACGACAAACTACTTCATCAGACAAGCGACTGAGAGAGGCATATGTTTGAGTGATACATTCGAACCGGCACTTGGGTCATTTCTACCGGACAAAAATCAAGATGGACATTACAACGCGGGTACCAGATCGGAAGCAACGCTTGCGTCGAGATAGTATTGCTGGTATCATTCCTACCTTTGACCAAATAGTTGTTGAGTTCCTCCTCTCTCATTCTCTCGACACGAATTTCCTCCGACAACTTGATGAAGCGGTGGCCTCCGTTTCCAGTATTTCCCAATGATTCAGTCCTCAGTTTGACAGGATGCCCGTTAGCCACGAAACCCCAATGGAGCCTGATGACCAATGAGACTGGATGCAATGTTTCTCTGCTCATCACTAACTCGAGCAGCTGAGGGATTGCGTTCATCTTGGTTGGTCTGCTCTTCAAACAATCAAAAGAATAGGCAAGAACCCATTTGGGGTATCTTCGTAAGCATTGCCAGTTGTATCGTTTGAATGGAACTGCTCATAAATAGAATGAGCAAGTTGCCGAGCACGACTGAAGTGCTGCTGGAACACTGGCAATGAGACACACACAAAACTAGACAGAGGACCGTCGTCTCGGAACAAAGCATCGATATTCTGGGTAATCCAACTGTTGCGGTTGTTTTGCCCAAGAGCACCAAATATTAGAGTTGTGTCCCGTTCTCATCCCGGACGTTTCGGCGAGATTGGGATTATCCCGGGATGGGACCCAACGGGATCGGGATCATCCCGGGATTCGACGGGATTACCAAATATCCGGGATTGACTGGGATTTTCCCGGGATATACTGGGATATAACCGGGATGATGGATACTTGGTCCTAATATTGCACCGAAAAGTTCACGAACAAAAGGACTCACAAAAATACGTAATCGTGCTAGCAGGTACAATACACTATTTTAGTGCGTTCACAAAGGTTATTGGGTAGGGCATGGTGCCATACCATGAAAATGCTACTTGGAATAAAAATGTTAGTCACAATATTAATATATAGGTATAGTACGTAACATACCAGAAGAACAATCCGTTTGTGACGCACGAACATACATATTGTATCGTACAAGTTCTGCCGTGGATTACTATAAGTATCGTCACTCTTAATCCCCGGAATCCCGGGATCAGGGTGGCAGGACGGGATGGCAATCCCGGCCGAGATATCCGTCATCCCGTTTTTAATCCTGGACGAGATACAACTCTACCAAATATACCATCCGGATGTCCATGAGCCAACTGGAGTACCCTATGAGAGCGGTTGCGTGAGCATTACTGCGGATGGCGGTACCTTCCGCATTGATGAACCCACCAAATATGACACAGCGTCTTGGATTGGAAGATGGTTGACGAGTAGATTGGGTGGCTTGCAATGACGATCTTTGCTCTGAGAGAGGAGGTGGTGGAGAACGATGATTGGTAGTAGGACAAGGTTCAAGGAGGCGTGGTCGAACACTCCTTGCACCTCCCGTTCTTGCATTGAATATGCCAAGAATCTTGTCATCGCTGTCACTGTCATCTTCGTGGACAGGGTGTTCTACCATGGAATTATTTTGTAGCCACGGAGGAGGTATGCCACGATGACACTGGGAGGACCCTTGTTTTGTGTCATCGCTGTCTTCAGAGCCATCCGAATCATCTGAAGTATCTTGGTGAATCTCACATCTCCGAAGAATACTGAGATAATAAAATGATATGTGAGTGCAATCTAAAGAGTGATTGACATGCTGGTAAGAAGACTAAAATGATTTCTTACGGGCGTGAGACTCTCCGAACTGTTCGTGCCATTGTGTCGAAGTCGGCCTGAGTGAGAGGGTCATCCTCTGTGAAGGAAAGACCCCTAAACTCACGCTCTCTATTGATGACGGCTTGGATTCGCTGCTGATGCTAATGACTTTGACAAGAGCTTCGTTTCGACAAATGGAAGATCCAGTGATGGGATGAAAGACAGAGCGATAGGCTCTACCAGAACTTTGCTTCACGATGTAACGGTACAGGAGTGACCGTTCGAAAACCTGCTCAGACAGATGTTCCTCGCGATCGGGAATGTCAAAGGTGACTGCGTGAATGGGGGGCTCATTCATCAGAAGTGGGCACAAATACTTGGAAGGGAAATCCCTTTCAGTAGGAGCGAGAACCGTAGGAGAAATTACGACGTGACCGGCTGCTTCGTGTTCACGAGCAGGCACAAGAGCCTCTGACGATTCAGCTGGAAGATTCTCATGGATGTCCAATGATGGTTCTTGTTGGGATGATGCCATTGTGGAGGATAAAAGAAGACTGAATAATGGAACAGAGATAGATAAGAATGACGATAATTTAAGGAGAAGACGAGGGTGGCAGCAGGACGGAGAGAGTGAGGAGAAAGGGTAGCTGTCAAGCTCTGTCAGGAGACTATAAAAATTGCGCGCCAATGCTCCAAACATGACTACACGTAGAAACATACTAGTTTCTATGTGATTCTTGACAAAACCCGGATTTGTTGATTTGTCGACAAGTTGCGAATTGTCGAGGTGCGAGTTGTTGATTTATGGTATAACGCAGTTACGATTAATGACGTAACACAAAAATATATGACGTAAAATCACGAGTAGCTTCCACTGAGATAAACTCGGATTTGACGAATTGTCGACAAATCGTCGACAATTCACTAACAATTCTGGGTTGCGCGGACACCTTACTATAATCAATCACCACGTCTTAGATCTCAGAGGAACCATGAATGGAAATAATAATAAGCATCATCACGAGGAAAACGCGGAGAAGACCAACAATAAATTGCTATATGGGCCATGTGCGGCGAATTACGCTGACTTAGAGCTCTGCGCTTCTAATAGCAAAGTCAAAACCCATCGTGTGAGTCAAATGCTGTCTAAGCCGGTACAATACTATTATCGTAACGTTGCCTCGGTCTGTACCCTGTACTTATTATTTCTTGAGATCGCTTCACATCCACAGGAAAAACTGACTAAATGTCCGAGAGAAACTGATTCCTTGATAAAATGCATGAAGCGCAATCCTTTATTCTTTCAGTAATGAGTAACTAAAAACATCAGATATACTACTTCGGGGGTGTGACCCCTCATGACCCTTCCACATGACGTTTGGCAGCTGGATGGGCTTTAACGCCGGCTCGTTTTTTTGCACCCTCCTCTCCCCCCCTTCAGCACATGGCATGATATGACATACAAAGCAAAACCCACCGAACAAATTACCCCAACATGAACGTGTGCTGTAATGTTAATCGTCGTCGTGTTTTTTCATTATCACTCCTGTGGTTATGTGTGCGGCGTATGCAGCTAATGCCATTTGATGAATAAAGAAACATTCAATCGCGTGCTTAGTTTCTTGTACACGATAAGTAATTGATTGCCATGCACCAATGATCACCAGGTTGATAGTCAGGCAATCTGACTAAATATAAACATTTTCTATCGAGTTGACAACCAAAAGTTACCGATTCAGGTATCGCCGCACACAGCCTGATCGTAACTTCAAATATTTAGTGAAAATTTGTTCATACTCTAACTTCCGTCGCCCAATTGCATCAACACAAATTCATACACTGGAAATATGATGGCATTCACAGGAAATGCCCTTACCAGCGTAACGCCTAAGCCACGAAACATATACCTCCAGCCATGATCATTGACAATATCTCTAGCCACTGTCCACATTCCTTTTTGTAGATGTCTCTCTAGAGGAGACGTTTGGATTCTGCTTTTTATGACATCAAAAGGATAAATGATTGCCCAAGTCCATGCACCACTGATCCCACCAGCCAACGCAGAGGCAGCCCAGGCGTGTGCATGACTTGGTATTGATGGTGCTCATCTTTGTCTTCCAATAAATTTTCCACACGTGCTTTAATTGAGTCGTAGGTTGCAAAGTACATTCCAAATGCGGGAGTTTCCCGCCAGAGAGTAACTCCCATCCCACGATAAAGACCACGAAAAAGACCGTGGTTTTTAATAATAGACAGACCACAGTCAATCGGACCTTTGTACAATGTTCGTTCTCTTGATGCCGCAACAGTGGCAAACGCCCTAGCTCCAGGGGCAAGATTAGCACCTGATATATTATTTATGGCAGAGGAAGCAGCGGGGCTAGTAGCCGAAGACGCCAATGCTGCTGTTTGAACCTGAAGACGACATTTGATGTGCTCCATAGGACAGATAACGAACGCCTGCACAGTCCGGCTATGGATCCACAAGTAAAAACTTTGAGCATATTTTGTTGATACGATGCCGTTGTTTCTGCTTGCGTAGGCTCTTGTGTGGGTATTTGCTGCTTGTATTCGATGCCCAACGAACTTGCATGTGACTCCGTTGCTAAGCGTTGCTCTTGTTTCTTTTTCCAACCTTTTACTTGCTCGTGAGTGCCAGAGTTTCCATGTTCCAGCATCCGCCTCCCTCCATGAGCCCCACACCGTGCAACTCCGAATCCACGTGCTGGCCGCCCTCAAAGACATCTTCCCACAGCCTTGTTGAACTGCCGTAAGATGCAAAAATAATTGCGTTTACAATTGCAGCGGTGGAAAGCGGAGCTCCCATTCCTGTGAACAGGGAGCGAATTCCACCTGCAGTGGAAGAGCCCCCGCTGCCCGAAGAGGAGGTTTGGAGGCGGACTTTGATGGTGTCAAATGGATGGCCTACTACTACGGAGGCTGATCCAGCGACTCCTCCTGCGATTAAATCGTGAAGAGCTGTGACTTCGCTGGTGCTGTCGCCATTGGTTTTGTCGTTGTTTTCGTCGGGCATGATTGCATCCACAGGACAAAGATGTTGAGCACAGAGGTTATGAGTTAGGTTTACGAAAGTAACAATGAGCTCTGTGTTATGCAGTGTGATTTTCAATCTTCGGCTTCGGCTTTGACGTTTCTGTTCGGCGGAAGGCGGAGCTGATGAAGGGAAGGCCGGAAGGAGAGGGTCTCAAACGTCACTGTATTGTACTATATAATGAGATGAGATGATTGGTACCATACCATATCTACCTTCAGGATCATGTGTGGATATAAATGGCGGGAAGATGATCACGTTCCCTCACCCGGGACTTTAAAAAACGTATCATAGTATCTAATGTAAACCACCGAAAGGTAATGTTTCCCTGGCGCATTTTTTTGTGTTATCTCATTGTTTGCCAATACAAAAACTAGGAGACACTGTGGTATTGTACAGCCGTACACTATGTAACACGAAACCGCTTGTTCTGGGTGTTTGTCTAATGGTGCAGAATGATGCATCAGCAAGACAGGCAAGTTTGCCACGTGGATGATTTTTGAGCGATTAACTGGCGTCAACTGGCGACAACTGAAGACAACTGGCGTCTTTTACATTATCTCGTTAATGTGACTGACTAAGTGGCGACAAAAGAAGGCACCATATGGCGACACTGAAGACAAAATGGCGACGCTAAGTGGCGACACTGAAGAAAAAATGACGACCTAAGTTACGGCACTGAAGACAAAATGACGACCGAACAGAAGGCAGTTAACGACATTTGAATGACCCTTCGTGACGACACTGAAGAACCGTGGCGACACTGGCGACCCTCGTGGTATATATTCTACTGCCTACTGGCGATAGTGACGAACAAAGTGGCGACAAAGGCGACTGGCGACCCTAAGCAAAAACATACTGAAGACAAACTGGCGACACAAGTGACGACAGTGAAGTCCTTTGACGACAAGTGAGCGACACTGATGACACAATGACGGCCCAAGTGACGACACCTGGCGACATTTTAACGACCCGTAGTGAAGGCATGAAATGACCAGATATTTTTAAGTGACGTCAACTGACGACATCTGACGACATTGGACGACTCCATCTGGCGATACTTATCGCCAAAGTCCAAAGTTGCCTGTCTTGCAGACATACGAGCCATTTCCACAACATTATTTTTGAATATGCAGAAAACAAATAATAGACAGAAGACCTCACAAACGAATACATATATCTCTGAAATAGAGTGTCCATGTTTTCCAAATTTGCGAGCGACCGACTTTAAATTTGTTAGTCATTTTATCTCTCCCAAGAGAATATCACCGGTCCGGCGAAGTGAACTAACAAATATAAAAAACGGTCGACTAACAAATTTGATTAAATTTGTTAGTAACTTGACAAATTTGAAGGTTGCTCGCAAGTCGTAGAGAGTACTGAATTCCTATCGTACAGCATTTTCTTCCGATTCTGGTGGTTAATTTAGGTGGGGAAGGCTTTTGTGGTCTGTCCATCGCCACAAGAGTTGGTCGCTGACAAATTTGGGCTGTAAAACATGGACACAGGAGAAAAGAAATTTGTTAGTTCGATATTTGTTCGTGACTTCTACTCCGACAACTAACAAATTTGAAAGTTGGTCGCTCGCAAATTTGGAAAACATGGACACTCTAATAAGGTGTCCATGCAGATCCAGATTTGTGTTTTGTTGATTGCCGAATGTTAATCGTCAAATGGCCACCCGACAAATCTTTGAATAAATACGATACAAAAACCCCTTTTTGGGCCGCGCGCCGTTGTAGCTTGTAGTGTTGAAACAGGTGCAATAGAACAGGCCCCCCTGAACGCCCCCTTTCCCCCCCCCCCCCCCCCCCCCCCCCCCCCCCCCCCCCCCCCCCCCCCCCCCCCCCCCCCCCCCCCCCTTATCTGTTTGTTAGTTGTCGACAGCTTTGCTAATTGTGTTTGTTGTTTTGTAAAAGCATTTACGATTAATGACGAAAGCGGAAAAATGTGACGAAAATCACGAGTAACGCCATCTGAACAAACTCGTTTGCTTTGTCGACAAATCGCTCGCAAATCGGGCTGCATGGACACCTTAATGTGATGATTAAGTCATCTTAACGAATCATTATCAGATTATTCGATCACATTCAAAGTTTCCCCACCACCGCCATTTTGTTCAACTACATCGTTGATGAGAGATAAATCCACTTTCAGTTTACCAGTCCTTCCTCGGTACAAAGGGTTGACAAATTGATAGCCGATGACAAGATCAACATAATCATACACTTTCTGTCTGTACACAGATGCTGCGCTAATGTTAGATACACCAGTGAAGCTAACAATGATTTGATTGAAACGAATAGCCTGGCTGATAGCTTCATCGCTGTCCCATTCTCGTGGCCACAAACCACCATTTTCAAGTATCCGTTGTTTTGCAGCTGTTGAAAGCAATGGAGAATCGCCATCAATAATGTGACGAAAAGTCCAAAGACGTTTGAAGAATGGGTGTTCCGAGTGATCAAGGGAGAGTTTGGAAAAAATCATGCGTGGGACAATAACACTGCTTCCCGATTCTTCTTCATCGATTTTCATCTTCTTGTTGCCAAAGTAATGTTTTGTTTTGTCAAATGCTGGTAAACTTTGAAGATACGATGTTGGGAATGAAGCGCTCCTAATAGATGTGGTGTCTGTGGAGGAAGACACGTTTGAGTGCGACGAGTTCTGTGACAGAACTGAAAGGGTTTTTGGTGAGAGATGTTTTCTTTGCTCTTGCAGTACGCTTCAATCTTTCATTATTGATCTGTTTGGCTAGCTCTTCGCTGACTTCTTCACCATCCTGTTGGCCCTCTATGACAACGACAGCGTTGACCTGAGCGCCAATTATTTCGCCTGCGGCCACATCGTAGAGTTCATTAGCCAATCGAAATTCAAGAACAGGAAAGGGAGATGGCCGCATCACTTCGCCAGCTGTACTTCTGGTTTGGGATCCGGGGCCATCATTCATGCTCGTTTTCGCGATTGAATACGCATTATTTGTGGCATCGTCCGACGACTGTATATTCTGGCTGTTGTCATCGAGGCCGAGCCCTGCGTCAACGCCGGCGCCAAACTTGATGAGCAAAGGGTCACTAAATTTCACTTTTGCACGTTGGGTAATTCGAGTAACTTTAGCAAAGATGCGCCACCTGTGAACCCCGCATATATAACTCCCACAAAAGCCTCAAATGAAGTTAAAAATGAAATGAACGCACACCGTGAATCACCCTCGTGATCATGTTCTGTGCTAAGTGCTGGGTAGGTGCTGCCATAACCGACAGTTGAAATAGTGGCCCACGACAACGAAAAGGCATCCATGAACAGCTGGATATGCAAAGTGATACAAAAGTTCAGCACAATCGGAATCGGAAATCTCAGTGAAATTTTATAGTTGCCCAGAGCTTACCGACCGATGCGGCATCGACCCAAACGGCAACCCTCCAATTCGAACACAATCACTATCGGCGTAAACTGTCCAGAGGACTATGATTAGGGTGAATAAAAGGACAAGAATATAAAACGATAAGAGAGAAACCATAACGACTGTCATCCATCCTTTTCTGAAAAGCCAATAGAAGAAATTTGTGATCCAGATGTTTGGATTATATCCCCTGGCATCCGTGGAATCAGATATGGCGCCACAGTTTATCACCGCACAAAGGAAGGAAGAGCATTTCTACAAGCAGTGTGAGGAATGAGAGCATCAGATAGTATCGTGTTTATCAACACAAATCATTTAGTAATGACGTACTCCAAAGAGAACGTAGAATATGTTGCCCCTTCGATCTCACCTTACAACATCCCACATTACTAGTCCTAGTCGCCTGCATCCGATAGATTTGAACACCATCCTTCGGAGATACTTCTACCTCATCCTCGCGAGCACTTCCCCGGAAGTTCCGTAGAATCTTCTCCCAGCTCCCATCGCCGTGCCATTTTCCTGAGTAAGGGGAGTGACCACAACGCCCCGCCGTTCTTCTATGTTTCCATCAGAAGCTTGAGTCGAATACCGAAGAACGCGGCGGCTTATGCTTCTTTTCCATGATGTCTTGGAGGCTGTTTCCAATGGTGGGTCGGTGCTGCCAAACACACAGTTTAGGACAACAGACGTCGCATCATTTGCAGCGGAATCTTGTGCAGTTTCCGACTCTATTTCAAGCGGGGAGGGTTCACTTGGAATGGCGGGGCTGCTGCAGTTGTTAATGGTGCGCATTCCGTCCTCAACGCTGTTGTTGGTCTTATTTCCCTCGAAAGTCGACATTGTCGTGATGATGTTGTGAATTATGAGGGATTATCAGCATAGAGATGATCAGCATTGTCAGCCTCTTCTATCTGGCAGGAAGCAGATAATTCCTAGGAATTAGTATTATCGCAACAAATCCTGGTTCGAGTTTCCCACGAATAAAAGAGGTCGTTGTATTGTACTTATTATAACTCAGATATCAATCCTCTTATCCACTTGGCCATACAGTACCATAGGTATTGTACCATACAACAAGCAGATTTTTTGTTGCCAACCATGCACTTGCCTCACAGGCTCAGGCTGTGACTTGGTTGGGCGGATAGAGAATAGAGAATAGGTTTTTTATCGCTAAAAACGTCTATCGGCCTATTCGGGCCAAAAATTTATGACTTTGTGACCTCCAATAGACCGATAGACACTCCATTTCTATTCTCTATTCGTTTTCAGCAAATTCGAATAGACCAATAGAGGGTGCTATTCGGTGTGTTGAATAGCCATTTGAGAACAGGCCAATAGCCAATTTACGGTGACGATCGTGGCATCTCTCACGCAATCACTGCATTGACATATTGCACACCTCACGCCAATCAATATAAATCAGCGCTAAATTAAGACACACAAGCCAGAACGTTGCGCAACAGGCAGGGACACGGTACCTTCGTTGACTTCAACGACAGTTCAACAAACCCAAGAATGAAGGCATCCCACGGCAAAAAGAAAACGGCACTCGTCTTTGGAATCTCGGGCGATCAAGGCCAATTCGTGGCACACGTTCTCCTTGACAGCCAATCCTATGACACGGCGTATGGGGTGACGCATGCCGTGATGGCTCACGTCCTGGATGTCATGGCACGGGGTTTCGATATGACGGTTGTGCGCGGGAGGGACGGCGATGACAACGACTACACAATGGATGCCAACTCGTCCTCCTCCAAGCCCCGACTCGTCCCCGGTACGAAACGTTGACTGAGTATCATGAGTGATGAAGATGGACGATGGACAAGAACACAACAATCAATTTGAGGATGGCGGCACTCACAATTGACTACGATGGCAACCAACACAACAATGAAATTGACGACGATGACAATGGCACACACAATAGTGAGTCAACCAATACAACAATCAATGGAGGGTGGTGGCAACAGCATGAACCAACAAAACACAGAAATCGACGACAAATACTACTGTTTCTTTAACAGTCCTCAAAAGCAACAATCAAATTTCATATCAAACGAAAGCAACAATCAACCGTCAAATCTAATGAAAGCAACAATCAAACTTTATAGCACCTGGGATATTGTTGCCTTGAGTGTGCTAGTGGATTATGTGACTGCCAAAATGCTATATCGGCAATTGTTCTTTTTGGGAGGCAGATTCCGGTGGAAATGATCATGGTGGCATAGTAATTTGTTTTTGTTACTGTATGATGTTACTTTTCTAGCTTGCTGATTTTTCATGTGCTAACGCCGAGACCTTTCTTCTACATCTAAATTTTATTACATACAATCGTAAATCTATGGATGTTTAAAGGTAGACTAAAGTCCTATTGCTCTATTGAGCTATTCGCTGTTCGAGCGAACGAACCTTGTCGTGACACTCGTCTAATAGAAATTAATTTTTTTATTCGCCAAAAAAGCTATTCTCTATTCTCTATCCGCCCAACCAAGTCACAGCCTCAACAAAAAAATTGAATGGACATTCAAGATCTCTCTGCACACCTCTTCATCATGTGTCTAGTGACATTTGCCTGCATGCTGCGTTGTCATCTCACAACAACCGCCTTGGTTTTGTATGTTTTTCTCTGCTCAGTGCAACACATATCTCATTTCTTTTGAAATTAACAAGTCATTCAAAACTACCTCTTTGCTATTATAGTGGCAGCAATAATTGCCAGTGATTTTTAAGGCCCTTCACACCCATACTGTTGTATATACTGGATCGTAAGAAGCACTGTATTGTAAGAACCATGAGGCTAAAATGACACATTTTGAGTGACATTTTTGGCCTATTAACACACTTTATAAGCCCTAGACATTGTGTATTTCTATTCTTGTAAGCAACAACAGCACACCCATATGCATTTCTCTCCATAACTCATTCCTGTTGTCAAGAAACCTCAGTGTTGTCTGAAAGCACAGCGGTAATGATATTGTGCCCATGGTTGATGACCGATATCATGTATGATCAATGGTTGGAAGAGTACACAGGGGCTACCTGGAAGTGAATAGGGTAAATTTTCAAGATACATTTATTTTGTTCATTTCGTGAGGGAGACTAACTTGACTTGGTCTATAAGAACCACATAATATATCTTGAAGAAATGACCTAAGGTTTTGTGGTTCTTATAATCCAGTATTTACCCAAGAGTGTTTCAAACTTAGTTTCAAATTACTCTGTGATCAATGATTACTCCATAAAATAGTGACAGCAGACCCCGGTAATCCTGTAACCAGTGGCTGGTTACTGAGGCTTACTGTGTGTTGTGTCATGACATCACCATGTTACAATGTTCCGTAAATATAGCATGACCTGATGATGTGACGCACTATCCAACAGTAACAGTAGTCTCTCCCTGGTCACGTAGTCATAACTTGTCATTACTATTTGATGACTGATTACTGAGGTCTGGGTCAGTAACATAAAAACAGCAATTTATTTCTAAGTGGCGACATTTGCATTCACACAACCCCAACGGACACACCTCAAACATTTACCTACAAATGCACCTGCTACATATCTACCATCATCAGTAGAACTATTGTCTACATCAAAGAGGTTTTGCACCATTGCGCAACAAGGTTAGCTTGTGAGCCAGCCTCGTGCTTGAACAGACAACCATTCAACCACTGGTGTGATATTGGAAAGACCATTGAAGAAGTGCCCACTGAGTTTGTTACATGAGCCAAGGATACCTACTGGTACTCCTGACCCACCCTGGGCCCAACATCAGGCCCCATGGGTACACAGATAAATAGGAATTCTCCTAACTAAGGGTAGGATCCCACCAAATAGAAGCAGGACTCATTTACAAGACCATGAGTCCTGCAGGGCTTATTACTAAAGACCACTGGGTCCTGGGGACCCATTGGCAGGATTACATCTACAGCCTAATCCAGAATCAACTGGATTCAGGTTGGCATGCAAGAATGCATGTACAGCCCAAACCAGGTGCATGTACACCCAGTTTGGCATGCATGAATCCAACAGGATGCATCAAAATCTAACATCCTCGAATTACATGCAAAATGCATGATAAACTAGAGAGGACTACCATAAGGCAGTCCTCATTTTCAATCAGTTTTTAGCTTATAAATTAAAACTCCAAACAACTGGAACATCCTTTTTTTACTTCCTTATCTACAACTACTTTTTGATTACTTCGGCTTAGGTCAGTTTGGATTGCTCTGTCTCAGAGTCGATGATGTCATGAGAAATAAAGCCTCCAGTTGACCATCTTCTGAGTTTAGCCCTCTTGGGATGTCATAAATCAACTGATGTAATGATTCTTCACCTGATGCAATGATGTCTGACTTCTATTTCCATGAACTAAGAAGTCAGCATCGCTTATTGCTAGTCAAGATGCGCCTGGTACGACCACCGAGGCTGCTTCACCTGCCCTAACAGAAGCCAAGGCCGCGTATGACAAGGTCTTGAAAGCTCTAGAAGATGCGAAGCTCGCTGTTGCAATGGCTGGAGCAAAGCCCTTCGAGCTTTATGGAAACCTCCTCTCCGGACGAGGCTCGTCAGCCTTGGGAGAATTATCAAGGCCCAAGTAACTAAAGCTCCTTGGGAAGACATCAAGGGAGTACCGCACAAGGAGACTCCCACGAAGACTTGGAACTCGTTTCACGAGTGCGTCCACGTTCACCTACTGCAGGTGTTCCGTCATGATGCGGGCAAGGCCCTCAAGTATTATATCACGAATAAGCTGAAAAAGCCCAACCGGGTTTCGATTCGTCAGTTCTTTGTCCGAGTAGAACAGCTCAACAGCTACCTCAAGACAGTGCCCTTTCTATACTACAGCCTAAAGGCTAATCAGGCTACCAAGAAGGTATTGCCTCTTGATGACGCTGACCTTGCGACTCATCTATTGCGCATGTGTCCAGCCAAGTGGCAAACCCAGTATGACCTCACGGAGAATACCACTCCGGTCAGTACTAGGGCCCTACTATTGGTCCTAGAGAATATCGAGAACAATGCGGAACTCGATAACAAGCCCGCCAATACGACCAAGGCAAAAGGGGCTGATATGAAGCGGAAGATGGAGTCAATGGACTCCCGCATCCCTAAGAAGCCCAAGAAGGTGGGCTGGACAAAAGCACTGTGTGCTATGTAAGAAACATGGGGGCTGCACAAGAGTCACAATCGCGTGACTGCCGTCGCTATAACAAAGACGGTACTCCTATCAAAAGAATGGGGCGCAGGTAACCCGGTTCAAAAGAAAGGAAACCGGAGGGCGAACTTTGCCCAAATAGTCCGGCGGAGTTGAAGAAAGCTCTCCGCAAGAAGTCTAGTAAGCGCAAGAAATGTCGCTAATGACTAGGAAAGTGACAGCGACTCCGACGACAGTTCGTGAAGGTGCGGGTCGGATAGCACTGGGGAATTACTTAGATGTAAGAAACGTAAATTAAATATTGCAATTGACATTTACACTACCCCCAGTCCAAGTAAAGCTATCCTGACAAGTAAAATTCAAAATTCAAAGTCAATTAAATTAACTGTCACTGAAGGCAAGATATCAAAAAAATCTTGCTCCAAAACAAAAAATGCCGAATTAAAAATTCGAAATAAAATGAAGTCAACGACATCATCTAACTTAAAAAATCTTACGACACAGAAGTTGTCAGTAACAAAACAAAGCATACTGAGGCCAGTATTGACATGCCCGGTGTGAATTATAGTATCAATCACAAAAAGGAAGTGATTGCAGCAAACACCAAGGACCGCCTCGGTGTCACGCCCTAGTAGCCATAATGGAACCAGCGACTGAAAGTCAATCCGCAAGAGCATACAAACAACCTCTGTGGAGTCGCCCCAGTAACAAAATTAAAGTCCTACTGGACTCTGGGTCTGATGGAGACCTTATTTTCCTTCCAAAAGGAAAAGACAAGCCTTTTCCCTACCTGGCTAGGCAGGTGCCAAAGTCTTGGCATCGTCAAATGGGAGCTTCCAGACAACTGGAAGAGGTAAGATCAGAGTCAAATTCTTTGAGTACTCCAATTCCAAGGAGTATATCCTACAACCAGACATTGCGGAGTACAAGGAAGATGACATGACTAAACCAGGGTTTGACCTCATTCTAGGTAGTAATACCTTGAAAGAGTTAGGAATTGTCCTAGACTTTTGGACAAAAGAAATTACAATGGATGACATCTCACTGCCAATGAGAGACATCAACAAATTAAAGACAAGAGCAACTGTGGAAAAAGCTTGGACTATGAACAATAGCATCTACCAAGAGACATCCAAGGAACCACAGAGTACTCTGGAGGCAACAAAACGCCTCATAAAAATACTAGACGCTAAGTATGAAAAGCGGATCTCAGGGCAATTGTCAGAGACAACTGCACACACCTAAGTGGCCCAGAACAAGCAAGGTTACTGGAGCTCCTACAAGAGTTTGAGGAGTTATTTAGTGGGAAACTAGGTGACTGGGATTGTAAGCGGTCTCCCTCCAGTTGAAGGAAGGAGCACAGCCATACCATGGCAGGCCTTTTCCCATACCCAAGAAGCACAAAGAAATCACAAAAAGAGAGGTACAAAGACTATGTGACTTAGGGGTACTTAAATGGCAAGATGATTCTGAATGGGCATCACCCACATTCATCATAACCAAGAAGGACAACACCGTTTGGGTTGTCAGCGATTTTAGGGAAGTAAATAAGCGTATAGTGAGAAAACCGTTTCCTATTCCCAAAATCAGCACTGTTCTACAGGAACTAGAAGGCTTTACATATGCCACAGCCCTTGACCTAAACATGGGCTATTACACCATTAGATTGGATCCAGATGCGTCCAAAATATGCACCATTATCTTTCCATGGGGTAAGTACTCTTACCTACGGTTACCAATGGGTGTTGCATGTTCTCCCGACATCTTCCAAGCTAAGATGTCTGAGCTAATGGCAACCCTTGAGTTCGTCCGAACTTATCTTGATGATTTACTATGCATCAGCAAGGGTAACCTAGAAGATCACCTTAATAAACTCAGAAGGGTCTTCATTAGGTTGCGAGACGCAGGCTTGACCGTCAATGCGCGCAAGTTGTCTTTCTGTGCCATGGAGACAGAATACCTAGGATATGTGCTATCCAGAGATGGTATAAAACCACAACCAAAAAAGGTACAGGCAATCCTCTCATTAACACCGCCTCAAAATGTTAAACAGCTCCGTAGGTTTCTAGGCATGGTCCAGTACTACAGAGACATTTGGGCAAGACGCAGTGAAATACTTGCACCATTAACCAACTCAGTTGGTGAATGTGGACACACCAAAGTCACAAGGGCTAACAAAACTAAGAAAAAGCCGTGGCATTAGGATGACATCCATCAGCAAGCATTCAACACTGTAAAGGCAACTATCGCTCGCGATGTTACCTTGGCCTGCCCTGACTATTCCCAGGGATTTGAGATTTACACAGATAGCTCCAAATTTCAATTGGGCGCTGTGATTACTCAAAACAACAGGCCGATGGTGTTCTTCCGTAGAAAACTGAGTCCAACGCAGCAAAAGTATAGCGTGACCGAACAAGAACTACTGGCCATAGTAGAAACACTAAAAGAGTTCAAAGGCATGCTTTGGGGACAACAGATTACGGTCTACACTGACCACAAAAATCTAATGCAGGATGGTCTAGGTCTGACCTCTGATCGAGTGTACCGCTGGAGATTACTCTTAGAAGAGTATGGCCCCACCATTGTGTATATCAACGGCATCCACAATACAGTTGCGCCACGGATGACAGGTCAACTTGGATGACTTTCGCCCAGTGTTGGTGCTACCATAACACAGCACAGCCAGAAGCATCCCAAGCAACCACCCAGGAATCCATGAACCAGGTGTTTGCTAATCGCAACGAAGAGGACTCCATCTATCCACTCACAACCAGAGAGATAGCGGAGGCACAACAAGAAGATGAAAGCCTTCTCAACAAAGGCTACTCAACTCAGTTAGTTGAGAATATTAAAGTACTCTGCAAGGATGGCAAAATGGTTATTCCAAAAGCCTCCAACACCGTCGCGGTAGCTTGGTTCCACCACTACCTACAGCACCCGGGACCACACGTCTCGAAGAAACTCTTTGTCTGTTGATGTATTGGAAAGGTCTCAGAACGACAGTCCAATCACATGTCAAAAAGTGTCACAGTTGCCAGGTGAACAAGCGCAGGCAGTTAAAATACGGAAACTGCCACCAAAACTTGCAATCACCAACCCTTGGGAGGCATTATGTGTGGACCTCATAGGACCGTACACCCTCAAGGGCAAGGACAAGACACAAATTGACTTCATGCGTCACAATGATCGATCCCGCAACAAGCTGGTTCGAAATTGTAGAGTTGCCGGTATCACAGCTCCAGGAGCTTGATATTCCCACGGGTACAAAGGGGCAAAGGAGCAAAGACACACATGTCCAAGAACAACAACCCTACTTTGACAAAACGTCAGCAACAGTAGGGACTTTAATTAACAGTACCTGGTTTAGCCATTACCCACGTAGTCAATACATTATCTATGACAACAGAAATGAATTTAAACTTCACTTCGAGACCCTCTGTGATTCATATGGTCTGAAGCGTAAGCCAACCAGCGTCAGAAACCCTCAAGTGAATGCAATACTCGAGCGAGTGCATCAAACAATCATGGCAATGCTCTGCACAGCTGAATTGGATATGGCCGACACCATCAGCGAGAGTGACATTGCCGACTTTCTCACAAACACCGCATGGCCCGTTCGCTCTACCTATCACACAGTACTAAAAACTTCACCAGGCGCAGCTATCTTTGAAAGGGACATGTTGTTTGACGTCCCCTACATTGCTGACTGGTCTAAAATAGGGAATATAGACAACGGCAAACAGACCGTAACACAAAAGCGAGAAGCATCTCGCATTGACTGGGACTACCAACCCGGTGACAAAGTACTGCTGCGAAAAGACGGTATCCTCCGCAAAACAGAGAGCCAGTATGACAGTGATCCTTGGACTATCACGTCAGTTCATACGAATGGCACAATAAGGGTTCACTGCGGAACTAAGTCCAAGCGACCTAACATCAGGAGAGTTACACCATATTTTGAATAAACTAAACATACACTGTACCTAAACCCTCCTCTCCTCATAAGAAGTACTCTTCATCATATGCTACACCATCTTTTTTTTCCTCCTCGGGGTTTTCTTTTTTTCCTCGGAAGGTTTTTCTTTTTAGTGAGCATTGACACCTTATCGCTCCATTCGTGGGGGCGAGTGACATGAGCCAAGCATACCTACTGGTACTCCTGACCCACCCTGGGCCCAACATCAGGCCCCATGGGTACACAGATAAATAGGAATTCTCCTAACTAAGGGTAGGATCCCACCAAATAGAAGCAGGACTCATTTACAAGACCATTGAGTCCTGCAGGGCTTATTACTAAAGACCACTGGGTCCTGGGGACCCATTGGCAGGATTACATCTACAGCCTAATCCAGAATCAACTGGATTCAGGTTGGCATGCAAGAATGCATGTACAGCCCAAACCAGGTGCATGTACACCCAGTTTGGCATGCATGAATCCAACAGGATGCATCAAAATCTAACATCCTCGAATTACATGCAAAATGCATGATAAACTAGAGAGGACTACCATAAGGCAGTCCTCATTTTCAATCAGTTTTTAGCTTATAAATTAAAACTCCAAACAACTGGAACATCCTTTTTTACTTCCTTATCTACAATTACTTTTCGATTACTTCGGCTTAGGTCAGTTTGGATTGCTCTGTCTCAGAGTCGATGATGTCATGAGAAATAAAGCCTCCAGTTGACCATCTTCTGAGTTTAGCCCTCTTGGGATGTCATACATCAACTGATGTAAAGATTCTTCACCTGATGCAATGATGTCTGACTTCTATTTCCATGAACTAAGAAGTCAGCATCGCTATTGCTAGTTGTGTCTGATTCTGATGGGTTTAATGACCCAGTATCAAGTGAGTTGAGCCCCCCATCTTAAGTGATTTAATGGTCTCTTTTCTTTGCAGTTGATATGTCTCATGTAGAATTCTTCCACCCTTTAAATACATTTGTTAAAGATATCACCTTGGTTCATCTAGTTGACAATGGGGTGATCCTAATGTATTTAGATAAAACTTCTCAAAAGCATGGTATCTCCCTTCATTTGTTCCTACTTCAAGATGACTTTGTCGAATTCTGTCCAAGACAACTCAAGAGGTGAATATACTACATTGCAGATTATTGAGCTGAGCTGCATGAAAGAGTCTATGAATTGTATATTCAAAGAAATGTCTGCTTGAAGGTCAATGTCCTCAATTGCAGAGAATATTTTAGAATGAAGATACCTGTTTCCCTCAAGCTGACTGTGACCCTCTCATCAATTATGGTGACGTAACTTTTGGGTGCTGAGACCTTGTGAAAGTTTATGATTCAGATGGGAAATGCATCTAAAGAATTCAAGACCTCCCTCTCCTATCCATGCTATCACGATGGAATACGAACACCATCAGTTTGGTTGGAAAGAATGCCAGTAAAGACACTGATTGCTGCATTGAAATCAATGTTTTGCTTCCTTCCGTCAATAGTGCCACTGACACTGCATTGTCTGATGATTCCCTTGTCAATATATGTGTGCTTGATGTTGAAAGCACTGATAGGGGGTGCTCTGACCTAAATGGTGTTGCTCTTGGTGTTTCATTTACTGCAATGATGAGTGATGGCTCTTTGAGCTGTTGGACTCATAGCTACTATTGAGAATGACCATGTTTTGTGATGATTGATTAGGTCTCCGACAACACACTAAAGCCATAGTTGTTATCATAATGTAACTAAGAAATGAAGCTACCTCCCATGACAATATCAAGTCTGCTCGTTTTCTCTAGTTGATCAAAACTCTTCAGAGAGAGTTAGCAAAAGCTGATAGCTTTCAAGGCAGAGTACAATGATGTGTGCAGAAATCTTGATGAGTTCCATATGACTTTGAAAATTATGAATGGAGGTTTGAGAGTGACTTTATTCGTTCATGGGACAATACAATCATGTTTAATGGTCTTTGACCTTCTGCACAGTCTACTGAGGCAGTCTTAGCTCTGGGGGGTCTGTCATTGCTGATATCAGTGCAGTGACTGATTGAAGTTTGTGGCTCCCCCATAAAAGTTAGCAATGATTCCTCATTGGACCATCAGTGTTTGTTCTATAAATATGGCATTGCCAAAGATGTATTTGCTAACTCACTTGATCAATATCACGAACTATGTGTTCCTAATCACATGGTCTTCAGCACTGTCTCCGTGAATGCACAAGTTCAGTTACATTGCTGACTTGTATGAAAATAGTTATCTATATTTTCAGTGACAATGCATTGTATTGGACACAAGAGGACACAACCATGGACAAAAGTGTATTATGATAATTTGTACAAAATGCTTGTGGAAACTTTGACAAAAGCTGTGACTTTCAGTCCTATCATGGCAAAGACTTACATTCAAGGACAGTAAGTTGCTGGTTTGTCAAACACTGAAACAGTGATAAATTTTATCCTGATGAGAACTTTTTCATGTACGACAGCAGTTCAAGTGAATCATTAAATTTCTTTGTCCAAATAATAGTAGGGATTTCAGTTCTATTCCCAAATTGATGTGAAATCATGTGGCTCTTCTCTGTAGGGTTGTTGATGTTGAAACAGTATGCTACAAAGATCATTGCTGATACCTCTGGCCAGCCTATTCCCACTGAATTTTGCCTGAGACTTCACTAACTTTGCTCCTCACGAGGATTTATGTGACAACATTGAAGGCAAGTGGAACACTGGGTGGATCCTTGATATTTGTGCCCTTTATCAAATGTATTTGCCAGCATCTGATTGAAGAGTATGTATACCAAACACATCCTTATCCCATCATTTCTTGTTTTTTATATTTAATGACTATTTTTATGGTCTACTTCTAGGATATCTTTCCAAAACAAATGTTGAATGGAGATAACATCATGGGATACACTTTGTTCTCTTCAAAGTTATGGAGTTTTATTTTGACTCTTATTGTCGACAATGTGCACTTGACCAGGAATAATTTTTGAGCTAATTTCATTACCTTGAATCTGGAACTCCATTGTTTCTCTTGATACCAAGGCTTGCATTCAAATTGGAGTTGGTTAATACAACTTTAGAAATCTTCCTATGTTTAACTAACCTGTGGAACAAACATAATGTGATGTGTTGTACAAAACATGTGCCATTTCACACCAATTTATAGACCATCCCAATGCTATCCCCTTCCTCACCACTAAGCTCCTCATTCTAATGAATTTATCAAATCGATCAACTCAATAAGTGCAAACCACAAACCACTGAAGAGGTATTCACTGTAGACATGTGCATGGCAAATGGTCTTTCTTCTGAGTCCAAAAACATGGTGTAAGTCCACCTTTCTCTTTCACACACTTCTTTATTCATTGGTTCATTGACAAAACCCCCATGTTGCCCTTTCTCTGTGGTTTTCTTCCAAAGGACATTGAAGCATTCATTGCCTCCATTGTGATGGAGAGCGAGGCAAGATCTGCCAAACATGCAAACCCTTGCTATAACCTATGGCATATGTTTAAAACAATAAACCTGTACACTGAATTGGACATTACTTGTGAAGTTAATATGATTCATTCAACAGTCATCCAATGCCCCATCCATCTTGCCCCATCCATCTTCAATTTCTTTTTGGGTGAATACCAGCATATTGAGCCCATGTTGATCAGATGCAGGGTTGGTCAACCCAAGTATTTGATGCACCTTATTTGATAAGCTTTGAGAATATTTTTTCTTGATTTAGCTTAGTTTGATAGGCTGCCAACAGTGACAGGGATTTGGAGATTATTGCACTAGATACTATATTCCCAACTTTCCTGATGGTTGAGAGTTCAGTTGCACCTTTTGTATAAACCTCCTTGATGGGGGAACACAGCATATGTGAATAATACTTCTTCACCCTGTATAATTGATGTCATAGATCTTCTATTGACAGGCAGGAGCAAGCTTTATCATGCCATTGTATACATCATTCTATCATCTCAATCATTCAATCTACATTGTAATCTTCATCGCAGGCAACTAAAGCAATTCTCAAGGGAGTGTATAATCTTGCTCACAATGAGGGCAGTCTGATGAGACTGTGCCCCATGCTGTTCTTCAACATTATATGGCTGCCCCAGAGTTCCACATTACAGCATCATGAACGACCTGCAAATAGCACATCAAAACTCCTGTTGTTCACACCAACCCAAATCACATCAATTGATACACCATATATATCACTTCCGGTACCATACCTACAAGACTGAAGACCCTATGAAGACCTTAAAGAGACAAATAATTCCAAAACAAAATTTTTATATATCTAATCTTCACTGAGTTAAATGCTTTGTAAAAATGACATACTTCACCTTAGTAAATAGCTTTTGGTGTTGTCTCATCCATCTGCTCTGGTTCTGTTTCATTTCACCTGGGGACCAATGTTTTCAAGAAGTGCTCCACTAAGAAATGACTTATTTTTTGTGATGAAAATGGCAAAATCTAGCATTATTTTGTATTGCCGTTGTCTGGTAGGCATCTGGCAATTTTTGGTCCTCTGTAATTATCAGGAATGATGTGCATTGAAAAACCAATGCCATAAAACCCAGGGTATAAGTTATCAAAATGTCAGAAGATACATTTTGATGTAACCTGTATGGTATCCATGACAAAGCTCAGTAGTGAAATTAAGACATTAACAAAAAATCAATATCTTGAAATTTTACCCATTCATTTTTTGTAGAGTATGGTACCTCCTCCCCACGAGTTTTCAAACCTACTCGTAGGCGTGAACACTAACAATGTGCTCTATAATTATTGCAATCTTTTGTTGATGTTTCATATTTGGTGTGATGTGAATTTTGCAGCAGAATATCTCGACAACCAGCCGGAGTTAGACAGACCTGTAAATAGAGCATATCCATGAGGGTTCTGGCGTGTGTAGCACATTGAAAACACCAGAGAAAAAATGTCAATGAAACTAGCCCAATGTAACATAACCGTGGAATAACCTGTGCTCTGGGTTTTACGGTAGGTCCTCAACCCATCGCAGAATACAAAGCAATTGTGTATGTGTTTCTCTCTGGTGCAATGGATTCATACTCTCCTCTTGTCCCTCTCATCTGTAATTTACACAACAAATACCTGCAAGTGTGTGGCAATGTAGCTATTACTGATGGCCTTGGATAGATCAATGAAAGCAATAGCAACCTGTCCTGCAGTACTTTTGGATTGCACCCTAGCTTGGCTTATATTCATCAGCTCTATAATGATGGTGATGCCTCATTAGTTTGATATGGTGGTTGCATTTACTAATGATGATCTGTCAATAATGCCACCATGCTAAAATCTCATATCCGGCCTCTCATTGAGCTGATGGACAAGTACGTGTTTGGAGCTCAGTAAAACCACAGCCTCTGACATTGTTTGTTTACATCACACAGCTCAAATTGCTCCAAATACGACTGCACATGAGGGAAGAAATGTCAAAGGTGGCGGTATACATGGAGAGTATCTGAATGATCTTTCAGAGGAGGGCATACTGAATGTGTGTCATTGCTGATTGATTCCAATAACGTATTTGGAAGGTTTGTGGTCTGGATTGGCAGAATGGTTTGGAGCTACTGCCAAAACATTGCATCATTTCATGTGTTGCCAACATTAGAAACTTTCGAACAAATACCTTTCATGTGACAGATTAATTTGAATGATCAAAGATGCCATGGATCAGGAAAATTTTTGATTTCGAATACATGGATGCCATCAGCATACCTAGAAATACTTTGATGTTATGTTGTTGAGGACTTGCCCAACAATCAAGTAATGTATTGATGATAGTTACATTATTTGTCAAGTCCATAGATCGTAAAGGTAAAGCAATCCCAAACTTTAGCTGTGTCGAATCAAACAATCAGATTAGTAACAATGAGCAATACTTGCTGGTCATGTTTCCAACACAGAATAGCTCGTTGATTAAGTGATAGCATGGGTGCTGGGAAGGCCCACAATCTATTTTCTAGTGCGGCGCGACTAAAATAAACAACAATTGTATTGTTGTTAATGTTGCTTCGTGAACAGCTGGGTAAGATCTAAAAATGGCAATGCGTTGTTCAAACAATTAGGCAGAGCCATTATTCTTCTTGGCAGACAACTCTTCCTTTTGAATCTCAAGTAAACTCTTTGTTTCCTTCTTTGGCAATGCATTGGTATTATTGGCCCAGCTAAACTTTGGCATAGCCACTTTCTCTACAGGCGCTGCAACTGCTGCATGTGGTTTACTGCTAGCGTTGTCGACGCCGTTGCTCATCTCGGGGAGCATGCCGATGTCTCCAATGAAAGAAGAGCTGCGACCACAATCGTGTTCGCTGCTGGCATCAACGGGAGAGACTACACGAGAGACGCGTTTTGGTATCTTCGAAAATATGCCACCCAGGCCTCCATCTTCGTCATCGTAAAATCCAATTCCAGTTAGATCGATTGAGATCCTCTCTAAAGCGGCAATGTGTTCTTGATTCAATACCTCATAGCTATTCTCGTTGTCAGCCGCGTCCTTTTCGTCTCCATCTCGTTTTTCCATTACCGTATAATATTCCTCCACCCTCCGAATCAAATCTCCCCTCATCTCCCTGGCATCCTTCCTCAAAGCACCAGTCACAGCATTATCCTCCTCTACATGATTCTTTAGCATCATCAGCCGATGTGTCATTTTCTCCACATTGTTCTTCATACCCAGATTTGAGAAGACTTGAATTTCACGTTCCAAGTCCAACGCCTCAGCTTCGGCAGATGAGACGCGGTTGCGTAGGAATTCGACACAGGCTGCCTCATATTGGAAATAAGATCGGGCTCGGTTAAGGTAGGTGGTGAGTTTGGAGGGGAGTAAGGATGGAAGAGGGGGTTCTGACTGTTGGTTGGTGGAATGAGGTGAGGGGGCAAATGTCCCAGTGGTTGTGGAAAGAGTGGATGCCGACGTGGCTGAAGTGGCTATGTTTGAAGTACTGCGAATCCAGGCCATTTTCAATTCGCCCAACTTGTCCACTGCCAGTCTCAACTCCTTATCCAACGAAACAAAAACCGCCTTGCTCTCCAACTGGGATTTCAATTCACCAATCTGTTTGTCCGTCTTATGGGCAAGCCGATCCAACTCAACAGCCACTTCCTTCTCTTCTGTGGCAAGCTGCTCGTCCTGTCGTGACAATTCTTCAAGTTCGCGTCTTATTTGCTCCATTCTAGACGTTATGACTTTCCGCTTGGTGATGATTGTATCTTGGCGATTGGTCAATTCATCTTTTTCGGTGGAGGGTTGATTGAGTATCCCTTCGATTTCAGTTTCAAGAGCGGCGACTTCTGATACGGAGGTAGCTACAGTAGTGCGGAGAGTGTCACCGAGATATTTCAAGACAAAGGCACTCTTGTCATCAGTGGTTTGGTATTGGCCAGCAATGTGTTTCGTATGTGCATTCCTCTCCTCAAGTTGGCCGTCGGGCTTTCCGTCGTCATCGGCTGTGGGTTCTTCTTCGTTTCCTTCCGCATCAACTTCCTCGTCGCCGAACATCTTTTTTCAGTGAATAGAAATTTCCACCACTATTCCCGAGTTATCTGCAATTTGTTTAGAACGATCACGACCTATCACGACGGTTCATCAAATCAGCCACCCCGGAGCTGCTGCGGTGGAACATTTTTTTTCTGTGCGCGCCTCTAGAGCTAGAGAGCCTTTTATAAGCTTTTATACCACGATCATTTTTTGGTCAAAAACCTGTTGATGGCTTAATTTTTCGCGAAAATTTGGAAAATTCTCCGAGACCCTACCTACTCCTACCGACACGATAAAAAATAAAAAGTAATGCGAAGGGGAGGGGCGGTAAAATCCTTACTACGGACGATTCTATGATGATTTACCTATATAATTAGGGGTAATCGTATTTCATAATACGAAAAAACGATCGGACTAATAGGTCATACAGTGAACGTATTAGCACATATTTTTAAGATATTACCTATGCTTGCAATCGTTTCGCTATATAAATTCAGAGAAACCTCTTTCCAAGAAGAAAGGTCTAACTATCATCTAATTGTATGTCAATACATGGGATGACAAAAAAATTACCAGCAGCCGCTGCAAGATTTTTGGCAATAGATGTTATTTTTGCTGGAAGCTGATGGTTAATGGAGTTATTTGAAACGTACTGCCGTCAGATTTTGTGTGGGACTTGATTTTGTTATGACATTATTGTAGTCATTTTGATCGTACAAAGTTTTCGGTGAGGTAGGTACGTTTTGTAAAGTGGAGAAGGTTTAGTACCGTGAAACGATCGGCTTCGTTCTTGTGAATGGCTGTGCAGTTTTGCGATTATTGAAGCGTGAATGCATTAGACCGTGGAGGCAATATAACACATATTTGTGTGTAATCTTTTACGATTCGGCTACATGTTTTTCTTGGGGGAACTTTGTGCAGTTATTTAATCACGCTTACTACTTTAACACTGTATGTGGTCAAATTCCCAAGTAGTTTTAAACAGTATTTTAGTGTTTCAGAGAATGTTTTGCAAGAAGATGCAACAACCGACCGCACTTTTGACGGCACGATAGTTAGTGAGTGTTTGTTTTTGTTGGGTTCGTTCCGTCTTAGTTGCTTTGGCATTGGATTGTGTTGGCATCGTGGATTCATTGCTGCTTCATTATTATTAGGTTGTGCGTTTGTGTTGTGTGGTGCGATGGCTTCGCCGTGCATCACATTGTTACATGGCATCGTCAACTTGTGCTTCATTTTGTCGCATGGCGTGCTCGCTTTTGTGTTGGAAGTGTTAACATGTATTTGTAGCAATTTCAATTCTAATATTGTTTGCTTTGTTTTTATATCAATAACGTTACAGTTGGAGTGAGAGCCATACTCAGGTATGTTCTTTGGATGTTCTGTCTGGTATGGCACTTCCTTGTTGGGTTGGTATGGTTTTGGAGTGGCTGTTTGTTGGGAGAAGTATCGTTGATGTGGGATTGTGATGGCTTGTGGTTCAGCGTTGGGTTTCCCCATGGCTTTGCCTTTGTGGCAATTTGTTGCTGTTGTTGTGGTGTGGGTTTTTCAATTCTGCAAGACAGGCAAGTTTGCCACGTGGATGATTTTTGAGCGATTAACTGACGTCAAATGATGACAACTGAAGACAACTGACGTCTTTTACATTATCTCATTTATGTGACTAACCAAGTGACGACATAAGAAGGCACCATGTGACGACACTGAAGACAAAATGACGACCCTAAGTGACGACACTGAAGACAAAATGACAACCCTAAGTGACTGCATTGAAGACAAAATGACAACTGAACTGAAGGCAGTTCACAACATTTTAACGACCCTTCGTGACGACACTGTCGAACTTTATGACGACACTGACGACCCCTACGTGGTATATATACGACTGCCTACTGACGATAGTGACAAACAAAGTGACGACAAAGATGCCTGACGACCCTAAGCAGAAACATACTGAAGACAAACTGACGACACAAGTGACGACCGTGAAGTCCTTTTGACGACCCAAGTAACGACACTGACGACACAATGACAACCGAAGTGATGACACCTGACGACCTTTTAACTACCCGTAGTGAAGGCATGAAATGACCCGATATTTTTAAGTGACATCAACTGACGACATCGGATGACATTGGATGACTCAATTGTCGACTCTTTATCGCTAAAGTCCAAAGTTGCCTGTCTTGCTGATGTTTTGATTTTTGTTTTATTTGACAAACTTCACAGTTGAACCAAAAGACATCCAGGTATGTACTTTTCTGTAATTGGTGTTTGTGAGTGGCTATTTGTTGGCTTTCTTGTTGGCTTGTAGTTTGGCGTTGGCTTCGGTCATTGCTTCGTCTTGGAGGCGATTTAATTTCTGTTGTTGTGGTGTAGGTTTTTAATTCTGACGTTGTTCTTTTTGCTTTATTTGACAATTCTCAGTTAAACCAAAAGACATCCAGGTATGTACTTTTCTGTAATTGGCATTTGTTAGCAGTGGCGTCATTGTGGGATTGCTGCGGCTTGTGTGTTTGTGTTGTGTTTGCTTGTGGAATCATCTTGGGGGAAATTTGTTGATGTGGTTATGTTGTTTTGGTCGAGCTGTTTCAATTGTAACAATGTTTTTTTTAAAACTTTACAGTTGCACTAAAAGACATCCAGGTGTGTAGCTTGGTGTGATCAACATTTGTGGTTTGGCTTTTTTAGCAGACGGCATGATTTTCAGTTTGTGATGAAAGCAACAATTTGAACAACACACATGCAATATGTTGAATTGGCGGCAACATTGTTGGTTGCAGTGTCTACTATTGGATAAAAACCACAATTCTAACAATACACACTCAGTTGGTTGAATTGGCGGCAACATTGTTGGTTGTGTGATTACAGGGGTGGCTGTCTGTTGGGTTGGTAGTTGTGGCATCTTATGTATGGTTGTGGCTTCATGTTGGTAGTGATTGATGTTATCGTTTTGGCTGCTGGATATTTGTCGTTTCAGGGTAGCTGTTATTCGGCTTAGGTTTGGCAGTTGTGTCATTGTTGGCAGAGCTGCCATCATTTCTGTTTTTTGCAAATGCAATGTACAGTCTGGTTTTACGGGTTGGATCCAATTTTGTGGTTTCAGAGTGGCTGTAAGCCGACGTAGTGGTGACTTTTTTGTGTGACTCTGACTATGGAGTTGCATGAAATTCCTCTCTGGGTATGTATTTTTTGTGACGGCATCGTGAGCATTATATATTCTTATTATGATAATGAATTTACTATTTTTTTGTTTTCACTACATGATCATTTAGGTTACATTATCGTGGATGTGGTGTTGTTGTTGATACAATAATATACTTGATAGGAAGTTGAGAGATGACAATGTTTACTTGGTTTGTGTTTTTTGGTGTGGATTGTTTACTAGTCTTTGTTTGTGGCAGCAATTCTTGAAGGATTCTATATTTTGGTGGTAGCATTGTTGTTCGTGGCATTGCTTGGACGACAATGTGCTTGTGTGGCGCTATTTGGTGTTTGGGGTGATACGTGTGTTCTATTGTTTTGGAGGCACTCATGTTATATGTGGTTTCAGCATTGCTGTTTGGTTCAGTTTTTACATTTTCTCAGTCGAAAAAAATCATTAATTTGTTTGGTGGGGTGCTTGGGGAGCAATCTTTTGCTTCATGAGAAGTAGTAGTTTTTGTTGCTGATAGCCATCTTGATATGGGATTTGGAACTTTGTGATAAGACTCTGTGGACCAATGTACTTGTGTCTTATGACTGTGTCTGGATTATACCTCATTGTTGTTATTATCACTGTAATTTGCCAGGCAAACATGAATCCAGGTATGAATCACAAGACTCCTACTGCTGCTGCAACGGTGATGACGGCACAGAACAGCCAGATGTAAGTACACTGAAACCAGTTTATTTGTTTTATTCTTATTCTATTAAAATTATATTTAGGTTCCAGAGACCAGTATTATTACTTCATTTTCTGCTCAAGAAATGGGTGTAGGTACTCAAGTGCAATTTTTTTGTGTGAGCTCTTCATTACTTACACGTCTTTTTTAGCTGTTATTTCAGATCCTAAGGACTATGGTGTCTATGCTCACTTTGTTTTGTTGTCCAATCAGTCTTGAGGTTGATGATGATAAGGATCCTTCATCCATCAATATTAACATAAAACAATCCTCTGATGTTCCTGAAATGAGCAATCTGTCTTCCGTTAGCGGTTCTGCTGCCATAGTGAGTCAGTTGAACAAAATTGAGGTTGTGCTGTCAGAATAGAATCAGTCGTTGAAGGCATTAGCCTGTGTTCCTACCATGATGTTGCCTCTGAAGTTGCACGAACAGTATTCAGCATTATGAACGAGGGCCAACAAGAGCGTGGATGATGGTGAGATATTGCCAGAGATGAAATCGGATTATATTGTGGGGATCCAAGTCCCAGCTCCTGATGGCACGGAGATGTCCTGCTATGTTCTACCACCAAAACCTTTCCTCTCACTTGTTGGAAAAGCATCCCAGCAGCATGAAAAGAAAGGTATTCCTACTGATGCTTGGAAAATGCTGCTTGTGTGTGCGTTGAAGACATTCATTAATGAAGGTGACCAAGTCATCCTCCCAGTGGTGTTGGAGTGGGAAACTGATGCGACAAAAGATGTTGTTGATTTTGGGGAACACTGGAAGGATCAAGTTGAGATGTGGTGTCCCGTTGATGGCCGTTTGACAGGCAAATACAGTGCTCTTGCAATTGTGTCTACAGGTTCAGGGCCTATTCTTTTTTCTTTTCTTATTATTTTGTGGAGAAGGACTGTTTGAAGGTAGAACCCATGCTGACTGCCTATGTGTCCGAAAAAAACCCTACCTGTCAGGTTTCCTTGGTCGTCTCTTGCGTCAGTTTTCATGGATTTGCTGTTAGTCGAAGACAGCAATGTTGGCGTTGTGGTGTCTCCTATCCAGTTCAGAACTGTTGGAATTCTTGATCAACCTACCCATGAGAAGATTGTGGTTTCATCTTTGTTTCCAATCCAGGACTTTTCATATTCCTTTGCCAAGTAACAGTTGGAAGGTCAATGATTATTCGCTTGCTGTTTTTGGAGTTGTAAGCTATTGTTCCAAAAATTTGACCTGAATCATGAATGTTTTCCTTGAGTTGGCAAAGAATTTGAGAGATGCTATAGCTGTGGATGTTCCAACATTTAGACTTGCAATTTGCAAAGTGCTGTGGGATGTTTTCCTGAAATTGATAACGTCCAAGGCTGCAAAGCTCAAGCATTCTGTTTCTGGGGATGAGTTGGAGGAATGCTATAATTAGAAGGCAATTATACAAGAATTTAAAGATGAAATCAATTCATCCTTTGGAGGAGGTGATGGTTAGTAGTTTGTTGTAAAATTCTGTTATTTTCATCCTATTGTGATAATTTCAATGTTATTAATTGAATCTGCTTCAATTGCCTTTCAGTCAGTAAGGTGGTTGAGATTCTGAAGAAGAGACGTGCTGATACTACGGATGGTACAACTAGTTCAAAAAAAGAAGAAAGGGTTCTCATCTACTTTGGCGTATGCAGCTTGTAAGTGAAGCATTGTATTGGGAGAAAAGAGCATTGATGTTTACTTCTAATGTGTGCGTGATGCCAGAACCTCTCGAGATATTGAGGAAGCTTGCTGAGTCATCTAGCGAAAAGGTTCAGGGTGAGCCTCATAGTGATCTTACTGTTATAAATTAACGTGTCATTTATTAACAATTTTTCAGTTTCTGGCCACTGCTTGTTTATCGGAATGTGGTACGTTCAGTCAGAGTACAATGGCAACTTAAGTAAATTGGCACATTTTGATGAGGCCAGAATTTGGATATTAGAAGACCAATTCGAGAATATTAGTGTTATCACAGCAAAAGAAACAAAGATTATTCACGGTGACGATGAAGATGCATTTTGTCGTGCAGGGCGTCATGCCAAATATATGCAAGGGAAAAGAGGGAATTTTATTTCACAACTTTTGGGGCTTCTTGCATTCGCAAATTTTCCAATGCATCAGGTATATTATGAATAATTCTTGATATTTAGTTTTTTACGTGTAAAATATATGTATATCGCTAATTAATTTGATTTTTGTTAGATTGAGATTGATCTGATAGAAGCAGTTTCCGACAGAAACCTCCAATTTCCAGAAATGCGCAATTTCTTTGAACGTGATTTAATCACTATTTTTCGCATGAAGAAAATCTACATGGGACAGTTTGACTTGTATCATGTTGTTGAAGGAGTTTTTCATTGTTCAACGCAGTCACGATATGCTTGTTACACCAGTGGGTCTGCTAGCATCTATGTGCCATGGAATACTGCAAATGCTGCTGCTGGCACATTGTGTCTGAAGACATTGTCAATTTTTTTGCTATTTACCCGTTTTCTTCCAGTTCAATAAAGCACAGCTTTCTACTCCAAGTGTCGAAAAAAGCAAACTTAATTCAAGATTACCATGAGTTTGAGATGTTTACTCCGCCAAAGTTTAAGGGTTAGGGTTAGGCTGGTGAAGTGTATAGAGAATGAAATTTCAAGGTATGATACGAATTTGAGTTGTCCCCCGGGAGTAGTTTATGCACTTTATCTCTTAGACAGTACGTTTGGGTTGAAGAAAATCGATTATGTATGTTTGAAAGTTCTTGGTTGCCACCATGACGACTTTAAAGATAATTTGCCACTCAATGATTTTGGGATGACAGTTGGTGGATTTTTCTTCCCCGGTTCGGAAAAGAAATTTGACAATAAAGTTCTTTCTGGAAAAGTGTAACGGCAATTTTCGATTTATGATAGGAATCCATTTGATTCGAATGAGGAGAGTGAAGAGGACAGCCAAAGCGATGTGAATCCAAAAGTTGACAATGAAGTAATTGAACTTGATGGATCCAGTTCTGAGTCAGAGGAATCAGTCGTTAGAAGGAGGTCACGCAAACGGAATGAGTTTGCTAGTTTTTTAGAATCAGTTTTTGAATCTGAATCGAGTGAAATCAAATCCGGTGACGTGGAAAATCAGTCTTCTGAAAATCTGAGTACGTCTGATGGCAATTATTCTCCAGGTCAGCAGTCTTCAGACCGGAGACCAAACTTTTAAGAAAGTGATGTAAATCATTCTTCAACTGGGGATGATGCTTCTTCCTCAGACCAATGATCAGAAAATTACAAAATCATGAATCCTCCTGAAAATGGGCATGTTGGAAATATTCAGGCTGTGGATGGTGTTGTTGAATATATGCCTGTGATCAGCGATGATGATGGTATGTAGTGTGGTGGTTTAATTGTTTTTGTAGAGCATTAACGAGAAATGAAAATTTGTTGTCCTCTGTTTAGTTTGTCCAGCATGTTGTGGTTCTACTATGATTTATATTGATGAATCATGTGGCAATAATGATCAAAAAATATGGATCAATCATTTACAACGAATTTGAAATCAACCAGGGTACAAATTATTATCACCACAATCTTCTCTATGTATGCCGCACAAATTTGTGGAAAACATATCTTGTTTAGAAAATTCTTTTCTAAGCAACATTGAACATTTCAGACTGACATGGGCTACTGTCGACGATGTCAACGCTTTTTATATGGATGATTTAGAAGTTAACGGCGAAGAGGGTTTGCATGAGTTTGGAAAATTAGTGCAAGGACGATTCAGTGGCTGTTTGAAATGTCACCAATGCTATGTAGGTTTGTGGAGTTGCAATATACGCTTGAAGAATGAGTTTGATATTCTTGCATTAGACTATTCTTGCATTAGACAAAATTCTGGAAGACATTGATTCCAATATTATACCAAAGTCAAATGATTGCAACACTGCAAACGAATTGTTAGTAAGCTGTTAGTAAAAAGCAAGGGGCTTACTAACATGTGCATATAGGTTTAATACTGGGCAGAAACCTTCTCGAAATTGGCCTTGTTAGCTAATCTGTTAGATATTTGTGACTCCTTAGCAAAATTCATTGAATTTTCCGATTTACTAACATACTTACTAACAGATCCGTTTTTCCTAACATTTTAACTAACAGTTTTGATTATATTGTAGTCCTACGAACTCAGATCTCCTTACTATCGTAATTACTAACAAAATTGTCCTTTGCGCGATCTCCTTAAAAAGGTCCGAGTCTATTCAAGCTATACCCACTTTTCTTTGCTTCAAAAAAATCAATTATTATCCCTTTCAAATAGTAAAATTTGATACTTCCTTTGTTACAACAAATATTTTTTTTTCTATTTTGCAGGTATTCAGGGTTATCCCTAAGCAAAGTAGAAAAACATATTTTAGGGTTGTTCCATCCAACAAGAATGCAATATAGTTATTTTTCCCCCACTGAGAACATTCTCTCACAATAAACACAGCCCTTCACACGTTCTTACAATTGCTCACCACCCAGGTAATCTTTGGTACACCACCAGATGTCTGCACATAACTGTAGATGGCATAACTCATGATGACAAGTCTCCATCAAATCATCAGCACTCAGGACTCTCCCCCTTGTTCTCTTCTGTGTTTTGGATTGTTCCTCATGGCATACTTGACAAACTGCATATTGGCATTCTCCTCTGTTTGCTCTTTGGCTGCTGAGCATAGCGAGATGCATCGATCGTCGTTAATTAGGTGATAACTAATTTATGAGAGCTATTTTGTAGTCAATACATTCCCACGTATTGACGACACATTTCGTTGGCTCTTAGGACGGGCCTTTTGGGCTGAGGACCTGAGGGAGTACTTACGTGCTACTCATGTACTGATAGGTACATACAAGATTGCACATGGAGAAAATGATGGGTGTTTTGACTGGTTTCAGCTAGTATAGCACACCCTTGCAGTGAAAGAACCCATCAGGTGTTCAATATGGATTGTTTTTAAACGGCACAAGTTTGTGGGGTAAGGGTAGGGAGTGTGGTTGCGACTTTTAGTATGTTGTGTGTTTTGTGCCGTAGGTCAAGAAAATTCACAGGTTGGGTGAGGTAAATGTGGCGGACGGATTGATGATGAATGGAGAGATGATGTTTTGTGACGTAGTCTGCTAAGTCAGTGGCTCCTGCACGCCAATCGGTGCAAAACTTTTTTTGATTTTCATGACAACGGAGCCAATGGAAACGCACATCCATTGCTTTAGTGCGTTTGGGTTGGATGATGTTGGTGACAACACTAAGAGCTGTGGAGTTGTCAATTTGTATGGGAGTGGGTGGTTGTGGATGGCCCAGCTCATTGAGTAGGTGTCGTTGTGGTACGGCCTCTCTTGCATTGATGTATAAAGCGCTGAGTTCTGTTTTGGCAGCTGAAGACATGACCAGTTTAATTATTTGTGCTAGGGTTAAGATGGCACCGTTGTTGCGAGGGGATGAATCATCTTCGGACAGGATGAAATGCCCCCCGGCCCTGCTGCGTGCTTTTGTTTCAGACAGATAGGAGGCGTCACTGTGGACGACGAGGATCATGTCGCTGGCGCGATAAGTTATCATGGCGTCTTGATGCGACATGGCGTAGTCGAGGAACTGTTGTATTTTCAACAGGGTATTCTGCGTTGGAGCTGCTTGTTGAGTGGCAAGTGAACCGAGTGCAGGTAGCATGGTGCAGTTCACTGCACGTGCATAGTAAAGGAAGACCCCAATGACTTCTTGGACAAAAGTCTTGTCGGATTTGGAGAGTAATGTGGTGTTGTCTTCAGTGTTAGCATATTGTTGTTTGGTTCCATAGGTGCGGGATGTATGAGGATAAGGTTGATGTTGTGGTTTGGTGGGAACAGGATGGTGGAAATGGTGGCCTGCCTTTTTACAGTAGCCTGGCATGGAGAGATGTACCTGTCGGAGGGTATAGTCCCATGTGATTGTGAACCCGAGGTATCGCTCACCTTTCCAATCTTGTGACGTCTTGTACACTGCAAACGAATTGTTAGTAAGCTGTTAGTAAAAAGCAAAGGGCTTACTAACATGTGCATGTAGGTTTAATACTAGGCAGAAACCTTCTCAAAATCGGCCTTGTTAGTTAATCTGTTAGATATTTGTGGCTCTTAACAAAATTCATCGATTTTTCCGATTTACTTACATACCTACTAACAGGTCCGCTTTTGCTAACAGTTTAACTAACAGATTAGAATATTTCCGTGCCGATGAACTCAGATTTCCTTACTAACATATTTACTAACAAGTACTCCCCCCTCCAGGTAGTAGGAGTAAAGACGTAAAATAACACGTTAACTCTGTCCCTACAAAAACCATTTTTGAAATGAAATAATATTATTTCAAACTTTAGTTTATGTTGGACTAAAAACAAGCATGCTGGAGAAAACTGCATCATTACACAAAACCTGTTAGATTGATGCGGCATGAGAGGAAGGTCGTTGGGAGTGGGGACTGTAATTCATAAGATGGTAGGTAAGTGGCAGATAATTTGAATTAAATAGATGGGCACATAAAAAGTCAAAAACTCACCACACAGGAATGTTTGACTCTCTTGCTTGTTTTCTTCCTGTTAGCTTCCACAGATTCTTGAATAGCCAACAAAGAAGTCGCCTGAAAACGCTTCCGCGTGAAATGTGGATAGGAACCTGGCCTATTTAAATCCTGCAGAACTTCCCTTGCAAGGCACTGGAATGGCACCCTTTTGATAAGAAGATCTGTGCTTTTTGGTAGTGGCGGATTTTAAGGGTGCAACAGTGCCAGGACGATAACGATGAGGCTTTAAAAGCCATGAAGGGGCCATTCTTTGAGCAGCCTTGGTGGCAAGCTGGTATCGGGAGCTTTTCTGCCAGTAGACTGGCAAGCAGTTTGTTTGGTCCGAGCCATTAGTGAAATAATAATGCCACGCTTGGCACCTGGGTCTTCGGCCCTTTGTGTCATGCAGAGATTGTGTACGATACAATAGAGATTTATGGTGACATGTATCATCTACATCAATTGATGGAACATGGCGACATGGCATAAAAATAATACAAAGGAATCAGTACAAATACACAAGACACAAATGACAAAATTTCAGCCCGACGATAATGTCCGTAACAAGACATGCCACGACAAAAGTTCCATGAAGCGGAAAATGGAATCGGTAAGATCACCCATTCCTCTTATTTCACACCCTTGTCTTCCCAACTGCCAGCCCGTCAACACTGCAAAAGCGTTCCTTGATTGTGGATAATGAACACATCATCATCATGGAATGTGAAGATGACATAAACACATGGATGGGGTACTATTTCGCTCTTATGGGCGATGGCATTCTACATTCTGATAACGGCGACACTCGCTGTAAACTTGCATTCCATATGATCTCACAAGAGAACCCTAACAATGGATCAAGGATGCTCTGCCAGTACCTGGAAACTGTAGTTGACTAAGAATTGAAGAAGTGGCTACCAGACGATGCTAACTGACGAACTAAACGCTCCGCGCGAAGTTTATTTCCTGCAGTGGCCCCATTGTATTCTGAACTTGGAAAAGCATTCCTGAACATCAGAACATATAATGAGTTGCAATGGTCACTAGTTGATATCAATAACCAAACTGGACTGGAAACATTCAGAGAAATTGCAAACAGCCTTTCATAACCTCAAGAAAGCAAGGGTTATCACCGCTGGCATAGTACTCAATGGAGGTTCACTTCTCGAGGAGTACGGAATTCCTCCCCATCAATACACAGATGAACAGGTAAAGAGAATGAAACAAGATCTTGCTACAATCCACCAAAATTTAGGCCAAATCCAAGCAATCAACGGCTTCTTGGCACCTGCTGTTGAAGAATACTCCACAGCATTGAATCTCAACATCGAAACATGCGATGGGGAGTTTCAGGAACTTGTAGCGCAATCGCACCATCATTTAGCACGCTTGTACGAATGCTATGCAGAACACTTATTGTCATCTAAGGAAGTTGTAAGAGATAGGAGGGTTGCTAGATTTGGTGGCAATGGAAGCCAAATGGGAGATGACCTACCATTAAGCAATTACAAGAAAAGTGCTGAACATTACCTGGCCAGTTATGCTAGACACCTCGCCATAATCTGCCAGAGGAAACCGGAGGACATTGTTAATGTCAACAAACTGGATGCTATGTATGACATTATATCCAAGATTAAAACTCCTTCTTGTGAAACTGACAGACAACGTTTTGAATACCTCAAAGCTGCCCTGTGTGAGGCGAAAGCAAGATTGGACGAGATCGAGAAGAGGATTGAAACAATCAAGACAAAATAGAGAGCATGGTTCTATTTAGCCTGAAGTAATTATAAATCATTAATCTAGATTTACGATTGTTATTTACCTGTCCCCCGCGGTTTATTTTCGCACCAAAGCTTGTCATTCTCATGTCTTCTGCCTCTTTCCTTGCTTACCATGACACTTCTTTGGCTTTCTTTCCTGACACGCTTTTTCACATCAAAGCACTTGACATCAAGGCAACCCACACACTTCCCGCCGATACGACTAGCTGTGTTCAGTTTACAAATTTTGCATCGTAAGGACTGCTTTGCTTTTGCTTGCCACCAAAACAACCTCTGCATAACACGCCACCAACTTGGGCAAAGTTTTATGACAATTAGCACATTTCTTCTTGTGCTCTGGTTTGGCATGTTTGTAGCAAAACTTTTATCCTTGCAGATGGCGTGGCATAGCTGCTACAGGATTCGATACAACACTTCGTGCGTTCCCTTTTTCTTGACGCAGACTTTTTGATAGCGGCAGCTTTCCCTGATATCAATGCACCTTTACCAATGCATTGTTCATGACCTTTGCATTCGAAATTGTTCCTGCAGTAGAACCCGTCATCTTTTCCCACATAAGAGAAAGATCTGCCAACTTTCGTGGGGCATCAGTCTCCAAGTCACCCTTGACTTTCTTCCAAGATCCTCTTGACTCATAAAATGATCTGTCTTCATTCATTTTCGTAAAAACATTTTTACGTGCTAGTTTGTGCACTTCCGCAAGGGATTGTGACGTTCCCATCTGTTCCATCACGAAAATATTTCTGCACAGTAGGTCCCCCATTATCTTCAAAAGCAGCCGGTTCTTTGTTGAGAACTGCCTTGCCATCCTTTGTCTTGACAAGTTCGCAGTCATCGTCCACTTCCCATACTGATGCGTAGACCTTCAAACTGTCTTCTCTTTCTATTTTGTCCAAAAAATAAACGGGGTGCCCTTCAACTTCCAAATAGTAAATATTCCTTATAACGTTGTCATATGCATTGATGAGTTCCCTCGTCCAATAATCCACAGATCGTTCAAAACAAATTTCTTGATTCACAGCATCAAATGCATCACGATGTAATCCTTCTTCCACTAATTTCGCAGCCTCTTTCCGCATCTTTGGGTAAATTTCCATTAACAAAGCCTCCTGCTTGTCTGAGAGCACTATGTCAGTGACATCATAATTTTTTTCTGATGGGGTGTTTGACAATTCCCCAATCTTGGATGAAGTCAAAACATCAGGATTTGGCGTTTCCTTTCAGACGACGGCCTTTCTTGCACATATGCACTTTTTTCCACCCATTCCTCATGCTTCTTGTTCGACCATTTTAGACTGACATATTCTTTACCTCGAAATGTAACAAAACCAGTCAATTGCCGGACGGTTATATAAGACTCGTTCTTCCCAACAAAAGCACATTCGTCTCTCTTAATAAGGACTTTCTTCTAGCACAAAATAAGGAGAATGCTCCCTTAGCCTTGCAATGACTCCAGATATATTTTTAGCCTTGAACCAGTATGGCTCTATCATGTCTACAGGGGAACACTGCGTAACGTCCTTTCGCCATTCACCGTTGTCTTTATCACCATCCCAGAATGTTATTTTCTTTTGTTCAAAGAATTGGTCCCAAGTCGTCTTGAGAATTGTGCGTTTGTGGTGTTCCTGTTCCCTCGCATGCTTCATGTTCATCCGATTCCTCTCATGTTGTCGTTGACGCCTAGATCTTCCGCCTCGATCCCCTTGGTTCCATTGTTACATTTTGACAGTCGCGGGCACGATTGATGTGTTGACTGTTCTGTGTAAAGTCTGTGTAGCACTATTGACAATTGGTTGCGTGCATTGGTTCTGCAACCAAAATGTTAGTGTACTCTAGATCGCAGGAGACAGCCTCGTTAGGGCGGCGTAAAGAAGTGTCACTTCATGCGGGGCCCACATTTTTTCACGTGTGTCTACATAATTTGTACTTATTCCTTTGTACTGTGGGATCTCACTCTCGCGCGACCTCTCGTATGGTACTATTGTAGTTGTGTGTCATCATAATCTTGATGATCAACCACACACAGGAAAACCCAAAAACAATAATGAACCGTCGAACGAGGGTCTTCCGCTTCTCTCCAACAAATAATGTTCCACCATGGAGACGAACAGCGTGTTGAAAATAAAATTCTCAGGCACCACTCCCAAGGGATGGGGAAACAAGTCTGCAACTCTACCGATAATGCTAGAGCTGCAATTAGAAACAAGCACACCCCTAGATATGTTGAATGAAATGATTCTTGATGGATTCAAAGTCAAAAGAAATGACAGAGCAAATTTTATCCCTGAGCTTATGGTAGGATTTCCTCCAAAACTGCTTGATATAACAGGGAAGCATGTTGTTGGAGATTTGCCCTTGCGATCCAACGAAAATGTAATTGTCCGCATACGTCGTAGAGAAACACAACTTCGACCAAAGAGAAAAGCAGCCGAGGTCGCAAAGTCTTCCTTTAAGGATGCACTCAAGGCCCAAGACGCAATGATGAAACATAATCTGATCAAGCAAAAGAAAGTATCCTCATCGAAAATACGGATAAGTGGACCAGGCTATCGCTTATCAGACGGCAACGATGTTTCCAAAACCGCTAAATCCGATAATCTATCTCCTAAAGAGATCAAGACAGAAGGATTCGCCATAGAATATCGGACCATACAACTTTTTACCCCACAGGAAAAAGAAATCCATTACAACCAAAAAGATCTACTCGCTTTTAAAGAGCACGGATGACATATCGTCGTTCTTAGTTCAGGCTTTCAACAGGGGTAGCGGTGGGAAACCGTTCAAGCAAATACGAGCAGTATACAAAATGTCCCTGGCAAATATGCAGGAAATTTCCCAGGCACACGCTCGTGTACATGCTGCGACACTTGGTCAGTTCTTTATGGCCCCTGTGAAGAGTGTCGATGTTGATGCCGGAACAGTGTTGGGATCGACATTCCACCAAAGAAGAGAAGATCATTGTGTGTCGCACCAAATTACTTATGGAAAAGAGATGTCGAAGAAGGGAGGGCAGTACGTCAACAGAGTCAGCGTTTTACCACTGGACATTATAAAGAGTGTCATTGAGAATGCTTACATGAGCAAAACTGATGATGATGATAATTACGACAATGATAACGATGAAGACGACAACAAAAACGTGATTGATACCAGAAAGGAACTTTTGCGCCCCATCGCAATTGCTCAGATGATGCCACAACTATTCTGGTCAGTGGTTTCCCACTGCAGACCGTCCTCAGAATCAGAATATTTTTACCCGTGGAAGATATGCTCTCGACAACTGCTACCACACTTAGACTGGTCTTTTCTCAACCGCGACGGAAGACAACGATTATTGAGTGAACAAGCTAGAGAAAACCTTAGGCAAGAAAAGATGACAACGCTCAATTGTGATGAATGGATGCTTGTTACCCCGACGGAAGAGGACAAAGACAAATTGATTGAGTGCATATCATGGGATGAAGAGGCAAAGGAATGCAATATGGCCAGAGCTTATAGTACCTTGATGATACGTTCCAAGTCCGAACCACGTTGTTTTAATTGGAGACAATTAGCAAATGCAGACGCCAAGACATTATACGACAAACTGATCCGGGAATGTGCGGAATCAGCGATGGAATCCCCGTCACTGAAGTCGGTCGAAACATGGATACTGGTCGCTAGGAACTTTTCCATTGATGAGATTGTGAATGAAATCGTTGGTAGGGATGAAAACATCTTTGGATTGCTAGAGGCACTCCATTCGAATACTCCTAAAGACTTAATTACTTACTGGGGTCGACATCCAAAAATGTTGTTGAAGACTATGGGAGATCACCCTAAAAATGGTGCTGATAATTTTCATGACCAATACCAGGAACAGGATGTACGGCGTTGGATTAGTCGAGCAAAGGTTGCAATAAAGATGTGTCCCTGGCTCGATGAGTATTTCTGTCAGTTTAACAAGTAAAGTCTTCCATATATGTTCAGATTTGTAATTTGGTACATGTGGAGTTTTTATTTATTTTCTATGTAATGCTAACAATGGTCAATCAGATATTTCGGCAAATAATAGCCTTGCTAGTCAGCTCCAAAGGTTAAAGTTCCAAGAAGCCATTTGTTTCCACAATGTTGTGTTCGGTCTAAGTTCCAAGAATCATGATTTCATCACACCGTCAATGTTTGAATACTCTTTGAATATCCTCTGGAGATTTGTCCTGTTGCCAAGTAATGAAGTATGAATTGAGTCGCATCTTGTCACAGTTCCGTCCAAAGTTAGATAAATATATACACCCACCCACATGTAACACAAAACTGCTAAGCTGGTCAGCTCCAGCAACGGTTGAATTCCCAAGAAGTCCGCCGCAGCATGCAGTTCAACAGAGCCTTTCGGTCTACATCAACCATTAGAACATACTCCTCTTGAACGAAATCGCGTATTCTCAAAGAGGTAAAGGGGGTGATGATTTTTCGCACTTTAGAAGACAATAACGTCATCAACTCGTAAGCAAGCGTTTCAATGTTCAATGTCTGATATATTGTCTTGAACGAAAAGTGGGAGAAACTCACTCGGGTCTTGTTTGTAATACTCCATATATTTCACAATCTCGGCCAAAACAACTGAGTTAATTGCATGGAGCGGGATCTCACGCACTACTCCCCGCCATTGCCTTTATTTTGGTCCGTATCACCCCCATCTTCAATGTCTTTGTCGTCGAGACATAGCGTAATGAAAAAGGAAAGTTTGGCTACATCGCTGGGAAGTTGATATCTTACCCCTTCTCTACTTATCTGAGTTTCAGCATCGTTGTATGCCCACATTGAGACGATCGGTGAGAATTCTTTTGTACTGTGCCCACCTGCTGTACTCCACACTCTCTTATTGCACTCACCAAGGTAACAGCTTGTATAGCATTATCATTTTCCATCATTTATTGCTCTTTGATGACGTCGGAGATGGGCGGTGGACCGTTCTTAAATCGCCACGATATGGTGTGCAGTGCATTTGGGTAGATTTGGGAGAAGTCTATGCTGGGGCTGAAGTTTTGGACAGTGTGGTCACGTGACTTTGTACTGATTCCTTCATATACATAGATTTATTCATAAAAATGAACACTCACCGCATCCGCAAATGAAAGGCTTTTCTCGACTTTTCAATTCCATGGACATGATATATTGGAAACGTCTCTTTTATACTTTACAGGTGGGTTACACTAACTTGTTCACAAATAGTATCTAGAGGAAGTATTCATACAAACAACTCCTCAAGGACATCAATCCCAGGAGATTTCAAAATCAGACACAACAAATTAGTGTTGTCTTGGTAGCCTCGACTCACATCCTTTTTGATAGTGGTCCACAAGGCGGAGACATCACTCATAATGATAGCATTGTAATAATCTTTTGAATCAGACAGCTTGCGTGACAGATCATGATATGTACAGACGGTTACAAAATCACGAATACACATTGAAGACGCATGATAAAAACACAACTTGAGCCACACCAACAGTTTTGAAAGTTCCTGTGTTTCCCGGCGGTCTTTTGTGACAATGAGAGTATGTTTTATATTACTTTTGTCGATACAAAGCTTTTCTTCCTTCAGAAATATGATGATTGAATTAACGACAGCTTTCCAATCTGTCTGGTGACAATTAAGCCTGTAGAAATGTGGGTTGGACGGTGCGCTACCAAACGAGGCTCAGTTGAATCGACAACAGAGACTTCAGAAGTCATTCGTTCTATTGTTTCAATCCACTTCTGCGAGGTCATTTGACTTTGTTTTCTATTTCCATTCAAGCCACATACAAAATGACAACAGAATGCAGAATCATTTGCGCCAGGGGCAAAGAAAAGAGAGGTCTCTGGGATGAATTTTGATTTGAGATGAGCTTTGACAGAGCACCCATTTTTTGTGCAAAAGCGGTCGTACATGCCGAAGTTGTTTCCCAATAATTCCGCAGCAACGATCCAAAGTAAATGTTTCATTGACATAAACAATGTCGACATTCTTTGTCTCAAAACCTTTGGGACCTCCACGGTAAGGGAAAATTCCAACTGCAGTGTGCGCTGCCTCTCTGAGGACAGTCCCTCCTGCAACGACTGATTGACGAGCAGCTCGCTTGTCATGTAATGTGGTGGGAAGTGTTGTGTTCCAAATCTTTTTGCTGTATTGCGTAGTTGGAATTGGAGCATTGATCACGATCGTGTCACTTGTTTCCTTGTTCAGTGCCGAATTTAGGAGCTCGATTGTAACTGTAATTTCGATACTGCCTTCCATGGAGTGAAACATTTTGCACTGTGAGTGTGGCGATGGCTGCGGAGCTGCTGCGGAGACCCTACGAGCAGGCTGGTAAACAATGTTAATTTTTGATCTAATTTTGTGTGTTGGTGTTGGGTGACTACAATACCGTACATTAGGCAGTGTACACGGTCGGGCTGAAATTTTGGCACATGTGGCCACGTGATTTGTATTGATTCCTACGCAACTCGCAATTATGTTGCTTGTCTTACCACCTACAAATATAATATTTCCCTAAGAGAATACATCTGCGAACAGAGGCAAATGCACTGAGACAGGTCCCTTATTGTTATCAGGGTCACTGTTATCACACAAAAGAACCTCCCAATCAGAATACACCAGAGTAAACTGCCTTTGGAATGGAAAACCCATCTTTGAATAGGGTAACATGAGTGCATAATCCAATACATTCAAGCTGGTTTTTCGAACCGATGAAACCTCATTAGTACACTCAAATCTACAGAACTGCATTCCTGTCTCATGAGTGTACATTTGTGATGTGTGATAGCGAAAGGTTAGGAAAGTGACTTCGTGTTCATCTCCTCTTTGTTCTGGTTCTCCTCTAGTAAATGCAACATGGACTTCATTGCGATTACCATCTAGGCGGAAGCAGGACAAAGGTTCTCCTGATCTAAATCTATCTTCGACTTCTGACTTCTTTTGAAAAACATGATAACCTTTATACCGATCAGGCCAAGTAAAAACAGACGCATATTCCCTATTCAGAAATTCCATGCCTGTAAGTTTCTGAAGCAGCCTATTCTTTCCTTCACGGTACATTTGGCATTTTCTCATTGCCCATAGGATCGATTTTGGATCCTGTATAGAATTTTCATCTCTTGCCTCCCTGCAGGTGTTCAGGATAAATATAAGCTGCAATAACGTTTGGCAAAGGGAAGCCCCCAAATCTTTCCCAAAGGGGGGGGCCACTTTTCCGGCCCCCCAAACCCCCGCTCTTTCCACACTCTTTACCCCCCCCCCCCCCCCCCCCCCCCCCCCTTAAACCCCCCTTTCCCCTTGGTTCCCCCCCTTTGGCTTTTCGGGGCGCCTTCCCCCCCCTCGCCCCTTGAAGAAGAGCACCATGGTGGTGATAAAATCTACCTACTAGATTTATGAGCATGATGCTCGAACTACACTAGCAGGCAAAGAGCAGTCCCAGATGTGGGTGGTTCCGTGGCTGTGCACGTGGCTGAAGGCCAGACCCTGTAGGGCAGCTAGCAGGTCCCAAGGTTGCTGACCCTGTAGCTGTAGGGAAGCTAGCAGGTCCCAAGGCTGCTAACAGGTCCCGAGGTCAATTGTACTTAGCTACACACCCTTGCAGCTACATCGGGGACCTATCCTGCATGTGTGGGGCGGTGTGCCTGATGATATGCAGGTGGGTGGTGCTTTGTACTGTAATCTGCCAGGTTGGCAGAGCCGCGATCCCAATAAAAGCGGAATTGCCCTTGGGCTTCTCGGCATCGGAGCCAGTGCAGTCGCATCCAGATCATTTTGATGCGTCTTTGGATGATGGTGTCATTGACGAAACCTGTGGCGGTGGAGTTGTCTGTTTGGATGGGTGTTTTGGGCTGTGTCCATCCCATTTCCTCCAGAGCATTACGTAGTGGGATCAGTTCGCGAGCAGTGATGTATAAGGCTGCGAGTTCTGCTTCAGCAGCAGATGCCATGACGTACTTAATGATCTGGGAGATTGTGAGGACTGGCATGCTGTGTCGGGGAACAGGGTCGTCTTCTGATAGGAAGATATGTGCTCCCGCCCTGCTACGTGAGCCCGGTTCAGTGAGGTAGCTGGCATCTGAGTGCGCAGCAAGTATCATAGAGCTGGCACGGTACGTTATGCCATCGTTGGGGTACGTTGCAACATAGTCAAGGAGTTGGTGGACTGCTGCTGCTGTGTTTTGGGTCGCAGCTGTTTGTTGCGAGCTGATGGTGCTGAGTGCCACGAGCAGTTTGTTGTCCACGGCTCTGGCGTAGTAGAGGAGGGAACCCACAATGCCTTGTATGCGTTTGATGCCTGCAGCGTCTAACGGTGCGCTGGTGTCTTTATCAGGGAGGAGCTGTTCCTTGGCGCCGTAGATGATTTCGCGGTGTTTATGTGGGGCATGCTGAGGTTTACGTGGTCAGGGGTGGTTGTACTTCAGTAGCAGGGCAGAAATGTAGGTGTCCATGGTGAGGCGGCAGGTTCGTTTGTTGTAGTCCCACTTGATGTCGATGCCTGCAAACTTGGTGCCTGTCCAGTCAGTGGTGACTGTGTAATGCTGTTGTAGGGCCTGCAGGAGGTGCTCAGCATGTCGGCGGTCGGAATATTGGATGCCAAAGTCATCGACGATGAGGACAAACAGGACTGGTCGCCACTTATGTCGCCAAAGACCGGGGGTTGTGGCACATTGGTAGTATCCGTGCATTTCCAAGCGTTGAATGAGCAAATCATTAGCTAGTTTGCCGGCTTGTTTGAGGCCATAGACGCCTTTGGAGACTTCGAAATAAACATACCCGTTGTATGCAAAGTCGTGGAGGCTATACTCTTGGACAAAGTCGTCAGGAATATCGGAGAGTTTGATGCGGACATACTCTGGTCTATCGAGTGGTGTGCCAAGGTAGAAGTTGGAGATATTGAACGATGCAAAGCATGCGGTAGGCGTGGAAAGAACGCTATTGAGAAGTAGTTTGACGGTTTCCAATGAACCGGTTTTGGTCCCACAGTCGCCTGGATACCGGATGCGGTCGCCTCCAAGGGTGATGTGTGTGCGGTAAGGGTCAGCTTTTTGCGGGCGGATTTCGCAGACCACTCGGGTATAGGTGACATCGCCTTTGTGTTGATTTGGGATGTCCCGATACTGGATCGGCTTGAAGGTGTTGGTGCCGTCAATGCGCTTCTTGTGTTTATATACTGGATGTTGGCCAATGCCTTGGCATAGGCGGCCCAGTTCATTTGAGTAGGATGTGTCCCATGTAGCCTTGTGTTTGGGATGTCGACGGAGTTGTTTATGTTCCAGTAACTGACCTGTGTCCTGATCCAACACGGGCATGGCGGTGCCATCGGATTCCTTGTCCATTGTGTCAGCTAAGGCTGCGAAGGAGTTACGGGAGGGGTCTATGGCCAGGAGGCGGGCACGTGTGCGGGCGGCAATGGGTTGGTCTATCGTTGTCGGGGCGCCCCATCGGGTGTGTTCCGGTACTGTCTGCCAGGCGGTTGTTGGGGTCGGGTTCAGCGTGGTGTCTCGGATGGGCGATTCTGGTTGCACCCTTGGAGGTAATGCTTGCACCCTTGGAGGTGTTGTGTCCGGGTTGGTTGCAGTAGTGGCGTAGTGACGGAAGATATCACGCAGTTTGTAAATTGCCTGTAGTTGTGCAGTTGGGGATTTGGTGGCAAGTTGGAGTTGCTGAAGTGCAGCAATGATCTTGTCCTCAGCTGTCAGATCCGGGGTGGGTAGGTAGTGGTGTCTGAATTTGATGGCGTCTGTGATGGCCACCGAGCGCGATTCTTTGTTGAGTACACGGTAGCAGCGATAGTGGTGAGGTGCTGGTCCAATGTAAAACCCTTCGTGACTGCGATAATCCCAGGAGCGCCGTGTGGTTGCTTTGCTGTGGATGAGTACGCGGCACCCCGCTGGTCCCAGTGGCGTGGCATCAAAGTTGAAAGGACCAAAAAGGTCTTCCCAAGCCGAGATTGTCGGGTTGCAGTGGCTGGCGCGGAGGAGGTTCAGTGTGAGTTCTGCATGTGGGATGAGCAGGTCCCACCTGTCTGCTGGGAAGGAGGGAGCTGTTCCTGCTAGGATGGCGAGGAAGTGGTCTTTAAATGTGCGTATAGCTCGTTCTGCAGCATTGCGACGATGGACATGTGGTGGGACCAGTTGGAAGGTACAACCATTTGAGGTGATGGCCTGTCGGAAGGCAAGGCTGGCTTCATTATCCATGATATGTACCATGGGCTTGCGGTTGGCGTTGCACAAGCGCGCATGGATGTCTTGGTACGCGGCGATACGGTGGACATCATGCTTGTTGGGGAAGGGACGGACTAGGATGGCATTCGTGTCGGCATGGAGCGCAATCATAATATACTGGTTTCCACTGCGCGCTTGTGGGTGGAAGCGACCCGTGTCATCGGTGAATATCTTGTTTAGTGGGACGGTGAAGATGTCAATGTCGTGCTGTGGTGATGCGGGGGAAGTCTGCTGATGGTACGTTGCTCGCTTGGTAGATCTGATGTGTTGCCGTGGTTGGGCCATGTGGCCTTGGATGGTCGCGTCAGCGGTTGGGCAATACTTGGCTACCAGCGTGTAGGTGAGTCCAGGCCAGGAGTTGTAGAAGCCGCATTTGATGGCTTGCAGCCATGTGGATTTGACAGGGTATCCGGCGGTAGCATGGAGGAAGGCAACCAGTGCTCGAGTCGTGGGCAGGTCGTGGGTGCGTAGGTGTGTATGTACACGGGGGCAGGTAGGAGGTTTGGCTGTGTGGGTTGGTGCTAGCTTGTCAACATGAGTTTCCTTGTGGTGGGTTGGAGCTAAAGTGGCCCGGGCCTTGCTACATGCAGAGCAATAGCGCCTTGCGGTGGCGTTAAGTTGAGTTTCCATAGGCGTGGAGCGTTCGTGTCGCGAGCCCCGCTGAGGATGGTGGTACCCGCTGCGCCTGCGACGCGTGAGTGCGTTTGCCGTGAAGAGGGCTGTGCAACCTGCATCGCACAGTGTGCCAATGCTAATGAGGTTGTGAGTGAGGCCTGGGATAATGTGCCCGTGCTGGGCGACTGGCGGTAAGGTAGGCAGGTTGAGGGTTGCTGTGCCTGTAGAGTACAGTGGTTGGCCTGTAGCTGTCCGGATGGTGGTGCGCGGGGCATGGGCGTTGATATTGGTAAGTGGCGCCTCCGGTAGGAAGTAGTGACCACTGGCCCCTGTGTCAGCAATGGCCATGTCGGATTGGAGGAGTGGGCTACAGGAGGATGCAGTAGTAGAAATATTATAGTTTGAAAATTGGTTAGTTACAATACTTAAAGCTGCTGCGTCTACCGGCCTTCCTGTCATTTGCTTTCCCACCCCTTGTTGACCATGCTGCCTCCCATCGTGTTTGCACGTGTTGCTGTATCTTTGTGCCCTTCCGCCTTGTTGGCACATGTTGCACTGGAGTGTCCCTCCCGTACTCGGAATCCATGAGTCCAGCAGTACCCGCCGGGCGTAGTGGGTAGGGTTGTCGAAGGTCGGGTATTTGCTCGGGTGCGTCGCTGTTGTTGTGTAGCTGTTCCGGGTGGTATAGATGAATGTTGTACCGCTGCCAAGGAGGTGTAGGCGGCTGTGAGGCTGGCCACACTTGTGGTGAGGGCCGTCAAATTCGCTACGAGCGCTGCATTAGCCTCCGTCAGGGATTGTAGGGTGGTACGTTCCGTTGTGGCGGCCGCTGCCAAGTTGTCCAGGTACCCATCCAGTCGCGCGAATGTCCCCTCCGTCAGGTGTACATCGTCCTCAGCAATCAGGGCATTAGCAGTGGAGGGCGGCATGGCAGTTCCAGAGGCAAGGAGTTGACGTTTTTGGGCAATGTGGGCGGCACGGTAGTGGGTTTTCCACGCTGTCCATGTTTTGTTTGCGCGGGGTTTTGCTTCCCAATCATCGGTTGGTCGAGGGAAGTGGTTTGAGGCGAGGACTGCGGTGGAGGCAATGGCCAGGAGTTGGTCGTCTGACATGGGGAGGTTGGCACGTGCTAGTTTGCGTTGTGCCGCTTCGAGCATGTTGATGTTCTCGGGATGCCGTCCGCAGTTGCATAGAATCCCAACATATCGGTTGGGAGGTTTACGAGCTCACTGGGGTGGAGGCCCCTGCAGTTGTCGTCGAGGTGCGAGAGGAGTTGTTTTGCCGTGACGTGTGTGTAGAAGGATCGATCGTGGCGGAGGTCACGATACCAGATTTCGCCGACAGCGTCGCGGATGAATTTCGCTGTTGCTCGTTCAGCCGCTTCGTATGAGGCAAAGTCACGGACCAGGATGGCATGTTCGGCCTCTCGGCGCGCTAGGATGACTGCAGTTGCTGCATCGTCAATGATGGGATAAGCAGGTGGGCGTGGCGGGGGAGGGAATTGTGCGCCCCATGTGGCCGTGTACGAAGTGGTGGGCTCGATGAGGCCAATGAGGTTGTGCGTGCCGTCCTCATCGTACGGGATGTCGAGGAGGAGGGGATAGAGGACGTCGCGAAGCTCGGTGAGGTCGTCGTCGCTGGGTTGGCCCGAGATGGGTTGAAACGTTGTCGCCGCCGTGGCAAAAGCGGTGGTGATTTCTTCCGGTGTCATGGTGATGCAGCAGAAGAAGGTGGTGACCGGTGTGTGGCCGAGGGTGAGGTGCCGACGGTGTTGTCGGAGGAGTGGTGAAGAAGTCTAAGTAGGTATGAAGAAGAGCACCATGGTGGTGATAAAATCTACCTACTAGATTTATGAGCATGATGCTCGAACTACACTAGCAGGCAAAGAGCAGTCCCAGATGTGGGTGGTTCCGTGGCTGTGCACGTGGCTGAAGGCCAGACCCTGTAGGGCAGCTAGCAGGTCCCAAGGTTGCTGACCCTGTAGCTGTAGGGAAGCTAGCAGGTCCCAAGGCTACTAACAGCCCTGTAGGGCAGCTAGCAGGTCCCAAGGTTGCTGACCCTGTAGCTGTAGGGAAGCTAGCAGGTCCCAAGGCTACTAACAGGTCCCGAGGTCAATTGTACTTAGCTACAGCCAATGGCTGTTTGAATATCTTATTTATCAAGCAACTCAAGTATGTCTTCCCTTGAAATCCTTTGCACAAGGTCATTGGCCTTCTCATTACTCTTGTTTGACTGCTGGTTGATATTTTTATTTGCGTCATTCTCAGAATCTAAAAAATTACCAAAATGTAGGTGTGCATAGTGAGCTGTTGACATGAACAGTCTCATGTGATCCCATGCATTATACTCAGAATTCTGTTTCTTTGACATCAACAAAGGTACAAGGGCGTGGTAAGAATTGATCATACGCTTCATGTCTGCGACGTGCATGCTTAGCTCTGAATTAATTTTTGCATTCAGGAAATACATCCCATACAAATAGGAAGACAGACGGACAAAGCCCATTTTATTCTCTCCAATCCATGACGCCTTTGGAAGACTTTTCACCTTACACCATTCCAACTTGAAGGATTCGATGTGTGATATAATCCTATTGGCAAAAGATACAAATTCGTTAAACTTCTTCCACTTCGAGAGACACTGGTGATGAAAATCCATAACATGTGCCATCATGTTATGTGCACTTCTGTCCCTCTCTCTCACACACAAAGTCGTTCAGTCACCTTCTAACTCATCCACAGAATTGACAATTAAATTTTTTAATTGGTTCCTCCTGAGAGTTGGGATTAAAAATTATTATATCATCATTACCACAGGCCAAATGTGCTTGAGTAATAAAGGGTGTTGGGATTAGGGTTAGTTTTAGGGACAAAACAATGTATCAGAAAATCGGATGAAGACTTACCATAGTAGTTAGATTGATGGGTGTGCAAAAGACGACAGTACGTCAAAAGTCTATCCACACTTCACAGCCAGGTAAAACAACAATCAACAAAATGTACAAACAGACAGAAACAAACAGTCAGACAAAATAACCCCTAACCCTAACAATTTAATTTCAACCTTCAAACTAATCCACAGAATTGACAATTTATTTTTAATTGGTTCCTCCTGAGAGTTGGGATGAAAAAATTGTTAGATCATCATTACCACAGGATTTGCGAAAAGAACCAAGCTGAACACAGGCTTACATTACATTCTCAGGAGCAAATTAATTTCAACGGCCCTACCACATATTTTTATCAATCACACCGCCCTGCAAAAATCAATGCATGATTTTAAACTCATGTCCCTCTCTCTCTCACACACAAAGTCGTTGACAATTCAATTGTCTCAACTAATATTTAAAAATTAAAAGTCTCAAAACAGATCAATTTCTCAGAAGATGACATAAAAACTTACAATATCCAAATGTGCTGGATAAATAAAGGGTTGGGTGGGATTAGGGTTAGTTTTAGGGACAAAACAATGTATCAAAAAATCGGATGAAGACTTACCATAGTAGTTAGACTGATGGGTGTGCAAAAGACGACAGTACGAATTCCACAGATCGTGCGTAAGAATAAAAAGCAGCATTTTAATTGAAAAAATGGTGAGTAAAAAAACTGCTACATCATCAAAAGATGATCTTTTCTCACCATTCTTTTTGCTTTGCCGCTCTGGTTGAATGATCGCGAGTGGGTGACGGCGACGGCTGTGCAAAAAACGGTCTGTGGGCTTCAATTCCACAGATCGCGCGTAAGAATAAAAAGCAGCATTTTAATTGAAAAAATGGTGAGTAAAAACTGCTACATCATCAAAAGATGATCTTTTCTCACCATTCTTTTTGCTTTGCCGCTCTGGTTGAATGATCGCGAGTGGGTGACGGCGACGGTTTTGCAAAAGACGGTCTGTGGGCTTCAAAACCACAGATCTTGCGTAAGAATAAAAAGCAGCAAGTTAATTGAAAAGTGGTGAGTAAAAAACTTCTACATCATCAAAAGATGATCGTTTCTCACCATTCTATTTGCTTTGCCGCTCTGGTTGAATGATTGCGAGTGGGTGACGGCGACGGCTGTGCAAAAAACGGTCTGTGGGCTTCAAAACCACAGATGGCACGTAAGAATAAAAAGCAGCATTTTAATTGAAAAAATGGTGAGTAAAAACTGCTACATCATCAAAAAATGATCTTTTCTCGCCATTCTTTTTGCTTTGCCGCTCTGGTTGAATGATCGCAAGTGAGTGACAGCGACGGCTGTGCAAAAAACGGTCTGTGGGCTTCAATTCCACAGATCGCACGTAAGAATAAAAAGCAGCAATTTAATTGAAAAAATGGTGAGTAAAAAAACTGCTACATCATCAAAAGATGATCGTTTCTCACCATTCTATTTGCTTTGCCGCTCTGGTTGAATGATCGCGAGTGGGTGACGGCGACGGCTGTGCAAAAAACGGTCTGTGGGCTTCAATTCCACAGATCGCACGTAAGAATAAAAAGCAGCAATTTAATTGAAAAGATGGTGAGTAAAAAAACTGTGAAATCATCAAAACTAGATGTTTTCTCACCGTTCTTTTTGCATTGCCGCTCTGCTGTTATGAACACGAGTGGGTGGCAACAACAGCGGAGCAAAAGACGGTCTGTGGGCTTCAAAACCACAGATCGCACGTACGAATTAAAAGGAGCGATTTGATTGAAAAAATGGTGTGTAAAAAAACTGTAAAATCATCAAAACTAGATGTTTTCTCACCGTTCTTTTTGCTTTGCCGCTCTGCTGGAATGAACGCGAGCAGGTGGCAGCAACAGGGGAGCAAAAGACGGTCTGTGGGCTTTAGTGTGATTGACCGCAGTGGATCCAAAATTTAACAATTTAATTGAAAAAGTTGAGCATATGTTGTGTATTGTAAGCATTTGCAATAAAGACAAGAATGCCATGGGTATTTTCCGCCCATTTTTATTGTGTGAAGTGTGAAGTGCCTGATTGCCGTTGAGGGCCAGACTATATAGGGTGGGGAACTCGACAAATGTTAGCCTGCTCAAAAAATTCTGCCTAGGTGTCCATATTATTTAGGTGAAAGAATCTTGTTTTAGTACCTCATGTTAGTAAAATTGTAAGTGGGCAAGCGAGAGATAAATTTTTGCTAACATGTAAGTAAAAAATGAGAAAGAATCACCTACTCCTCCCAAGGAGCGCGACCGTTGAGTGCTGTTAGCTAATCTGTAAATAATTTTTTTGCTAACCATTTAGCTAACAGAAACTTGCATCTTGCTAACTATTCGTTTGCAGTGTAAATGAGGTAGAAGTATTTATTTGCATCTAGCATGAATTTAATTGTTTTGACTAACATTGGTTATCTTCTCCTACTTGTGTATTTAGGACACAAAACGCAAACAGGTGCCACAAGCCCCTGCTGAAAGATCTGGAGAGAGAGAGTTGGTGGTGAGTGAATGATAAACTACCTTTGTGACCTGTATTACTTATCACCTCGTGCGTACATAATTTCATATAGGACATTTCATCATGTTGTTATGTTTGATATCTCGTGAGAAGGCAAAGAAGAATGTGTCAACAGTTGAGGTTAGTGCAATCGATTACTCCAACTAGTCCTAAAAAGAGATGTGGATTAATATTCACTGCTTTGCCTTTTTACTTTTCAACAGACATCTGACAAAATAAATGAGGAATTACTTATCATTGTGAGTGTAAGAAACAGACATAATATCATTCAACACATGGTCTGAAATTATTTGTTTTCTGCTCAATCCGTTAACTTATTGTAGGCAGGAGAGGAGAGAAACAAGGAGATGGCATCTGTAAAGGAAAAGGTGAGCAACAGACCCTGTCATTGATTAAGCATGGCATTCTACTATGATAACTGCATCCCTTTTGAAATGACTCATTTTTCTATTCCCACTTGAGAACAAGAAAAAACCAACCAAGAAGACAAAGACGAAGGATTTGCAAAATGGAGTGAGTGATATGACCACTATCATGTAACATATTTTCATATAGGACATTTTATCATGCTGTTACGTTTGATATCTCATGAGAAGGCAAAGAAGAATGTGTCAGCAGTTCAGGTTAGTGCAATCAATGACTCCAACTATGGTCCTAGAAAGAGATGCTGATTAATATTCACTGCTTTGCCTTTTTACTTTTCAATAGACATCTGACAAGATAAATGAGAAATTACTAATCATTGTGAGTGTAAGAAACAGACATAATATCATTCAACACATGGTCTGAAATCATTTCTTTTCTGCTCAATCCGTTCACTTATTATACAGGCAGGTGAGGAGAGAAGCAAGGAGATGACATCTGTAGAACACTGTCATAGATTAAGCATAAAATTCTAGTATGTTAACTCCATCCCTTTTGGAATGACTCCAATATTTAAGGTGTTGAACAATAAAACCGACGTTGTCGGCAGAAAGAAAGAAGAGGTAAGATATGAATTGGAGAGCATCACCCAAAAGACCGTTAGATTCACAAACCACATCCTAATATCATCAAAATGTCATTCCTTTGATACAGGTAAGTTTATGTTACATGAAGTGAATGAGTTCTGTCAGACTTTTTTATCTATCCTTGTTATTCATAAAGATACAGGTAATTGAAGAGGAATATATATGGGGATGGACTGGAGAACCATCAGATTTAGACGGGATCATTCTATTCAATTGAAAAAGAACGCTTATTGTGTATTCATTTGCCAGATCCAGGAGAATGCCAACATGCAGTTTGTCATGAATGCCATGAGGAACATTCAAAAGCCCAGACAAAATCAAGAGGTGGCGTTCCAAGTGAAAGGGAGTTGATGATGTCTTGTCATCATGAGCTACGCAATCTGCAGCTATGTGCTGACATTTGGTGGTGTACCAAAGATAATAATGAACGTCAACATTGGTTTGAGCGTGTCAAGGGTTGTGCTTTCTGTGAGAGGATGTTCATTGTAGGGGATATGTGAGAGCAATGAGAGAAAGGAGTATGTTTTTCTTTAATGAGTGGATGAGAGTGTTTTTGAGTGTGTTTTGGGAAAAATCTAGTCCAATAAAAAGTAACTTCTTTAAAAGAATGATTTTTGTTGGAACAGAGGAGGTACATTATTCAAAATGCGATTTCTCATCAAAAGTCGATTTTGTATGAACAGAGGAAAAAGGATTCACCACAGTGCTACTCCTACCAGAACGCCCGCGCGCTGTGGCACAGTCACTGTTAGTAAATCTGTTAGTAAGGATTTTGGAGTCAATCATTTCGATCTCTATCAACTCTGTTAGCTAAAACGTTAGCAAAACGGATGTTGTTAGTTAGACTGTTAGCAAGCGGGTCAAAAGACTAGATAGGATGGAGGTCTCAAACTTACTAACAATTTATCTAACAGTTTTGATTTTTCACGAACTAGTGAGAAAAATGCCACAGTATAACTCCTACATACGATTTGTTAGCAAGAGATAATTTGTCACTAACAGTCTTGCTGACACCTCATTTGCAGTGCATCTCAGGTTGGGGCTGCTCACATTCTAGTACAGCTTGCTGAACATAGGGTGCATAAACACAGAATAAAATAAGATAAAATGCTTCACCATGTTAAGCATTCTTGGATATGCAAACAAACTGTGTCTGACTAGATAATGGTCTCACTGAGACTCAATCACTAGTACTTGATTCTCTTGTGAGAACATCTGATGGTTTACCTTCAGAATTATCTAGGGAGAACACAGATGTGGTATCCATAAGTAGGGACTCATAGGGTCACCAAAACAACTTTTTCTTTTACTATAAGGACAAGGGGGTTACCATAGGTAGTGCAACTAAGTGTTGCGCAACAAACCATAAAAAAGCCTCAGAATCATATGAGCACAAGAACAAAAAGGATCCACAACCTTTCTTCTTGTAAAACCACAGCACAGAGAATTGTGAGTATCCCTCGCTAACAGAGAATACCATCTCACACAAAGGATAAGTCAAACCATGAACATCTCTACTAAGAAACATGTAGCACCATGTTGACATGCAGTGCAAACCAAAAGCGGCTATATAAGGAAATGTAGTATGGCATAATTAGCTTAGACATAAATCCAAATAGAATACAACAATCATGTTGTCAACATCAAGGAAAATTCAGTTCTCCATGATGCTTGCTGTGAAGTCACAATATGGTTCCATAAACCATAAGATAATAGTCAACAACTGTCTTTCAAAAATACAAAAATGGTATGTACATGCAAATTTAGCTATGTTGCAATGTCATTACCACCAACAACAAGAGTTGTACATGCACAGACCTCCCTCAAGGATCCTTGCTACAAAGTACAAAAAGATGTCATAAAGAATGACTACATACTCTACATGATCAAAAAGACATAGACGTTAATGTTTGGACCTTCCAATGATTCTAGTCAATACATTTATTATGACTTGACATTGTTCACTTGCCCGTAGTTGACCCTTTGGGCAACTATTTCCATGGATACATAGGGGTGATAGAGCAAGTTGAAGGACAAATTCTCACACCAAGGAAGCATAAAGGAAATAACAAAATATCTGTACTCTCAGCACCTTTGTACCTAGACCTGGTTCAATATCCACATTATACACACAATATAACAATTAAGGTATAGTTTCTACACTACACTTTGGGACCAATTTGGATTCCCAGTGTAAGTCAACCAGAGTCTTCAAAAAATTAAAACCCAAACAGTGAATAATTCACTAGAGATCAAGCAGATGCTTGGCCTGCTGACACATCATGGTCTTGTCAGCAGCTTCTAGTGGCACAATGTTTTCCTAAAGAAACACTCAGATGCCATTCACTCATACCTACTATGCAGTGTCTATCACCTCAATGTAGTATAGCAATCACAAGATGAAATTGTTGTTTGGCAATCCACTTTTGCACACACATACAAATTTAACAGGAGACACCAGGCAACACTAAACGGACCCTACTTGATCCTCATCAATGTTAGGTCACATGGTCCATGAAAGCAATGCTTAGTATACAAAGGTCTTTTACCCAGCACAAATATTCAGTCAGTACAGCTGTGAAAATTGGACTATCACAAAAGTTATACGATAAGACAATCAGGGTTTCACGCGGAAGTAAGTCATATACATGTGGCTTAGGAGAGTACAAAAACACCAGCTTTATCACAAGCCATTCCAAATCTCCCTCTCCACAAGAACTTACACTTCATATAGTACATACAATAATATGTATGTAAGATCGTCACCGGAAGCTTTCACATTTTTAACCTCAACCAGGAGGTTTTTTCTGGAAGTCTGGCTCAGAATCGGATTTTTTCCTCAAAGAGGTTTTACTTTTCCGCGAGCCACGGTAATTTTCCAATTGTGGGGACGAGTGACATAGGCCAATTATCTACCCTACAGTAGTACTCTAGGGTAAACTTGACATAGGCAAAGAACCTACTTATTTAGTACTTTTAAAGTACCAAATCGAAATACCCAGATATAGGGATTAATTCAGACCTCCCCAGGAAGAGAGGTCCCAACAAAGGGACAAAGATCCATATCTTTGGATCTTTAGAATAGCACTGCCCAAAGATCCATATCTTTGTATCTTTGACAGTAGCACTGCCCTTTGTCAAGACACCCTCAAGAGAAGGGTAGAAACATACCAGATTGGTGTAGAAACCAGAACAAAATCATATTGTTTTGTTTTAGGCTGAAAGGGATGGCATTGCCCTTCCATCCTCATGAATTCATAACAATTACCTCACAATTTTATCAACAACAACTATCTCATCACAATGTATCTACTGCTTACTGCTTAATACAAAATTACATTGTAACGGCTTAGGTCACTAATTGAAATTGAAACAGTTTCTGACATAAGAAAAAGCAATCAGAAAATTGGTGAAGTATTTAAATTATCACCCTCCCCCCACCCCCCAACACTGCTTATAGTTGTTGGTCTTCGGCATTGTTACTGTGAGGCCCCAATTTCAGTCTGCTGAGTAGTTGTGTACAATCTTTTTAATGGATAACATAATGATAGTGGACAGCATGGAGAGTGTTTCAGAATGGGCTCCTGCTTGCAGCGGAAGCATGAGTTGATTAGTGCATTGTTGTGTTTTTGATTTTTGGTGCATCCGATACCTATTGATATTCAATGCCTTTTACTTTTTGTAAGCTTGATGAGTGATTTCCCCCCTGTAGCTAGTCATTTGCATATCATGTTGCCGCAGACGAATTAAACATAATAAGTATTCAATTAGAATGAAAGGAATGTCCACAGAAGCAGGATGGGAGTATATTTAAAAACGCTTAACATTTTATATTATGTGTTACTCATTAGGTCGTTTTTGATGTCCTTTGTGGTGCCTTCGACCTTTGCTTTCCCTGGTACCCTCAGTATGCCGGAAGTGTTACCTGCAGGTAGAGGTAGAGTTGTGTGTACAATGATGCTGATATGGTTTGCTATTGGGGGAGGTGCATAGATGTTGTTCCTAGACTAGGAACGGTGATAGTAGTGGTGGAGCTGGCAAAATATTGTACATTGCCAGGGACATATTTCCAATTTTCTGATTGCAATATTGAACTTGCATTACAATGTTGTTGGCCATTAGCACATTCATGACTGTCAGATTCTTGGTCGCAGCATCATCTCTTTTGGTTTCACCAAAGTTCTTCAAGCTATCATAGTAGATCTGTTCAGCTTTTGTGTAATCTAGATCAGTAGTAGTTTTGATATTGTTGCTATATTCTGCGTGCACAACGATTCGTGTTGCTTCATGCAAAAGATTGAATAAATGACTGAAAAGGCACATGCAGGAAAATTCTTCACTAAATAAAATATACAATACCAATCTGATTATCACAAAGAGCAACATGCCATTTTGGTTGTTGCAGAATGAATTTATATGGGCCCAATTCGTCTTCAAGACATCTGATTGATTCTTACTGATCCATTTCTAATGAAAAAGTTAGCCAATTTTTGAAGGTAAGCCATTTTGTGAAGTACTGCTTACTTTTTGGATAACAACTTCCTTTTATCATTGGCTTATTTTGCACTTTTTTCATAGAAGTATTGTTGATACCTAAATAGGTCAACTTCCACTTTTCAGAGTGGTGTGCATTCAGCAGTAAGTGATTTTTCTAAAATAGGGACTAAACCTTTTTCTTAATTAAAAAACCTTGATCACCCCCCTCTCCCCTTGAGCCCCCACAAGTTTGGATAACGGATTTTTCTCATGCCAGTCACTTGTTCATAAGACGAATTCCTTCATCACGCCAAGCCATCAAGTTTCCATGACGCATATCATTTTGCTATTGGACTAAATTTGACAGATTTAATGGTCACTCTCCTTGTCTGTAAGCAATTGAATAACTTAGTCATTGTTGCTATTATGTGTAGTGCGTTCATCTGCATTTCACTACACTGTGTTCACATTTATATCACATGTTCACTTCAATTACTTGGGCTAGCCGAGTAAGCAGACAATCAACTTTAGCACTGTTTACCTTGAGCATAAAAGTTGTGCACTATACAATCATACCTGCTAATACAATATCTTCACTGCATGCCAAATCCCTTGTTCTAGTATTATACTAAACCTGACCCATGATTCTTCATCTATTCAATACTTTTCCAACCCTTATTCATAGCAAGTATACCAATCCTCAATGTCACGTGGAACAGGACCTGAAAAATTGTTAGATTTTGCACAGAAGTCGTGCAGATTCAAGTTATTTTCGATCTCTGGTGGAAATGTGCCAGTGAACTGATTGTTGTTAATCCAGAGGACTCCCAAATCTCTAAAATATCCTATCCAAGCGGGAAGTGTGCCTGTAAACTTATTTTTATCAACCCCAAAATATTCCAGGTTTAGAAGGCCGAGCTCAGACGGAAGAGTTCCTACGAATTGATTACCACCAACGTAGAGGCCACGCAAATTTGGTAAATCTCCTATCCAAGAAGGAAGTGTGCCGGTAAATTGATTGCTGTATACCCAAAAGGAGTAAACTGATGTCAATTGTGCAAGTTCTGAAGGGAGAGTGCCTGAAAACTTATTCAAAAAGAGCCAAAACTTCCATGCCATGTTCAATTGTCCAAGTTCAGATGGAACAGTGCCGCTGAGCTTATTTTCGTTGACTTCAAATTCCTCTAGCCTTTTCAAATTCCCTAGTTCTGTTGGGAGTGTGCCTTCAAGGAGATTCTGTGAGATATCCAGCTTGGTCAACTCAATCAAATTTCCAAGTTGGGATGGAACGGTTCCCGTCAACTCATTACTGTACAAATCAATTTCAGCCAGCTTCTTTAAATTACCAAATTCAGACGGAAGAGTGCCCACTAGATCATTATGGTCAAGATAAACAACATTAAGCATGTTCAAGCTTCCAAGTTCGGATGGAAGCGGACCCTCGATGTAGTTACTGGTCAACCTAAGTTGAGTCAGATTGCTCAAGTTGCCAAGTTCAGAAGGAAGAGTGCCAGAAAAATGATTTCCAGAGAAATCGATTTCAGCGAGATTGTTCAAATCACATAGACGTGGTGGGAGTGTACCGGAGAATACATTCCAACTAAGATCAAGTGCATTGAGTTCTACCAGATAACCAAGTTCAGAAGGGAGAGTGCCATTAAACCAATTATCCTTGAGAGAAAGGCTCTTCAACTTTTTCAAATTTCCAAGCTCCAATGGGAGAGTGCCATTAAACCAATTATCCTCGAGAGAAAGACTCTTCAACTTTTTCAAATTTCCAAGCTCCAATGGGAGAGTACCCGTGATGTTATTAACGCTAAGATCCAGCACAGTGAGTTTTGTTAAGTTGAGGATTTCCGATGGAAGAGGACCGGTGAAGTGATTATAATTGAGATAGAGCTCAGACATATTTCTCAAACTCCCTAGTTCATGTGGAAGTGTCTCGGAAAGAGAATTCCCACTCATCGACAGCATTTGTAGGCTTTGAAGTGAGCCAATTTCCGGTGGTATTGTCCCATCCAACCTGTTATCATCTGAGATAGGATGAGGGATCAATGTAACGCAAACAAAGTCATGAAATAAACATTTGACAACGTGTCAATGTCATCGTAAACTCACCTAACATCAACTTAATGACAAGTCCATCTTCGTCACACACAACACCAAGCCAGCTGCACTCGTTACCATCAGACTTGACATCAGAAAGCCATCCAAGATTTGAGTATTCGAACGCGAGAAGCACAAGAATGTAGCGCTGGAATAAATTCTGATCTGAAGTAACAAGCGTCGTATCTTCGTTGTTGAGCCAGTCTAATGCAAAGACACGGGCATCTGTATCTTCCAACTCATCAAATGTGACATTTCGCTTCAGGACATTCTTTTCGATCGCACCCTTTACACTCTGTGATGGCTGCGATGATGGCTGGATGAACGAGGGCTGCGTTGATGGCAGTAGAGAAGTTGGCTGTGACGATGGCGTCGACATGAGGGTCTCCTTAGCACTTCCGATGGAAGGTGACGTGTCCCTCGTAAAGTAGACAGTTGCACCCAAAGCAATTGCAACAGCCGCAAACAATGTCAATGCTATGCAAGCATGATGTTTTTTAAGTCGAAAGGTACTCTGATCGGGCTCAAACAGCTCAGCAACTTCCACATCAGTGACCTCTGCTGGTGCATTAGCCTCAACAGGAAATGCTTCCGGGATCAAAATCTCCTCTTCCTCGTGCCTAGGACCACTTGGCCTTGATTGAGAGGGCACATCAGAGCTTGCGCTTGGGGTGCCATCATATCTTTGACTGACACGAGGTGACAAATGCGGCTCGTAGTTGATGTGAACCTCAGGAAACTCGGCTCTTGCTTGCTGCACATGAGCTAGCAATGCTTGATCTAATAAATTTGAATGATTTGATTCTGCCACAGGTGGGGGGTGAACTACTGAGCTATCAGACTGGTCGGACTTCAGCCTGGTGGCTGCATCAACTCCCGACAATTTTTCAGTGATGGCCAAGTCTGCCCAAGTGACATTTAATGGAAGAGATGGGCCCTCGTCATTGATGCTGGAATGTGTTACTATACCTTCAACCATTTTTGTCTTATGCCAGCCATCGCACGTTTGACTATGCAAGTTAACCGGGAGAGGTGGCAGCTCATGATCCACGCTATCCAGTACTAATGCTGCTTCAGTGACGACAGCAACATTGGAATGGATCTGCTTATGCTCGGTTTTGAAATCATGACTAGGCGGGCTCGGAGTTTGCTTTCCTTCCTCTCTCTCATTGCTATTTGGAGGATCGGATTCGGTCGCATTTGATCCTGCACAGAAGGGGGTGGGAAGATGATTAGCGATCGCGTTGAGGTTATTACCTTCTTGTTCCTCTCCTCCACTGTTCGCTTCCTGTTGACTGCTACTTGACGTAAAAGTGAATCGGCCTCTCGATGGGCGATCTTCACTAGTGTTCGTTTCGCGTTCATCGCTGTCTGATGCTGAGATTTTTTCATTATTCCCCTCGCTCAACTGAAGGTCATCGACTTGGCTGTTGTCAACAAGATCAGCGCAATCAGGGTGGCTGCGAAGTTGTACCTCTTCTTCTTTTTGTCGAAACCATTCAGTGGTAAATTTTGGTGTATAATTCAACTGGTCGAGAACCGTTCGGTATCGGGTGGCTGGCTGACTTTCGCCGTCATTTGCAACAGAGTTTGAAGCGGAGGTGTCAATCTCCTCGTTTGGGGCATGGGATGACTTTGACATGGATTGATACCGTATAGTGTCGACACCGCAGCTAAGAATTCAGTCTTTTTGCTGCTCCTACTTGCTCGGCGCTCTATAGATCTTTGATTATAAATTCAAGTATGATGTCTCCCACAGTCTTGGCCAAAGAGCATCTGCCATCATAAAAGAGAGTGAGAGCAGCAGCGATTAGCGCGCGAAAGTCCGTGAAAGCGCAAAGATGCCAACATATCCCCACCCCCAGTTGCGGTGCACTCTCTCTAGAGAGATGCAATGCACACTTCAACCAAATCCTTCAAAAACGGTGCATCTAATGCCGCTTGGAGTCTCATGCAAAGATGGTGTCAAGACAGCCGCGAAGAAGGGAAGTCTCTCGGAGTAGAAAGTGCCTGCGAATTAGAAGGAACCATCAAGGTTTCCTCGAGATTCTCTGGAGCACATGACATGAGGAAAATGGTGTCAAGTCTGACGGAGTTGCTCGAAATGAGCCAACTCAATATTAAAGCAGCCACTGCGAGATTTTTTAGCAGCAGCGGGAGCCTGCAAAAAGGAATTCGCCTTGTTTCATCAAAAAGAAGATATTATAACAGTGGCCACCAGTTAGCGTGAGCGCCGCGCGCTTCACTCGCGCCGCACACGCTTCACTCGCGCCGCGCGCACGGGCACGACTTTTTCAGCGGATCTGATCTTTGGGACATAAAGAATTTTGAGGCGGCCAGACGTCGATATTCGTTCACTTGTATTCTGAGATTTTGGCTCTTTCGTTTTTTTCACAACCGCAACCCTTGTCCAGCATAATTCGAGCACCCTGCGTCGCAGCCTCAACCAACACTAAAACGCATTATTGGAAAACCGCGGTGATTGCGGCAAATGGGAGGCTTTGTCGAGTGGACGAGTGAGATGATCGGGGAACGACGTCGTAGGCTTGGAAGGAACTCCGCAAGGAGTGCTTTCCCCCTTCGTCGCCCCCGTGACGCTGGCTCTTGTCCCTCGCCATGATGTCCCACGTTGCTGCTGCAGCCCGCATAATTCCCCCCTTTGCCACATAATGGTGGAACAGTTCCCTGATTGAAGATCCCGTCGCCCATAACTTCGTGCCTGTTAAAAGTGTTTTGTGTTGTCTGTTCTGCTTGCGTTGGGGACTGGTACCTCCCCGGGAACGCAACGGCACGGCTGAAAGCCACGGAAAGGAATGTTGCAGCCGTGATTTGTTACTATCTCACCAATCTTTTGTGGCTGCAGTTCCACGAGAAAACAAAGCTCCCCCAGCATGTCTCATAACATTCCTACACCTCTCCTGCCCGCTTTCTCTCTCACTTTGTTGTTCTCCACTGCCAGGAGAGCATTGATCTCCCAAAATGGTTAGTCTGCAATTTTTGCTGGGTCTCTGTCATACCCCATTAAACTTCTCGTCCCTTTGCTCCCCAATCTCATACATGTAACTGCCAACTCTCCTCCTCCATTTTCAGTACAGCACAGACAAACAAAAATAGGTGAGGGTGAAATTGAATTATTTCTCCCTTTCCTCAACTCCTCTCAACTAACTCTATTCTCATCTCCTTAGTCCTTAGTTGACACAACAGCATGGATATGATGTAAGGGAGGAATGAGAAGACTTTTCCCTTTGCTCCTAATTTCATCCTCATTTAAGTTTTCCCCCTCCTCCATTTCCATGGCATCAAAGACTTAATGGAAAGTAGGTGAGGGTCCCAACGCACTCTCTTCTCATGGCCTTAGTCCTCATTTGACACAACACCATGGGTATTAGGTAAGGGAGGAATGGACAGACTTGTCCCTTTACTCCCCAATCTCGACCCTGTTTAAGTTTTCCCTCTCCTCCTCCATTTCCAGTACAACACAGACTTAAACAAAAATAGGTGAGTTTGACACGGAATTAGTTCTCCCTTTCCTCCCTCATCTCCTGAGCCAAATATCTACCTTAACTGGTAAACCCAAAGAGGTTCCACCTGGAACCTCCAATGGTCCTTCCCCTTTGTGTAACACAAAGGAAGTACCATAGTCATAAGATATTGTTTCTGGGAAACAATATTCAAAAGACAATTTCTTTCTTGGGAAACACCCATATACATTCTAGGTGTTTCTTGGACAAAATATCCAAGAGAGGATTTCTTTCTCAGAAAACCTTCTCATGGGGCAGTTCCTGTTGGCAGTTGAGAGAAAAGGAGCAGTCATGGAACTGCCCTAAATTACCTCCAATCTCTAACAGGATCACCTGTGCTTGGTGATGCATGGATTACTTGGTGTACCATGCAATCAGATGGATTCTGCCTTGGAATCATATCTAACCTTTCTTTTCTGGCGGATGGTATCAGCATTGGTTTATAGTAGACCTTTCTTTGTAGACAAATGGAATCTGCATTGATTTTATACTTCGCCCTTTTCCTCACAAATGGCATATTTGTGACTCTTGTAGAAAATGTCATTTTCTCTTTCTTCAACGATTTCTGTTTCGTTGGAGCTTTTTCCTTCTTCAGCGATTTCTGTATCTTTCATTTCTTCTTTTCTTCTCATTTTTCATTTTCATTATTTTGGTTTCAATGCAAAGCTGTTTTGCTCGTTCATAAAGTCTACTATACCTGTACAAGGCATATACAATATAAGCAAGCACAATATGGTTTAAAAGGCAACAATGTCATATGTGCTCACATTCAGTGTGTTTCATGGATGATGCTTCTGAAGTGCTCTGATGTGACATTTGAAATGTAAATGAAGAAGAACGGGCTGTTTCCTGATTTGGGGTAAAAACAAATTTGATAATTTATGGCGTTTGAAAAATCAAGACTGATCAATGTTAAGGTGTAACATGTATTTTGGCCATGTGCATCATGATGTGTTTGACATTGTCAGTAGTGCATTACCGTTCATAACATTTTTGGTGATGCGTTTAAGTGTTGCATTTATGCGAAAACCTTTTTGGTGATGCGTTACACGTTGCAGGTAGTGTGTTGTTTTTGGTGATGCAGTTGTGTTCTTTTTGGCTGTGCGTTAACGTTGAAAACATTTTTGGTGATGCAAAAACATTTTTGGTGATGCGTTCACGTTGTTTGTTTATGTTCAAAACATTGTTTGATGATGCATTTCACGTTGTCAGTAGTGCCTTAACGTTGAACCCACTTTTTGGTGATGCGCTTATGTAGCTTTTGGGTGTGCGTTAACATGTGTGTTAACGTTAAAAACATTTTTTGGTGATGCATTCACGTTGTGCGTTTACATTCAAAACATTGTTTGGTGATGTGTTTCACATTTACAGTGTAGTGCGTTAACATTGAAACCACTTTTTAGTGATGTGCTTATGTGGTTTTTGAGGGTATGTTAACGTTGGAAACATTTTTTGGTCAGGCATTGCTGTTTGGTGATGCAAGTCACATAGAAATTTTTGGCCAAATTTTTGGCCATATTTAAAGTTGAAATTAGATATATTTTTAAAGGTAACTGCAAATCAAAAGATGATGACTACCCATGCATGTCAAACATTGGATTTTGGAAGGATTAGGGTGGGATGCAGTGTAGTTTAATGATCACCAACCTCCTGTTAACATAATGCTTTAATGATTAGAACGATAAATTACTGTCATTATGGTATTCTAATGTGAATTATTTTCAACTAATCATTCGTAGAACTAATGTGTATTTATTTTTGTGGAAGCACTGCTAAGAAGAAAGAATTTGGTCTTGTTCATAGAAGTCAGATTATCTTAATCACCACAGACAGTGTTCATTGTCATTGCAAAGTCAAATTGTTCTGTTGATAATTTGTGGCGACAACTGGCTGCTGGGACATGGTTTGCTAAAGTTGTACCTATTCTTACGTTATGTTACATTTATGATAAACCAGTGAAACATTTCAATGGTTAGACCTACAATAAATTACACAACTTACATTGTAGAAACCACTGAAGGGATGAGAAATACACTTGCCAATTCATATGTTATGAGATTTAGATCAATTGGCAACTACAATCATTATGAAGTAAATGTGGAATGTCCAACCAAACAAGCTACTATAATTAAAAATCATGCTTTATGTTTTTAACAACTCTTAATAAAACTCTTCCTTTTTTTTCTTGATATCAGATTACATCATGTTAGTATAGGAGGTTCCCTTCTTCTAACAATGGTTAAATAATACCTGCTTTCCTTCCTAAGATAACTGATATGTGTATGAGTGTAGACCTACTTAAATCTCCTACCAATAGAACACATACTCATATGAATATTGAAACATTGTCAAGGTGTGTTAGAATCAAATATTACACAAATAGGAATTAGGTACAGGTCCATCTCTTATATTAGGGGGAAATGGTGGATTTCAATGGATAAGAACTAAAAATAAAGTAGAGGCCTCCCCCTCTTTCTTCTTTACCTCAATTCAATGTTATTGTTTTAGTAAATTATTTCAATTCTATTCCTCTCCCCTGGTGGGGTCTGAATGAGAAGGAAGTAACTGTGGATTTGTTTGGTTTGTTTTTTTTTTGATTGCTTTCCCTCCTAGATCCTTCCCCCCCTCTTATAAAAAGATCACTATCTTGAGCTTCTTTGGCTCCCAACCCCCCAAGACCACCCATGCCCAACCTTGGCCAACCTCTGGAATCCTCCTACCCAGTTCCCCTTTATGGTTTTTAATATTCACTCTTTTTGCTACTTTCTGAGCATGTCTCAACATTCGTCGAAATTCCCAAGAATGGCACCATGAAGCATCCTAAAGGACCATCATCTTGGAAAAAGGCATTGATGTTACTCCCAACCCATCTTGCACAATTATTGTGACCCAACACAGAAACATAACCTTTGGGGTGACCAGCTGCTAACTGCAGTACACCAACAAGGCCAGACTCATGCTCAGGGCTTTGGATTCACGTGCGAGGTGCATTCAAGAATCCACCAAATATAGTGGATGACCCAATGGACAGCAAATGAGATTCTTGGCTTAGGTTTAGGGTTGCATGAGAACTTGGGTTTGTTATTGGTGCTGGAGAATGTGAGTGGCACGACTGATTTCATGCATGGGTGCCATTTTGAATAGTGGCCAATAGTTTTCCTCATCCTTGTACTCAGATTCATGTGTCGATGAATCTGCCATCCTTGTCAGCATGTGGAGAAGAAAGGGGAATCGCTATTACAGTTCGAAGTGCCCTTGATACTAGAGTACACCGTAATTGGTTTAGTTGTCTGACAAAATTTTGGGCAAGCCTTCCCAGATTTTACTAGTAGTGTACCAACTACATCATACTTAGTGAATATTGTAGGCAAGATTGATTCAAATATGGAATAAAAAGAGGTGGTATTCCATCAGCCCTTGTTGGAAAATGCAACGTGCACTCAATCACTCACAATCACAACTATAAGTTCCATCACTGACACCAATCATGACAACCATGTCTAATCAAGCCCAATATGTTGCTGCCGCCGCCCCATTATAGTCTGAACTTTGCAGAGACAGCCATTGCTGCAATCTTTAGTGGGTATATGGTACTAGAAATTTTTTACTAGTAGTTTGTTAGTAGTTATATTTTTAGTCTCGTAAACAGTATCACTAACAAGCTACTAGATGAATAAAAGTTCAGGTTGGCCTCGACTGAGGCTGGATAGTCTGACATCCACAATTAGCCATATTATGGTCAATACTAGGAGTTTGACATAGGCCAAGAATCAACCTCTTTTATATCCCTTGGTACAAAAATTAAAAGGATCATTCTTAGGACTCCCCAGGAAGAGAGTCCACTGCCCCTGATCCAAAAGGCAAGGACCCCCAATGCAGGAGTCTACTGCCCTACTCCCAATATCATGGACTCCCCAACACGCAGAAGTCCATAGCCACAAACAAGGGAACACCCTTGAGAAGGGTATACACATACCAGCATTGTGTAGGTCCTACGCAATGTTCACTTTCATCGCAATGGATGAAATTGCAGTTCCACTGTCCTTCCATCCTCACAATTGCACCAAAATAAGCTCATAAAATAAAATCTTCGACACCTGTCAAACCTACCTATAATTGTTTGCTAGATATTTTTTGCAACAATCAGATCAGGTCAGAGTTATGTCACAAGTGACATGCCAGATCTGTCAGGGATGATGAGAGCTGTCCAAATCCGAGCTAAAAATGAGTTAAAGAAATCTAATGCCACAGGTGATATTTTAGAGGCAGACCCCTGTCTAACCATCACGGTGTACTCTAATAGTACTAGTCTAAAACAATTATTAGTCCCAAAAATGTCCGCAAAATTGCCTAACTTTGCCACATTGTTCTGTCCATTACATTAGGATCCAACAACCGGGTGACACAGCAGACTTCTTCTACATGCTCTCAAGAGCTTAAGTCCAAGTCGTGAGGTCCTTCATCCCATCAGAAGTTCCCAACACAGCGACAACGCATCAAATTTTTTTTTTTTAGATTTTGGTATGTATTTTTTGTAGAACAAAATGTCAGCAAAAAATCGATTGTCACATAGAAATTGGCCAAAATTACAAAGGACTAAGTACAAAATCTAATTTGTGGTTTAGTGACTTCTTAATAGTTTTAGACCTGGTACTTTTGGAGTGATCGCCTCAAATATCAAATTGTATCAAATATCAAATAATACACAAGCTTAGAACCTGGTTGGCCAACAATCATTATGCTGATTGCGAGGGCACAGAGCACATGCCATCTGCAAGCATGAAGTATGGTAGATCAAGACACCACGGAGTTCTCATATTTTTGGCGCATTTCGTGAAGAGGAGGGTGGGGGGGGCACCCCCAAAATGATTGAATTCATACAGTGGGAGTATCTACGTGTTTTTCACTACCAGGCTACGAGTTGTCACCAACTAACAAATTTGACTCGTCTGTCACAATTTTGTGATCGATCAAATTTGACGATTGTTGACCTATCTGTCTCAAACTTGAGAAGGTTGTCAAAACCACACGAATTTGTCAACAAATTTGATTATCTCGGACACTCTATTAGAGTGTCCATGTTTTTGATATTTGTTAGTTGAACGACGGCAATTTTGTTAGTTGTCGGAGTATAGGTCACTAACAAATTTCGAAGTCACAGATGTCGACTTTTTTTGTGTCCATGTTTACATTCTAAATTTGTTATAGTCTACAGATTTATTTTCTGCCCACCAATTATCATTTTTCCGGAGGCTCTCTGTTTATAGCCCTTCTCAACCTAAATACCCACCCATTGAGCCAAGCTGCAAAGCAGGTAGTATGTGACAAAGAAGAAGAGGTACGAGAAAATGCACAAAGGGCGCCAAGATACAAGAGAGAGAGAGGTCTGAGGTCGAGAGGGATCGAGAGGAGAGAGAGAGGTCGAGAGAGAGAGAGAGTGAGAGAGAGGTCGAGAGAGAGAGAGAGAGGTCGAGGTCGAGAGAGAGAGAGAGGTCGAGAGAGAGAGAGGAGAGGGCGGAGAGAGAGAGAGGGTCGAGAGAGAGAGAGAGAGAGCAGAGGAGAGAGACAGGGGTCCCATTGGAGCAACTTAAGATTGAGTATCTTTATGACAGGTCTGAGACAGGTCCCATGTCCATCCACATACCCACATGTCCCACATACATACATGTCCCACATATCCATGTCCATATTACATACATACATAGTCCATAGATATCCATATTACATATACATACCCAAATACCCAATATATAATATACCCATACATGTCCCATCCATATTATGTCCATATTATGATGTCATCTGATAATATATATATATATATGAGCATATATATCTATATATATATATATATATCTATATATATATATATATATATACCCGGTATAGGATATATATATAGAGAGGTCTATATATATATATATATATATACCTTAATACTATATATATATATATATAGATCCAAAGAGAGAGTATATATATATGAGAGACTAGAGAGAGAGAGGTCCTTTTTTTTTTTTTTTTTTTTTTTTTTTTTTTTTTTTTTTTTTTTTTTTTTTTTTTTTTTTTTTTTTTTTTTTTTTTTGAGAGGTCGAGAGAGAGTAGGGAAGCGCACGGGCCGCACGAACATGGTGTTAGCAGTTCATAAATTCCGCTTAGCTATTTTATGGCTGTGGAACTATCGATTGGTTGTGCAGCAACGCGACTTGAGCTTAATGTAGTAGCCCAGCTAAGATAGTACCTATATACATAGTAGATAGGGTAGTATCATCACACCCTCGCAAGTGCATGTAGTTTCTATGCAGCAGCAGCAGCAGGCATCATTGCATGCGTTGCCTTTTGTTGCAACATTTCGAGCTATGTAAGGTGTGAGAAATTCCTTTCTGATATTGACATGATGAGTGGCTGAATGGGTGCTTAGTCCAATAGTCAGCATAGCTTTGTTTTGCCAGGTCTCCAATAAAATTTGAATTGGGCCTGGCATTTTCTGGGCTCTTTAACCAGTGGAAACGCATGTCCATGGCCTTTGGTGCGTCCCCTTGGTTGTACCTTCCATTAATGACGGCATCAGCCATGGCATTGTCGGGTTTGGATGGGAGTTGGTGGTTGCTTTGTGCCTTCCCATTTCTTCTAAGATGATTCTGATGGTAGACTGCCTCACGGAGCCATGATGTAGAGGGCTGCCAGTTCGGCTTCTGTGTAGGAGAGACATGACATGTTTGATGATGATGGGCGATATTGAGGAATGGCACCATTATTGCGTTGGCACCTTTCATGCGTGAGAGAGGAAAAATGGCCACCAGCTCTGGCCCGAGGTTTGGGTTCGCTGAGGTAGCTGGCGCCACTGTGCACAGCTAGAATCATGTGGCTTTCGATTGTAGGTTAGGACAGCTTCTTCTTGGGAGGCTAAGTAGTCCATGAGCTGTTGGGTCTGTGCCAAGGTTGCCTTAGTAGGTTCCGCGGGATTTAGGGTTGCCGATGGCACTGAGCGGGTGAGAACAGTACTATCTACTGCTCGACCATAAAAGGGAACTTGCCACAAACTTGTTGTATGAACTTCTTTGCCCTGTTTGTCAAGTTTGGGAGAAGTGGATGGTCCCTTGGCATATTGTTTGCGGGCTCCATATTTAATGGGGAGTGTGTGGAAAAAGGTTGATTTTGGCGGTGTGTGGCCTTGTGGCGGAAAAATGGTGAGTGCCTTTGCACGTATCCTGGCATGAAGAGGTGAACCTGGTGCTTGACATAATGCCCAACGTAGATGGATGCCTATGTAGCGATCGCCGGTCCAATCAGTGGTGACCTTGTAGTGCTGACAGAGGGCTTGGTAGAGATGTTCGGCATGTTTTCGGCCCACGAATTTGACACCAAAATCGCCCACGGTCAAGACAAACTGGATAGGAACCTTAGTATGGGGAGACAAACCAGGCACCAACTTACTTTGAAAGTATCCGTTGTTGGTTGAGCCGCCTTTCAAGCAGCTGGTTGGCCAGGAGCCCTGGATTGCGGAAGTCCGCATACCGCTGGTGACAGAGACAAAAATCATGCCATTCTTATTGACCTTTGTCGGTCAGTTTGTATTCGCAAATGATTTCGCCAGGAAGGTCAGAGAGTTTGATGCGAATGTACTTGGGGCGTAAGAGGGGTGTCATAAGATAAAAGTTAGAGATGTCCATGGTCATGAAGCGGGCACCAGGGGTGGAGACTACACTATTGAACTAAAATCTTGGCGACCAGCATTTCGGGCAGTAGGGGTGGCCACTTCATAAAGTAGTTGCATTTGTCGCCTCCAGCAACAAAAACGAAAAGCGGTTGGGGTCAGCTTTCGGGCGACATTGCAAGACAAAGCTACCATATGTTACATCCTTTTTCGCTGGGCAGGTATGTCCGCCTCGTGGATGAATTGGATGGTGTTGGTGCCTTTTCACGCTGGTGCCGACACCTTTGGGCAAGGCGCAATTTCGTTTTTTTGGGGACCTGCTCCATGCGCCCTTGTAACGAAGGGATGTTTCAGCAGTTGGCGGTGGCTGAGTTGTTTGCCACTGTCAACATCAAGAACGGCAAGGGCTTGGTCAACGTATTGTTCAAGCTTTGCGGAAAGCATCTGGGAAATGCCCAGCTTTGAGGTCGGTGACGGCATTGGCCTGTGGTCGGGACCTGGGTGGGGGACGGTTGCGTGGATGCGGGAGTTGCCCAGCAGAGGTGCGCTTTTGGCGGGGCAGTGGGTGGGGGGAGGGATGTGCCAGCGACCTCGAAAAGCGGGTGCTGAGGGCTGGAGGTTGGGTAGGGTTGAACACAGGGCCACATGTCTCATGGATGCGCTCTTCGTGGGGCTTGGGCACGGGCGTTATGGTGAGGCCAGGTCACGGCTGCTGGGTTTAAGGCGGGGCCGGGGTGGGAACCACTTGGGCTGGCTGGGGCAGGGGGAACTGGTGGGCACAGTAGAGAAAGTGGACATGGGGCGTTTTCCCAGTGGCGGGGGTGCACTGGGGCAGGGTGGAGGTTGGCCTGTGTGGTGGCAATGAGTTCTTTGCAATCTCGGCTTTGGTCATCTGCAGGGGAATGCGAGCTGCTTGAGGGCGGCTTTGCAGTTTGTGCCAGCGCTTGCATCAACTTGTCGCTGGGGGGGAGAGAAGGATTGGTGATGTCCTTGTGCTTGAAATGGACGGGTGTCACTGAGGCGGTTCAGCTTTTGTGCTCTTGATGTGGCAGTTGTGTACCGGTACGGTTCTGTGGGATGTGTTGAGGTACCAGCCATCGATGCTGTGGGAGGCCCAGGGTGCCGTTTCTTTGTCGGCCTTTCTCATGAACCTGGACTTGCAGCCCATAGGTGCCAAGGGCATCTTGTTGTAGTGTGAAAGGGCCGCACAGGTGAGCATAGGCAGACACGGTAGGTGGGTGCGCTGGATTGTCGGAGAAGGTTGAGGGTAATCTCGGTCTGTGGGAGCAAGCGGTCCCAAAGGCTGGGAGGGAAAGTGGTGGCTACACCTGCTAGGACACTGAGGAAATGAGATTTGAAATTCCTGATGGCCACTTCGGGCGGCATTGCGACGGTGGCAACCAGGGGGGACAAGCTCGACTTCAAACTTGTAGGTATCCTTGATGTGATCTTTCATGTTGAGGGAGGATCTCATTGTCGAGGACGTGTTTGCTTTTTTTTACACCAGCACGGAGAAGTCGCTTGGACAAGAGAGTCGTGAGGGCGGATCATCTCGTTGTCCTTCCTGCTGTGCATGGGCTCGAGAGCAAGATGGCGGCTATCCATCCTCGACCATCACCATGGGACATACTTGTTGCCCCCTGCTGGACCGTGGGGGGAATTGACCGCTTTGGTCGGGAGAGAGATGGTTTTTCGGACATTGTAGACGGAGGTGTAGATGTCCTGGACCTTCTTCCCGCTTGGCAGGGAGGTGCTGTTGGCTTTGGCTCGAATGGTGCAGCTTTTGTGTTTGGCTGGAGCGGACATTCTTGCGGGTCTGATTGAGGTGCCCCTTTGGGGTCTCGGGCCGGGTGTCGGGGTAGTACTTGGCTACATTCTTCTCAGTGAGTAATGGCCAACCCACAAAGTTCCCTTGCCTTGATGGCTTTGATCCAGGTGGACTTCACTGGATAGCCACAGACAGCATGCATCCATCGGATGGCCTGCTCTACAGAGGGGAGGTCATACACGCTGTTGGCCTGTTGCAGGGCCTTGTTGACACGGGCTGGGGGGGCGTGGTTGCCATTGGCCGCTTTTGTTGGATGAGAGGAAATGCGGTAGCCCTTGGTCATCACGACCCCAATAAGAATGGGCTCTCCTTGGCACGTGATGAGCACGCCTGGTCTCGCGATGATGAACGGAGACACCATCTTTGTGAAAATGGAGACAGTGTTGTCATCGGAGAGCCGCCAACACTGAGCAGAGAAGTGGGGAATTGGTCGGAAGGTGTCGGCTCGGTGGCAGCAGGGGACAGGTTAGGGAAAGGCAAAGCAGTGACATGTTTAGCAGAACAGGTATTGCCATTGGCAACACCGGGGACACGTTTTGGTGGAGGGCCGCAGGATAGGTAAGTTTGCTGCGCGTTCGATCTCGTTCTAGCTGATGTAGTGTCCATCAGCTCCTGAGTCATAGGTGGCGCAGGGACAGTGGGGCACGCGGGTCTTGGTGAAACGGGCGGACCGTGTGCGCAGCGGGCAAAGTGAACATGCTTGGTGGAGGTGACCCTCTGGGCAGCTCTTTGACGCTGGAGGCGAGGGTTTGGCCAAGGTTGATACCTAGGTGTGTGAGGAAGGTGCAGCTGGGGCACGTGTTTTGCTGCATCTAATGGCCTTTCGCCGGGGTTGGAGAGGTCTTCCTTGGCTAGGCGGGTGCGCTCATGCTCTGCTGTGGCAATGTGGTCCCTGTTGAAAAGCATCCTCTTGCTGGGCTTGGAGGTGCAGGATGTGGCGGGCATGGCGCTGGCGCGAGCTGTCGGCGGGCTGCTGCAAGGCTGGGTGTGGGTGGTGGAGGCATCGTCGTGGGGTGGTGGTGGTAGGTAGTGGTAGGGTTGTGGCATGTGGTAGTAGGGGTGGGTTAGGAGCCTATGGGAGTAGAGAGTTTGAGTCTAGAAGGTCAAAGAATTTTTACTTCTAGTACTATCTCTAGATACTTCATTAGTGCCAATTAATTTTCGGTTCTTAACTTTAACTGCTACCCAGCCATCCATGGATCCCACCCGTCCGCCCGTCTGGAGTCCTCTGCGAATGTTGAGGGAGGTTTGCCATTTCCATCTCGCCACAGACACGCCGGGACGCCATACCTTGAGTCTCACGCTCCAAAAGCAGTCCTTGGTGGGTGTGTTAGGATGCTGCACAGCGGCGTTTAAACAACTTACAGTGTTTACACGGGTTGTCTTGCCAACGTGTTGGGTCCTGTCCCTGGACTTGCTGCGCCCACGCCCACCGCGGTTCCGGTCTCCACGCCAATTGTTGCTTTTCCCGACGGGACGGGTTGTCCCCAAACGTCATCTCACTCACGCCCATCGCTTCTTCCTCATACTCACCTATGTCCAAGCGCTGACGGTCGGAGAGCATGGACATGGAGTCCGCTACGCGCTGGCGGATTCGGGAGCTGGTGCGCCGGCGGGTCGCGGAGGGAATCAGCGGCTGTAAGCTGCTTGATGATGTCGGCGAGGGAGGCCGCCGCGCTTGTGGTTGTATCGTTACAGTTGACGGAGGGTACGGAGGGGTTCGCGAAATCGCGTCCAAGTCGCGGCTGGGTGGCGGCGAGACGCGTTGGCGATGACGAGGGCGCAGTCGTTGCTGTCGGGCGACAGCTTGTAGGAGGTGATGCGTTGGACGAGGAGCCGGAGCTGCTCCATGTTGATTTGGAAGGACTTCCTCCAATCAAGCGTATTGAGGGCTGATTTTAAGGGAGAGCATCTCTTTCGGTGCGCTTACGGCGGCGCGACGGCAGCAAAGATGGCGGAGAGGCGGTATTCGCCGACGCCTTTCGACTTCCGTCCGGTCAATGCTTGAGGACGGATCGGTGACGCCCGAGCCCAATGATGGTGGAGATGACCTGGCGGCGCCTTCTTTGGTCCCGATGGTGGCTTGATGGCGTAGTTTTGGTCGTCGGCTCGACCTTTGCGCCAGCTGGTCTCGATTTTTTCCCGCGTTGGTGGCGCTGGGCGAAAGGCCGGGCTTCGTTTGAGGCTCGAGGACGGTGTCGGGGTGACGCGATCGTGGATTTGATGGTGGTCAGGACGTTGTTGCCAGGGATGAGCTTTCATTCCTTCGCCTGGCTGCTGATCGCTGTAGCAGGCACCAAGCTGAAGCTGGAAGAGCGTCTTGAAGCGCCGGCGGCGGCGCGAAGTGAAACGGTCGTTTCATCACGCTGGAGCGTGATGTTGCCGCCAGGGCGATGATGTTGGCTTCGCTGGCTCTCGCCGTAGTTGGTTTCTCATCGCCGTAGGCTAACGGGTGGAGGAGAGCAGTGGAAGAGATAGAGTTATTGGTGTAGGTCTGCTCTTTTCATAGCTAAACTAGGGAAGCTACGGCTGCATCGAACATGGTGTTAGCAGTTCATAAATTCCGCTTAGCTATTTTATGGCTGTGAACTATCGATTGGTTGTGCAGCAACGCACTTGAGCTATGTAGTAGCCCAGTTAGATAGTACCTATATATAGTAGATAGGGTAAGTATCATCAAAGAGAGGAGGAGAGGAGGAGGAGGGAACAAGAGAGGAGAGAGGTCGAGAGGTATTCAGAGAGAGAGGAGGTAGAGGGTGGAGAGGTAGAGGTAGAGGGTAGAGGAGGTAGGTAGAGGTGGAGAGAGAGACAGAGGAGGTCGAGAGAGGGTCGAGAGGAGAGGGTCGAGAGAGGGTCGGAGAGGTCGAGAGAGAGAGAGAGAGAGAGAGAGAGAGAGAGAGAGAGAGAGAGAGAGAGAGAGAGAGAGAGAGAGAGAGAGAGAGAGAGAGAGAGAGAGAGAGAGAGAGAGAGAGAGAGAGAGAGAGAGAGAGTCAGCACAACACGATCAAATAGAATTGTGTTCACGAGAAAGGGGCTTAAGGAATACAACGAGCAAGTTAGGCACCGAGACATTTGGGTGCCAAAACTCCCGAGTGCTAACCTGCATTAGACGAGAGATGGAAGCATGATTCTCTGATGAATCCTTGGAGACGCCCCCAGATGGAAAGCTCACACTTTTCTCCATTTTAGGATTTTGTATGAGAGGCATTACGCATAGCCACCACGACGCCCACGAGGGGATTAGATCAATCACCTCCAGCATGCAGTGAAGGAGCTAGGTAAAATTTTGTGCGTATTCCTCCTCCTGTTAGTGGTCATTCCATCGGTCGTCGATCTTTTCCTTCGTTGCTCTCTTCCCTTCTTTGCTTTCTATTGAGCATCCTTTTTCCTCGATATCTTCACCGCCTTGTCCGCCATCCGCCTTGCAGGTATTATGGGCTCGTTTGGCCTCATCTGCCTCCGCCCTGCCTGCTGGGATGTTGCCACCTGCTTTGTTGGAGCATGAGCACAACGGTGAGTACCCATCTACATTGTCTGACCGGAGTCTGTCTTTGTTGTCTGGGGGGTAGCTGGTGGTCCACTGGCACTCTTGAGCTCAATCAGACCGGACTTGAGGGTTTTGCTCGTACTCTCAAGAGGGATTCCTCCGCTCCAGATCCACCTCACTCTTCAAGTCTACTCCTCTGTGGAGTAACGAAGGGAGTTAGTTCTAGTACTCCAGCTGGACGTCATCATGAGGGGAAGGCTGCAATCGGTGTGGATCCCCTAGCATGGTCTCCTGCTTCGTCGCTCTTCTCTACTTCTACTGCAAGATTTAGGAGGAGAATGAGTGCACTTTCAGGTTCAATTGAGAGAACCCAAGAGATGATGGAAGGTAGTTTGTCTTTTGGTCATTATGAACAAGGAGGAGGACAGGCACACAGGGATATGTTTGCTTTGTCCCGGGATTTGGGCAGTAATTTCCCTGCAGAGGATACTGTATCAGTGGGAAACCACAAGGAAACAGTAGTGTTCCACCGGGAGGAGTTGAAATTGGAGAGTCTTTCTTTGGCAACCGGTGGAGTGGTGGAAAGAAGCTCCAGTGAGGGCAAGCGCAAGTCTGCTGAGATGACGCCTGTCTTACCCTTTGCTCCTTCTGAGGCGGAGGCACCTGGTAAATTCCCCTTGGTCTTTTTAGGCAATGACTGTGTCAGCGCATATTGCCTTGGCAAAGTGGGGGCACAAGGGAAGTTTTGTCTTGAAACTGCCAGGGAATGTTCGGCTCAAGCTCATTTGGGTGCAGCTCGGAAGTTTGTATTGGAGCCAAACTCATTCTATGTGGATGTGTAATCAACTGGCAAGGGGAGGGCTGTTGGGTTGACGGAACCTTTTGTTTCTGCATGGATTATGCATAATAACTCTATAGGCCGCGCTCATTTATATAGGTATCATCATCTGTCTGTATGGCTAAACCTGATGCAAGTCCTAAAGGATTCTGCATTAGAGCCAGACTCTCCATGCCCAGTAGAGGAAGACAAAGAGGAAGGCGCCTGTATCTTCATGGACAGGTACCCCACAAATGCCACTCCAAACCCCAAGCGTGTGAGGTTTCTCCCAGAGATCATGGACCTCTCGATGTCAGCAGAGCTCAAAGCATACCATGCTGCATCTTCAAGAATGTGGGATGCCGCCTCAGAAACGATATAGGACCTGAAAGCCCAAGTATCAATCTTATCACGCTCATTGGGTAAACCAGGCCCTAAGCAATTGAATGTGACAGTCTGGGCAGCTTGTGACCATTTGGAGGCACGCATGGAGCCTACAGGAAGAAGATATCACAGTGCTTATGCATCGTGCTGGGGACTGGGATGCTTCTAATCAAATGTTGTGTGCTCATGGCAAGGCTCTCTCTATCCTCAATATCAATACCAAAACAGCACAGGCTCAAGCCTGTTTAGCATTGACCAAGGCAAAACAAGCCAGGGAAATGGCAGGACAGTCCGGGATGATCGACATGCAGTCATTGGCTTCTAGAGTAGCAAACTTGGAGTCCCTAGGGACATCTTTGGAGGAGGATATAAAGGTATGCGAGCATGGTATTGAAATTTTTCTAACCCTCCACCCTCTCTACAGCCTGGGAGCCAGTCTTTTGAGGGAGCACACACTGAGATGGAGCAGCCTTTAATGGAGGTGGAACAAAAGATGGGAGGTGATAAGTCAGTGACTATAGCTGGTCAGTTTCATTTTGATTGCCTTGAGTCATGTCATGTGTTCTTGGCACACGAGAAGATCGAGGGCCTTGTGTATCAATTCTTTTATGATGTGCCCAACCTGATGGGGGTTTTAACTCCATGGGCTCTCTCGGGCGACGACATAACCAAGGATGCGGACAGAGCAGCAAGGATCAAACTTACCATTGACCAGCTGGCAATTATGGCCGCAGCTCGGACTGAGGTTCCCGAGCTATGGGCAGGCAAGCGTTCTGATACATCTACGACAAAGCACCTCTTTGGTAACATGGACACACCAGACAAGTGGGATCGTGGGGATGGGCAGCACCGGTTGAAGAACACTATTAGGCTTGCCCTTGACACTAAACTCTCTCAACTAGTTGAAATGATGGAGAACCATTTCGGCAGCAGCTACGAGATGTGACAGCTGGTCATCACTTTGGTCACTGAGGCACATCACCATTATCAGTCACTTGCGCATGAGATATCTGACATCTATCACACCATCATTGTCCTGCAAGACAGGCAACTTGCAAAAAAAAAACATTTTGGCGATAAAAGTTGAAGACACTAGCGACTTGCGTGACTGAAACTTACGACATCTGACAACTCGGACACCAAAAGTGACGACTTACGACCACTTGACTAGCGCTGAGTCGTTATTTATACGAACTTACGACAGTGTTACTACCTCGAAAGTTGTCACTGACGACCCTGTTACGACATCCAAAGTCGTCAGTGAGGACCATGTTACGACATTCAAAGTCGCTGTAACGACCCGATTACGACATCCAAAGTCGTCAGTTAGTCGTAAGTACGACAGCCAAAGTCGTGAGGTTACGACCATGTTACTACCTCCAGGTGACTACTCATGACTACCTGTTTAACAGTATCGTAGTGCTGTCGCATTACATCGGGCACAATACCGCGGCCATGATGTGACGACAGCAACGTCCTCAGTCGTACTACCACCTAAGTCGTAAGTTACGACAAGTTACTACTCGAAAGTCGTTAGTTACGACCTGTTACTACCTCAAAAGTCGTCAGTGACGACCATGCTATGACAGCCAAAGTTGTCATTACGACCCCGCAACGACAACCAAAGTCATCCGTGACGACCCTGTTACAACAGCCAAAGTCGTTAGTGACGAACTGGTTACGACCGTTTGTCGTCCGTTTGAGGATAACTGACGACTCGAACGGTCCAACTGACGACAACCGACGACCCGAATACATTTGTCGTGACAGACTTGCCAAGATTTTTTTGCTAAAAAGAAGATATTTTTAGCGAGTTGCCTGTCTTGCAGACCTATGGGTCACGTTCTCACTCAGTGGAGGAAAAGAGTCAAGTATGGAATGTGGTCACCACTTTTCTGGATGTCTACACGACCGCCTTGCTAGGTCCTGCTACTGCACCCGGGGTATTACAGCGGATATGGAGCCTATGGAGGCTAATGCACTAATGCTTTGGGCTGTCCTACAATCCCATTGCACTCACGTTGAGTTTGAGGACAGTCGTTTCAGGGAGCATCCTATGGTGCACCCAAAAATACAGATGTGGCTTTTCAAAACAAAAGCTAGTCAACATGAGTTGGTGGCCACTACAACCACTATCACACGCCTCTTGTCCAGGTCACTTCTATGGAAAATGAGATAGCCGTCTCCGCACTGTGGTGGAGCAGGTCAACACTTGGGTCGGAAGATTCCATCATAACAATGGTACTCCTCAAGGCCCTCCTGCAGGGGGAGGTGGAGGCGGTGTTGGTGCGGGACAAGGTGGAGTGGGATATGGGGGTAATGGGCGTCCCAGGAATCGCAACAGAGGATGTGGCAGTGGTGGAGGTGTGGGTTTTGGTAATGAGTCTGTTGGCAATGTGGGTTTAGGACCAGCTGAGGAGTGAAATGGGTGGCGGGGGTTTGCCCAAGGGGGTGGGATAAAGTAGAATTTTCTTCTACATCCCTTTACCCTGAGCGGTCTTCCGCCCCCTTTGCCTTCTCCACCCTCTGTGATCTTCAGGTTGTTCCTCATGACAGAGCCCTCAGTGGTGTGCTACAGGGGGTTACTTTCCTTTGCTCAGCTGGCTCTTTAGGGTATTGTGAGGTGCGATGCAAGACCCTTTCCCTTTGGCCTTTTGTGGAATCTATGCTTTGGTTTCAGGTGGCTGTAATCCGGTCATTGCCCTTGGAGTTCATTCCTGTAATGAGAACCCTCTTCCCTACCACCCTTTTCAGTAATGCAAGTCGGATCCGGAGAGGATCCTCAGAGCCTTCTCTTCTCTTTGGGGATCAGGCTTATCTACCTGCTTGGATGTCAAGTTACTGGACAACCAACACTCTTCCTCATCTCTTCCATGTCCCAATTGTACTTCTTTGGGTAGAATTCCTTGTGGCTGGAAGTTCTGCTGTCATACTTTCAAACATGTGGACTCTGGTGGTGCCACGGATGGGTCCTGGATTCTAGGCCTGCTCCTTCGGGATGTTGATCTTGGTGCTTCACCCCATTCCTTCCTGCCTTTGCCCCACCCTTGGCACCCTTGGATACCATCCTTGCTTCACGGGAATGCTCGAATGCTCTTTTGGCCCCACCTAACTTGCTAGCTACACTTGAGCCTCCGGTGTATACTGGGGTCACTCCGTTGTCTCCCATCGGGTGTTGGGGACTTTCACTCTTTTCTTCACCACACACCAAGGTTATTGTACCCTGCTCCTTTAGTTGCAGCGGGTGGGGAACATGACGTCTCACTTTGGGAGAGCTTGGTGCACTTCATGATGTCCTGATCTTAGTACAGGATGTGTTCAGTCAAGGTGGAGAAGCTGCCCTCCTCCCCTCTTTCAGTAATGCACCCCCAGGTAAAGTACTCTCCTTTGGAGTGGAGGTCTTAATCTCTACTTATGTCCGGGGTGGATTTTCCAAGTGGTCCCAACATCAGCATAGTGGGGTCATGTCTCCACCAGCTCCCCTTCTCAACCCTGTAACACTGAAAAGTCCCTCCATTGCCCAGCATCCTCTGATATGCACGTGTCAGCAGGTAGCCTTTGAAAGACTCCAACAGGAGGAAGGACAAGTTCAAAAGGGAGATGGGCAAAAACGGGATGATGCCCCGGTATCTGTAGGACTGTGGGATGTGATGTTTTTGGAATCCCTACCTCCTTGCTTCCCTGACGTCACTCCATTATGGCGACAGGGCCTGGAGAACTGGCGGAAGGTAGCAATCGTTTGGTGGAAGAGACATGTAATGAAGTCCTTTTGGGGGGCATCAGATCTAGGTTGCCTCCGGAACAAGTTGCTAAATGCCCTCAACCGACCAGGCTCATCCAGGCAGTATGGATAAGCAAGCTGGATGGAACAGGAGACTGGGGATACAGATGGATGCAGAAGGGCAAGTCCCATTACCAACTTTTTATGCAGACAGTGCTGATGCACCGTGCCACCCGCCTAGATTGGGAACCTGCAAGGGAGAGTGTGGAGAAGGTTGGGTATGCCACCTGGTGGGATTGGAACATGGGCTCCCGCCCGCTGTTCTGGAGGTGGAAGAGGAAGGTCCGGGCTGGTCAAGGAGGAGGAGTAGACTGACAAGCCTGGCAGCCTCCCTGGGCTCGGGGGTGTGATAAAAAATGGGCACGGGATGGCCAGCCCCACTTGGTCACAAAGAAGTTTCCGACATACAAGAAGCCACAGCGTCCCCCAAAGATGCCTGAGGATAGAATGAAGGTACAGGCACAAGTGGGGCCAGCTCGGCAGAGGAACTACATTCATGAAGGGAGTGTGGAGAGTTTAGCACACTATTTCTACGCCCCAAGGGAGAGGAAGACATCCAAATGGCGTATAATGGGACTTTGTGTGGTTTGAACGATTGCCTATTTGCACCACATTTTGGTCTGCCCACCATCCAGCATACTTTCAGAAGTCTCAAGGAGGGATACTATCAAGCAGACCTGGACATAGGTGAAATGTTTCTCAACTTCATGCTTGGAGAAGCGGTCCAACCCTTTTCGGGGGTTGACATGCAGAGAATAATTTGACATCTTGAGTGCAAGTCACAACTTCTTGAGGTAATCTTGTGGAGCAGGACAAAAGATGAATGTGACTGCCTTTCAAAGGCAATTATAATAGTGATATGATGGTTGAGAAGGGTTGGAGGTCTACAGACATAGATGGTTGAAAGTTGATTAAAGAAACTGTTACATAATTTTCTATTTGTTTTAGTTTTGGTCAGGAGCAAGTAGTCAGGGGCATGAGGCCAGAGATGGGCTGTTCATCTTGAATAACGGTCATTTCACGTTTCAGCAAGAATACATCAGTTGAGTCAGTCAGCTGATGGTACTCTCCATACATAGAATACTGCATGACCATGCAAGTGCGTCCTAATGCATTTAGATTTAGGCCTAATTTTTGTGAACATTTTGCTTTCTCCTTTTCATAGAAAATGGCCATATGCATGGGCAGGACAAAAACCAATCCCTCCAACAACAAATCCGTCACAAGGTTTCCCCACAACTACCTGCAATGGTAGTATTTCATAAAAAAGATGATGGGAAAAAAGGACGGTAGATGTTTTGGCCTGCTCCACTATTGAACAAGTACACTTCCTTCTTACCTGCTTGTCCTTGAATCCAGACTTCCTTGGAGGTCTATCCTCTTCTTAGTTTCACATGTCCTGGACATGTCCTTAAACGTGTCCTATGACCTTAATTTGGATTGGAACAATTTTTTTGTGGACAAGCGGACATGCACCAGTGTTGAGTCCCATGTCTGCCCCGTGTCCTCACAAGATTGAGTCACATACAATGCATAGCAGTATCTAGGTAAATACCTACCTATCTGAAGTATTTTTGTACCACAAGCTGTACGGATTGCACTAAAATGAGTGTAACATGCATGCAACCGCCACCACTCTTGGTATGTTAGACCTGAAATAATAAAAAAGGAGCATTGAATGAAGTAACACTACATATGCTCTCACGTCCTCTCATGTCCTAGTTAATGTCCTGTGTCCTTGTTTGAAAACACTAAAAGCACAAGATGTCCAGGACATGTCCAGGACGTGTCAGGTCCTCTCATGTCCTCAGTGTCCAATATTTAAGGTCCTGTGTCTAAAAGCACAAGATGTCCAGGACATGTCCAGATAGTGTCCCTGACATGTCCTGGACATGTTCTGGATGATGTCTTGTTCCGGAATTTTTGCACGCGTACACAGCAGATATGTGAAGCTAAGATACTCTCCCGTTGCGCAAGACAGGCAACTTCACAATTTTTAGGCAATTGGCCAATAGTTTGGTCATGGTTTCTTGGTTGATAGTGTTTGATGGCATGTTGACCAGCTAGAGTTGATATTTTGCCCTTCAATCAATGTTTTGGTCAACATCCATCAACATCAATTTCTTTGCTTTTTATAACTGTTAATATTTTGACTACAAATATTGACAACATATCAACAAGTAAAGAAGACAACTGTTGGTAAGTATAGTGCAATATCCTTATACAACCTCTGCAAGTGGGTTGATGGTTGGTCCAGACAAGTGGTCAATAATATATACTCACCCAGTCAACATAATTGTTGAAAAAGTAAAAGACAACATTTTGAACTTCTATCAACGTTTTGGTTGATGTGAGTCAACACTATTGACCACATAGCCAACAATATTGACCTTTGTCTGATGAGGTAGATTAACTGTTCATAGTTGGTCGATTTGGGGCAATGTTTCCTGTCTTGCCAACCCCAGTGACATTGACACTAAAAATGTGAGTATTTTGTGATATTTCATGGTGAAAATTGGGATAATACCATTTAGTTACCTAATTTTTCACTCCTAAATGAAATTCACACCTCGTTGCTTCAGTATATGCAGAGGTTGTGCCAGACTGAAGAAGGTAGGGTCGACATTTGTCATGTTTGCCTAGAAGATTCGTCAAAGTTTTGGGGCTTGATGACATAAGAAGTTGTGCTAGAGATTGTGTTTGTACTGCAGTGAAGTGATCATCATGAAACTGAAGGTTCAGGGCACCATGCCTTAATGTGCTCAAGGGTGGCGGCACATCATCCAAAACAATGGAAACATTCCATTTGGTGATTTAAATTGAACTGGGTTTGGAACTCAGAGGTCTTAATGTAATTGTTGTTTTTGTACTGGATATCATTCTCACTTGGCAGTGCAATGATAGGGTAGGCAAAAAGCTGGCAATCAGGTTTTCTCAATGTTGCCCCTGAGCAATGGCATTTCCAAAATTGCAAACAACTTTTAGTGATGGGACAAATATTTGAGAATCAGATGTCAAGATTTGGGGGATCAAGTACTCATTTTGAGGATGTAGAAAAAGTCTGAGCAATGGCAATCAAACATGGGTGACAACAAAGTTGGAGTCAATCCAAAATGTGTCACACACAAATCTTTAGCTCTCAGTAGTAGGTACCATTGTACATGCCAAGTCTGTCAAGCAGTTTCATACAGTGTAGATTACACAAAGAAGAAAAAACAACATGAGCTATTGTAACTGGGTCAGAATGTGACAAAGCTGTAGTGATTTACATGATTCTTTGCAATGCCAGTGCACATTCACAAACTGTGCTAAGTAGATATATTCCCAATTTTATTGACACATGCATATCCTATACCTTATGTACAGTTTGCGCTCAGGAAATATGGTAAAAGTTTAATCAAGGGATGATCCTTCATAACAAATTGACTGAACCGCATCTAACAAAATATTGGACTATACTGTCATATAAAGTTCTCATGTCAATTATCCAATGTCACTTGAGTCAATCAACAAACTACAAGTATTGCTGTATATATAAGACTCAAAAACCAAAATACTGTGAAACCTGAATTCGTGCAATTTTTTGCTATTTAAACATATGTATATAAAAGAAAATCTTTTTTGACGGCTTTCCACAGTGATGTTCTTATTATTTGTGCACGTACAGCTCTTTGCAAGCCATTGGCAATGGAAAGTAGAGATGTGTGAGTTCAGTAAAAGATGTGTTCTGTGCAGAACTAGTATTAAGAACATAAGATTAAGATGCCATAAATTCTTCAACTGCACCAAAACTTTTAATTGTCATTTTTACAAATGATTCTTTATGTCAAAAAGAATAATTTCACAGTATTTCACTGTTACAGCCTTATAGTATAATAGCGGCAATATGGTACCCATAATCCTTTCAAAATCTTAAGGGTTGCTATGTAGGAAGAAAGTACAAGATCTAAACATCTGAATTTGAAAATATAGTCTGCCAACTTATCCTTTGTCCCACTTTTATCCTTTTTGGAAAGATAAAAATGTTTTGGCAAAATTTCAGGAATTGGCAATTTTCTTAAATTGATAAAAATCAAACATTCAACTTTCACTGGTCATATTGACCTCAACACATATTCATATATGAAGACGGACAGTTGGCTCATTCGTAAGATGAGTTTTTGGTCTATGTATTTTGGTTGACAGAATATCTGTTTTTGTGAAGTGCAATGCAACAGATCTGGCTATCAAAAGCTGATCAACAATATTCCAACTACCAGAGGTGGTGCAATAATTGCACCACAAATTTCGTGCTAATCCGCTCATTTTTGTGGTGCAATTATTGAACCACCTCAACTCGTACCATTCCAATGCATGTAGGCAGTAGAGCAACAGACAAATTTGTGAGAAACTTAGTTTCTGGATTATTCTGAACAGGAAATCTGTTACTATACATTTTTTCCAATAATTTTGAATTATTCTAACATCAATTATAATAAATTCTATATCACTATTTTTCTTTCTTGTCATTTTCTCAACATTTTCTTTATAGCTCGATCAGCTTCACAACCTCCCCCTTGGGGATAAAGCTTTTTCAGGTCAAAATGCCAACGGCATTTCCACACATTTGTACATTGGAATAGCCAACAAGGTGGTGCAATAATTGCACCACAGTAGAAATATACGGGTTCTACAGTGGTGGTGCAATAATTGCACCACTTCTGTGGTAGTTGGGACATTAATGAGGAGTAAAATAGTATAATTCAGATAGAGTTTTGTTAGTGTGTCCTTATGTACTCAGATTGTATCGAAATACAATGGATTACTTTGTTTATTTTAAATATCATTTAGTAAATAGGAACAGATGCCATTCTACATCATATATTTTATCCTTTTAGGAAGAATAACAATTTGACCCCATTCAGATCTGTCACATCAATCCAAGCACTGAACTTCAGGGAGCTTAAATGTTTCCCAAACCAATACACTGTCCAAAGTAAGCATTTGATGCAGTCGGGCAAGATCTTGATTGACTTTTTTGGTGCATCACATCAGTCCTGCAACTGCTGGCAGCCTGTGCTATGGTCAGTCCAAACGCCTCATTTTTATCCTTTTTACCTGGACTCACGATAAAAAAACTGCATTCATACAAATCACCCACTAATTATCCAATTGACCTCTATTTCTATCAAGAACCTCTAACCTTCCAAGAATACGTTAAGTTTCAGAAATATAACTTTGCAGTCCATGTCACATTTATTGCATTTGCCAACCCACTACTGCCATTATCTAGGAGAAGGACACACACTTAAGCAATTTATTCCTCTCTATTCTCTAGCACTACATCATGTGTATTGAGGACAAAGTAAGTCATAGTGAAGAAGCTATTTTTGAATTACTTAGACAACATTCTGGGCCATCAGCATTACAGACATACTACAAGAACATCTACTTTATCATTTAAAAAATACGCTCCTTTGGTAAAGCAAAGACCATTGTCTTTCTTTACAGAAAGGCATGCACAGCAGCATATACCACATTCATTGTGTGCATCCTGAAATGCACACCTTTCATCTCCACATTTCTGAGGAGGTAGTTGGTGTGTTTAAACTAGCTATGGTAGAGCAATAGCGCCCTATCCATTAACAGCATGACCAGTCTCCAAGAGGGTAGACTGCTTGAAACAGCTATTATTATCTCATCTCCCAAAGGACGAATCCCATAAAGTGTATTGCCCACAATCAAATAGAGTCAGTTGGCATGGATGCAGATTAGTTAGTCTAAAGGAGAAATAAATCTCAAATTAATTCTATGCACGCCATGTTGGTCTTTTATTGTTTGGTCCATTGAGGTTGAGGGAAACTGTGCAATAGTTGAGGTATACGAAATATTTAATATTTTCGTTCAGAGGGAGTGAAAAAAACTTAGGTACGGTACATATACAACGTCCCTCCAATTTCGCCAGCTGTACTGGATTTTGTGAGAGACGAACATTACATACGTAGGATTGACAACTTGAACAGAGAACAGATAATTCCTATTTGTGTTTGAATTTTGACGACAACCGAATTGCAAGGTCTTCAATATTAGGTAATGAATATTTACATTAGTACTATCTAAGTAATGCAAATTTTTGAACAAGAATAAGCTTATTTCTATTTCGAGAGAGGTAATAACCGAGGAATAAGACTATAACCGAGTCTTGGTTATAGTCTTATTTCTCGGTTATAGCCTTATCTCTCGTTTATAGCCTTATCTCTCGGTTATAGCCTTATCTCTCGGAAATAAGAAGCATGTCTACATAGGAATAGTACTTAGTCATGTAAATCTCGGGAATAAGCTTATTCCTTGGGAATAAGCTTATTCCTCGGGTATAAGCTTATTCCTTGGGAATAAGCTTATTCCTCGGTATAAGCTTATTCATCGGAAATCGTCTTATTTATAGCGCTATTCCGAGAGATAAGCCATTTCAGAGATATAAGGCTATTTCGAAAAAGGCGATATTGTTTCACATGGAGCGGTTGTGCTTATGTTTGATGGGATTTTCAAAGATTTTTTTATTTTCAACCAGATCATTTTCAATAAAACAACATATGATTATTGTATTGTTCCTACATAAGGCTGTTTCTTAATCTAAGTATATTTTTCACATTTTTCCAGTAATTGAAAAGAACTTTTGTCAAAAATAAAGTTATCTGTTACAATTGTCTTATCAATTGAAAATAATGATATGATGCCATACAATAATACATATCCTACATTACTATTTTGCTAGCTTCC
>JABMIG010000296.1:0-37500 GCA_013187285.1 Cyclotella cryptica
TTCCTCTCACTCTCTTGGCTTTTAAGTCCATCAGGGACTGCCTTAGAGGTGCTCATTCTCTTTAAAGTGTCACCTAGACGTGTACTTATAAATAGGGCTTTAAAAAGCTCCTAGGGGTGCCGCTGACGTGCATGAATTCTTGTGGCTGACGCAACGTAGGTTGTTTTGCACTCTCGTATTACGTAGCTGCCGACGGGTCTGCCTGCTGGCAACGAGCACGAGTGACGGAGTGGAGGGAAAAACGTTTTTTGGTGGCTTTCAGGCAAGAAGGTCACGGAAACGGCTATCTATAGATAGTGACCTAAGCCATTTGGAGATAAAAAATCCTAAATACCAATATTGTAGGTAAAGGTGTTATAGATTTGTTGATGACGGTAATTTGTGAGCTTATCATTTAGTGATTACGATGAACAAAAGAGGATGGGATGTCAATGCAATCCCAACAAAATAATGTGATTCTGTGTAGGTTTTTACACATCTCTGGTATGTTTATACCCTTCCCATGAGGGTGTTCTGACAGAGTGTTCTCTTGTCGTTTAGATCCAAAGATATGGATCTTTATCATTGTCAGGACCTCTCACCACTTGGGAGGTCAGGATGATCCCTTACTTGGGAGTTTTTCGAATTAGTCCATATTGGTACTAATAAGGGTACCAATGAGGGTACTAATTAAGGTAGGTTCTTGGCCTATGTCAATACCGGAAGGTTACTGGTATTTTTTGTTTGCAATGACTCAAGAATTAAGCATTACCTAACAGTTGGTAGGCATTGATCAGATCTTGTTTCGTGATCTTTGTTAATTCTTGAAATGATGGCGAGCACATTCAAACTCCTCAAGAAACAGGTATCCACCCCATAATATTTGGGCAATGATGACCTGTCCTCCATAAAGTACTTGAAGGCACATTCACAAGTCTAACTGATTGATTCTAGGGAAGATTCATTCTTGAGTTCATTGACCACTACTGAAATTATATATTTTGCTGATTTGTCAGAGCCTGTCCAAGTTAGAAACATAACAAGGCCACTGCAGGAAACATTCTTGCACATAGTTTTTCATCATCTGTTTGGTCTTGCAGTGACCTCCCGTTCACTACTTTGTACAATAGTGCTTTCAGATAATGTCAAAGCATCCTTGATTTATCTTTGTGATTCCCTTTTGAGATGAAATGAAGTGCAAGCCTATAACATGAGTGGCAACTATCACTATGTAGAAGACACCCACCAATGAGACCATAATGTTCCACAACCAATAATTCTATGTCAACCAACTTTCCATCATTTATAATTTTACCTTTTCAACACAACATGGGGTGCTCTTAAAGTTTTCATCAAGGGGTGGGTCTTGAGATTGAGTGTGACTGAGTGATTATTTTCGTTGTGACAGATATTTGCTTGCTGACATTTTGACAAACGCAGTTAACAAGGTCTACTAAGTCCCAACAGTCAAATCGTACAATGACATCCTTGGATGACATCAATACTACACAATTTGACCTATGCCAACACAACCTATTGTAATGTCACAATTGCCCAACACATCATGCATTGTTGTTTATTTCCACCACACACCACAATAATATATAAACATCCTCAATGGATTCCAAATTATTGGATATACAAAATGTTGGAAACATGCGCAAAAATGTGTGACCTCATGAGAGCAAGAAATTTTTCAACATATTGTGTATTGATGAACCCAAGAAAGGAAGGGGTTATCACATGCATGTGTTGTGCCTTAGAGTTGATAATGACCAATTAATTTTATGAACCTCTAAAAGTGTCAATAAATTCAAAGTTAATTTGATTGGTGTATCATTGCAATTGAATCAGAAAATGTACTCTTGTACTCATTGTTTTCACCTTTTCCCTCTATTGTTCATTATTTCACTTACTCCCAAATTTTTGCTTGATAAGTCTTCCCCATCTTTTCATGGAATAAACTTTTTTGTTGTTTGATTGATGTTATATATTATGTTCCTTCCATCCTAATCATACTTAAATCTTTACCCTCCTCCATACACTCCCATCTCTAACCTCTGCACCTTCTAACACCGTTGTTTCATTTAATCTTTTGTTCATTCTCTCTCCTCAGATTTTGTGGGCAAGTTGCATGTCTCTTGGCATGACAGTGATCCTCCTGCCATGAATGGCAGACATGTTTGTTTCTTCAAAGAGGTACACACTGGATATGCCTTGATAGCCTACCATGATGATTCTATCACAGCACTTATTGACGACAAATCTTGTTAGAATTTCTATGTAATTTCTTTTGGCAAATGCTGGAATGGCACCTAGCCAAGTAGGAGCTCAGTCCCTTTTGATACTGACAAATCTTGTTGGAGTTAAGTCCCTTTTGATACTGACAATGTTAAGTGCTAAATGTGAAAGAAAAAATGATTGGGCTTCATCATAGCTCCTGAAGCAGGGATAGGTTTCAAACTGCCCTAATGGCAGGATGTGGAGAACTTTTCCACTGGCAGATTTATGAGCAATTTACTTGGTGCAAGCCATGTTGTCTGTATGCTAGATGATTGCTGATGACAGTAAAAGATGTTCAATGTGTCCATGGTAAAAATAATGTCATGTTCCTTATCATGATGCATTAGTGTAGGCTGGGACTGAAATTCACCAGGGCAACTTAACCTGACTTGATTTCTATCCCAAATTGGCAAACACATGATGCCAACAGGAACTATTTGAAGCCTTTTGATTTTGAATGTAAGACATGAAGTGCTGAATTAAAGAGAGAAGGAGTAAGAAGCCATCCTACATACAATGTTCTTGTAGACATGTCTATGATGTGTAAATATAAATGCCATGACTAAAATTGAGGTGTTTTTACAGATGGTTTGTTTGAGTGGAACTATTAATGAAATCCCACCTGTCATTAAAATGATAAAATTATTATTGCATTTATCCATTCACAACCAGGCAAACAAAAGGAGTAGTAAAATATTGGAAAAGTCAATTTTCTCTTGCAAGAAAGTAGGATACTGACCAACATTGCTCTTCAGTGTCACCACTGTCAATATTTAACAAAGTGAAAGCAAAGGCGCATGTGGTTGTTAAGTTTTTTCGTGTCACAGCTGTGGAATACTTTCATGGCAATTGGTGTTTGGTAGTTATCTTAGCTAAAATTGAATCACATGTGAAAATTGGTGATATGCCTTGGTTGATTCCTTTTTTCTGCCCAAGTCCTAATGGCATGTACACCCTAACAGTCATGGGATACACATAAATCTATGTCAATAGATATTGATATAGTTTGTCATCAAATGTACTGACATATCCATATCATCTTTTGAATAGTGGCATCTTATGATTATGTACTATCTAATTTCCATGGGAATTAATGCAGATACTAAGCCATTGTAAATATTGATACAGACAGTATGTATGTTCTGCGAACCAATATCAATAATGATGAATGTTCAAATATTCATTACAGCAATGCCAGTATGAATAATATCTCTTACAGTTAGACCAGGGTTGCCAATATAAATGCAATGCAAACATTCAAACTAAGAGTGCCAATAATCATAGTTCCAAGTAGCTGCTACAGAACTGACATAGCCAATAGAAACGGTAATACCTATTGATGTGGCAGTTATCTAGAACAATAGTATGCTGTGAATGCTCAATAATATCAACATATACTGGTTATTAGATGCTGAGACATATATTAAGCATTATTATCTCAGTTTACCTCAGACTTTCCAGATTGATTCTTACATGGCAAAAAGGAAATTTTACAAACAAATACTTACAATTAGAGTTTGAGGGAAAGCTGACTATTTAGAATGAAAATAAAATTGCAACCTAGGGAGGTATGGTGAGCAATTGCAATTTGTTGCTTTACTGGTATAGCAAGCTAAAAAGTCGATTTTGTTGATTGAGAACAATTTCTACTGAAAAACAACTTATGATTGTCAAATTTTGAGGAAATAATAAGAGGGCCCAATCATTTCAAGTAAATGATTATTTTTTGTTTGTCATGTGGCTTTGCTCTATTTGTAATCTGTCTTGGTCAGGATGCTGGTCTTTTAATAAATTTAAAATAGTCCTTTTTTCACTGTGCCGCCTGATAAAAGTGAAGATGACATGATATTATACGTTTTAGAAAAGAGGAGTTTAAGTGATTTTTCAATGCGATTCAAGTCTTCTATGGAATAAAAATGAGGAAACGGATGGCTTTTCAAAATTCTTCCGGGAATCAAGATTCTGTCTGCTGACACAGAAAGCATCCAAAATGGCTGGAATTTTGATTTCCGGATGACTTTTAAGAATGCATCCTAGTGTAAATGGGAATTCGTAGATTACGTACCAGTTCAAGAAAAGGCATCCTCATTGGATGTATTCTGAAGAGTCAGACCGGTTTTCAAAAACCATCCTTTGCACCAGAATGCATCCGGGAATCCGAATTGCATTGTATTCAGATGCATTCTGGTGCAAAGGATGGTTTTTCAAATTACATCTCTAAATAAATACCGTAACACGGGAAAAATCATGTATGTCATTGAGTGCGTATCTTTGTGAAAGAACATGTAGATAACCCCTATGTTCAGTCTGGTGAGTTTGATGCTCTAGGTGACTCGTACAGTTTTTGTTGGGGTCTCTACATGATGTGTTCGTGTTTTTGATAATGCAGGGAGAACCAGGAACGCAACTTATGCTTTTTCACATGTGAAAACTATTCATTTTTCTTTTGTCCATAATGAAATAAGAGAATTATATGACTGTTAGTTCATATTTTTATATCTATTTGTATATTGGAGAACAGTAAGAAAATTTGTGAAAATTATTGAATAAAGAGGTATTTTAAAAGTTGCTACCATTTTCCCTCAAATCCTTACAATGCTGAGCACGAGAAGAAAGGAGAGAGAAGATTCAGACAGTGATGTTTGTGCAATCAAATCATGTTGCATTGCATCTAAATCTATTCTGCGGAGTGACCCAAATTGAATGTATTTTTTAAAAGCTCATTCTAAACATACTAATATACAACAATACATATTGTTGTCGTTGAAGTTTTTGATGTCACAGTATATCTTGTTACCATGCACAAGACTTAATACATAGGAATGTAGAGAGCAAATTTGATGGGATGTGTATAATTCTGTTTCTACTGATCATGTTCATGACTGCAATGTTACATAAGACTGTAAAACCAAAATACTGTCAAACCTGTCTTTTTGACAGAAAGAATCTTTGTAAAACGGCAATTGAATAATTTGGTGCCAACAAAGACATAATGCTATCTTGTGTGCTTTATACTAGTTTCTCACGGAACACATCTCCGACTCATTGTACACATCTATGTTTTAAATCCCAAATAACTTAGAAACAACTCATTAAGTATACATAATAAATAAATCAAAGGAAAGCCTTCAAAAATGAGCTTTTTCTTAGATGCATACACGTATAAAGGACAAAAATGACACAAATTCCAGTTTCACAGTATTTTGATGTTACAGCCTCTTAATAATTGATGGAGGAGCATCATCAGACCATGATTTCAATTGTTTTAGAAACAGACATCAATGGTGCTACACCTCACAAACACATACCAAGAAGTATTATATTTTATTTTAGTGTTTGTCTTCATTGCAAAAAGTTATGAATGTGTTGTATGACTCATTGTTACATTGGCCTCTACATACACCGACAGAGCCATAGTAACTGTTGGTGTCACCAATAAATCGGTTTGTAGAAAATGCGCATCATTCATTCGTATTGAATTTGTTACTATTGGGACCATTCTTTATGTGTACTGTGTTCCAATTTTGAGGGGAGAGAGGTTGTGGAATGATCTTGTTGTTTAGATGAAATAAGAGCTGGCATCGCCTCCAGGGGTTCATATGCAGCTAAAGAACATGGTGATGAAGGTGATTCAGGATGACAGATATGTTAGGGTCACTGATGTATAGTATTTTAAGTATGATGAGGATGTCAGCAGACACACTCTGTATGGTTAGAAATATGCATACACCAAGGTTATACTCCTCTCTGTTATGCAAGTAACCTACTCTGTGTAGAATACAAATATCATGTGGATAAGGCATGATAATTGTATTCATTGAGATGCATTGTGTCACTAACTAGTCATTTTTTTCTATTTTTGGAATTGCTTACTTTTTGACCTAGAATCATCTCTTTGTCCTACTCAAAGTCTGACGGAGAAACTATTTTCATTAGAAATGGATTGTCATAGTCATTTGCTGCACTGGGACATTTTTTGATTCGTGCTATTATCTCGTTCTTCAGGTCGGAAATATAATTGCTGTCATTGCAAGCATTGTTGCTATGTCTATCAATTCCAGTTGGCAACTGGCAATAGCACTGTAAGTTCTAGCTTGCCGGCTTGATGAAATTCCCAATCAACTTATTATATGACATATTTAAAAAAAAACTGAGCACAGTTTGTTAAAAATATTCCTTTCCTTTCTGGCACTTGATTGGAGACCTCAAATACACAGAATTACAATGTCTCGTAGAATATTCTACTCCTTCTCCAGTGAACTCTGTATTATATTCAGGTGTGATCAGGGCTTGTGTACAATTTGCAGATAGACATCCAATTGAGAGAGTTCATTTCGATAATCAAAACAATTCTCAATCATTTGTCCCATAGGGAGTTGTGGTTAAATATTTTGACCATTATCCAAAACTTTTTGGATTTGATAATGTTTTACCAGTATGACTCACAAAAGAATTCTTTCACACAATTTATTGGAACAGCACACATAAGCTTTTTGTGTAACCCGTTGTGTAATATTGCTGTTGCAACTCTACTGATGCCAATTGATGGTGCAATGTCCAATGGCTTTCTCCTTCTATCTTTTAGACACTTCTTTGACAAGGACTGTATGCCAAGGCCCTTCCTAAAATATATTTTCATTGGCAGTTCTACCAAAAGGTTTTGTTTACAGTATTGATGGTTTCAGCTTTGAAGGAATATTGCGTGGAAGGAATCATGATGTTGCTTTTTTTGTTAACAGAAAGTTATCATGAGTAGAAAGGACCAGCTATTGATCATGTCCAATACAGACCATAGTGAGACTGTTTTGATTGTAATAAGGTCCAATTAACTCTCAAGGATTATAAACTAAGATAGGCCCCATTGGACTACTTGTACCATATTATTTGCATCAAAGCCATTGGTCTTTCAGTTTGCATCACCAAATCTGTCATCAAGTAAGACACAATCTTTGTGGCAAACCTGTCAATGTTTGACTTGAAAATTTATGTGAGTTCCTGACCAGTATCCATTGGCATCTAACAGGCACAAATTTAAACACACAAACAAATAGTGTTGCAGTAAGTTCCTTTATTTACATGTTGTTTATTCTGGTCAAATACTCTCTGGGCAAATTTATTTCCCAACAAGCTTGGCTCAAATCTTTGGTGGAATGCTGGTTTTTTGACCAGCTACAGGGTGAGCGGTAAGTCTCCCATCCTCAATACATTGTTTTAAAGGGCTTGAGACAAACAGTACATCCTCGTTGCTTCCATCAGAGCAGGAAGAAGGGGTTAGGGTTCTCCGTATTTTTACGGCACTTTCGCAAGAAGCTTGCTTTGGTTACACGGTTGGTAGGTTGCATTCGTAGTCGTGCCTCTCTCATAAACAAAATGGAGGGATTTGTTGTGTCAAGCTTGTCCATGCGGCGACTTATCCTTTCTCATTGAATGATAGTTATAATTTTGTGAGAATACAATTCATTGTGAGATCAACCGCTCTCTCTAGGAGCAGCAAGTAGGTATGACTCGGCTCCTGTTCTGTTGCGCAGATAAGAGGAGAGAGTAAGGTTTTGACCGTAGTATTCTCTTGATAAATATATCGTAGGATCAATTGGTATTTACATTCATTGTACAATAACTCTATTTCCATTATATCATCAAGTTAGCAGTGTACCTTGGCATTCTTCACACTCATAGTCAGCCTGCTTATTCTTGCCAACAGCTCCTCCTTTTTGCTGAAGATGCAAGAGTGCCTCACCCATGGATGCATTAGGGCCTCCTCTGCAGTGAATCGTTTCCTAGGATCTTTACGCAAGAGGCATTTGATGAAGTCCTTGCATTCATCGCTAATTCCACTCCATCCCTTCGATGGGAACGTAAACGACCCTTTCTTGATGGCATCAAAAATATCAGGATCTGTATCACCATTAAACGGCGGGTAGCCACAGATAAGAATGTAGGCGACAACACCTATGCTCCAAACGTCACAAGACCTGTCGTATTTGCCCTTGAGTAACTCTGGGCTCATGTAATAGGCAGTTCCCACAGGGTTTGACATGAGCGCCTCTCCTCTTTGATGCCTCCTGGATAGACCGAAGTCAATTAATTTCACGGCGCTATTTTCATCTTTAGTTTCGAAGAGAATGTTTTCGGGCTTGATGTCGCGATGAACAATATTATTCGCGTGAAGGTAGGCCACCGCCTCAATTATTGACTTGATGATTCGTGCCGACTTCACTTCAGAAAAGCAACCATCCTTCGTTGTGTTCTCGATGATTTTGTCGAAGAGTTCACCGCCAGTGTACTTCTCGGTAACAATGTGGACGTGGTCTTCGTCTTCGTAGCAATCAACCATCTTGATAATGTTCTCGTGATTCATCCTGGACAACAGGTAAACTTCACGTTGAAGGTGATCCAACCTTCCGATCTTGTTTTTTTCTATCGACTTGACCGCATACCACTGGCGATCCTTCCGGTTGACACATTCACGAACGCTGCCATAGTGCCCACTTCCGAGCACACGTGGCAGGATGTGATAATCTTCGCTGATGTTGGAACGAATCCCAGTCACTGGACAATGTTCGTCCTCTCGTGTGGAATAAAAACTGCTGTGTCTAGATTGACCAGTGGAGACAGTCTTCGCGGATTTTTGCTGCAACATGCCCTTGCTGGGTGCAACATCATTTGTAGGAAAGACGGCCACCCGTCTCGATCTTCTCGAAGTTCCTTTGCACATAGTTGACTATTGTTATGGATGTAAGACGCTCGCCGTGACAATTTCCGGGTGGTCTAGAGATGATTTTATGAACCGATGCCCCGATACTGTGAATCTCATGCGACGAAGACGCAGATTGCTATAGCAACCTACTAAACAACGCGGTTATTTGGCTGGTTTGTGAATCACGACGTGCAAGACAGCCAATCAGGCAATGGCATTCAGCTACGTCAATTTTTGTCACTTCATGTTGCTTCGTGACATAAAATGGAGACCACGTGTTGTCCTGACTCGCTGCGACCAAGATTCCCCTTGCTGCACCCATGGGAACCAAGCGCTCTTCTGAGTCGTAAATGTATCTTCCGTTCCTGAGCTTTCGAATGAGCACTTAAAGGTGGCTGTACCGATATCGTGTGATGAGACTAAAATAGGAAGGGTCCTTCTACCAAATGACTCATGTGATTGACCGACATTGGTGTCGGTACTAGTCACTGTTGTAGACACAGGCAATACAATACGAAACCGCACACCATATAATATTATAATATGTCTCCACACTGAAGAGTTCCTCTTGTTGCACGAGTCCATAGAGAAATAAATGGTCTTCGTCAGGGGGTGTATGGGTGTGGTACTCAGCCTTGACGATTTTTGATCTTGGTGGTCATTTTTAGAAAAATCATCACGGAGATCACGAAGGAACGTATTTTTGAAAATGACTTGTCACAATGGTCTTCATATGTATTACTCTGTCACAGCCTCGTTGTTGGGGAGGCTTTTCCAGGGAGAGGGAACGACATTCTGACATAGTCACGAGGACATTCAACGCACCTTCCGAATATTATGTTCCATACGGGTGGTAGGGGACCGTACCACACGTTCAGGAGCGTCTTCGTGAATGATCCTGTGACAAAGCGAAGAAGTAGTGATACAATACAAATCGTGACCCCTATAGTAGTATGGTACAATACCAGTCAAAATTCATGGATCGTCGATATCTCCATGGATCGTCGTTATGGTACGCGCGATCATGATAACTCCTACTTAATTTTTGCCTAATTCTACGGAGATTCATCATGTTTCAAATGTCAGTTATGATTATTTGAGGTCGCCCTATAATTTTATTGTGCTTCTACATGCTAATCACTACCATAACTACTAACGACTACTAACTATACTTCTACAAGCTGTCACACACACTACGCAGAAATAGTAAGGACATCACACACAGCACACAGCATGACAACAATGATGCAATGTATCGTGAGACGTGAGGGTGCTGTGACCCGTCTAGTTGTAGTGTTCTACCATAGTTCCGTGTGTGGACCGACGTGGTGCTGGCCATTTTGAAGATAAAAAAATAACTGACGTTTTTTTCTATGTGTCAAACATACCAATTTCTACGAGGATCCATGGGACATCATTATGTCAAAGAAGGTGCCTGGGAGATCTATTCAGTAGTTATGATCTGTTCATTAGTTTGAAAAAGAGTAAGGGGATGTAGTATTAGACCTCGATTATGTGCACATTTTTTTATTTTTGCAAGTTTTTTCCCCTGACGAAGATCATTTATGATGCTTCCCCTAAAATAACCTCACAGATTTTGAGTTTTTGCACATTTCCCTGATATGACGTGTTTCGAAAAATCTGGGCGGCATCTCCGTGGAGCCAGGATTTCAGTGAGCTGGACGGAGTCGTCACGCCTAATTTGGGGAGCTTATTTTCAGCCATTACCACTCGTCAGTCCGTCACCGCAAATTTGAGGAGGTTATTATTCACCCATCACCACTCGTCCGACGCATCGTCTCCCACCCATCACCACTCGTATGTCACAACATTGCATATTTTGCCGTTCGGAGGAAGTAAAATGCTCGGCGTGCGATGTCCCTTAAATAATATGGGAGCAGTGGTGCAGTGGCGCACTGGAGCGCTAATACAAAAAAGCTCCCTTTTTTCAAAAAGCAAGAAAAATGGGAGCTGTGAGGTTTCAAAACGGGGAGCGCTAATACAGCACCTAAGTACAAATAAATGGAGAATTACAAAAAAGATTTGAAATTCAAATTTTTTCAAAATCTTAGTTGTATTGGAAACTGGGCCTGTTTTCTCCTTCTTCTCCTTCTTCTTCTCTTTCAGTGAGACAGTTTTTTCACATTTTGCCATAACCGGTACTCGCACTGTAATATAGTGCGAACTTGCCTGTACATTTTTTTTGGGTTGACTTACATGGGTAGTCATCATGTGTTGATCTATGTTTACCTTGAAAATTATATCATATTTCAAAATTGGGCGCGTTCAAGTGCAAGGCGTGCACGAAGCGCTCAAGGCCCACGCACCCATTTACTACTTATCGTAGACAAGCCACTTTATGTTGAAACCTATGACTTCTTCTATTTCTACGAATTATATTCTGTTTAGCTCACTACAAACAATCTTGCAGCCGCTGCTGGTAATGTTACTGACTAAGAACTGAAAAAATTCCCGCCACTAATTGTCAAAATCCTTAAGCATGTGATAGCAAGTCCTGTCAATGTGACCTTGCCCTTGGGACTAAATAGTATATTGTACCGGGCAGGTCAGCATGATATGTGTCAAAAATTCAAACAGGATAGTCAATCGTGTAAGAGGTACTGACCGATTAATAACAGTTTGACACTGTAACAACTGAGGACCTTTAAAATGACTAAGTGATTGTTTAGTCATATAAATAAAATGATGACCGATCGGTGAAAGGTTCTGACTGATTAATGACAGTTTGACATATCAACAACTGTCAACCTTTAAAATGACATAAGTTATCGACAGATTTGACAATGGCACACGACTGATTTTTTGAGAAAATTGGCGACCGTTCATAATTTCCTCAAGAAGCTAGCAACATTCAAAAATAAATTAAATAAGCTTGGTTGTGCATTGCAAGAAATGGTGGTCTCTGAAAGTTAAAATTCTAAAAACTGTGTTTTCAAATTTAGTATGTGTAGCTATTTTCATTAACCCTCCAAGCTATACTACTGCGAAAACAAGCAGTACTATAGCTACTTCTGCTGACATGAGTATAGCCCGTTTTGCAAAATCTCCATGTTCTTGCATTTGTCACGTCAATCTGACTGCACCATTGAATTCCTTGTGAAAAAACGTGCTAGACACAACCTCATACTGCGCATATTCCTTTTCATCGTGATTCTGTGAACCATGTCGTCAGAAGACACAGGCAGCACTGCTCCATCACTGCCCCAACTGCCAGATCCACTGGAGGTCGAAGCCATACACCATGGTGTCTCGCTTCTCCATGCCAAGAATGCATCTCCTCATGCCAGCGCATCAGTCACAGTTGGTGATGCCACTGCATTGGCCACACCTGCCACTGAACATGCCATTGTCCCTCGCATCACTGATGATGGAGCTGCTATGACCCCCTGCTCTCCCAGCCCTCCCTGCACATCAAGATGGCAGCTCTGTTCAAAAACAAAAGCGAACCCGCATGAGCTACACCAACAAATGTATTCGTGCCAACAAGTCTTTCTTCATGCTCAATGGTGAAGAAGACAACAACATCCCTCAAGATCTATATCTGAACAGGAAAATCATTGACGTGCCAAGAAAGAGTGTCTCTAGTGACTGCAAGATGGTGTGGGGCACTTCGACACTCATGGATTCACCACATGAAGAAAACCTACGGGTTGCTGTGAACAGAGATGACCGTCATTTTATTGGTGAGCTGAGGAGAGCCCGAATCTTCTACGATGATACATGTTGTAGCTCCGACCCACCTGCTGGTACCTTGTCCCAATCGAACAGACAAAGTGTGAGAATGGAAAGTGATTGTGAAACTTGCCAATCAACTAGCACTGGTCATGACATTGTGATGGAGTCGAGTTGGATGGCTACAAGATGTCATATGAATCCAATTTTGATGTCGACGCCAACCACAAATACCAACTCAGTTCCCAATGGAGACGAATGCAAAATATGAGTCACTGTTTTTATCTCTCTGTTATCACTATGGATTGGGTTCCACTTCAAGGAAGAGATCTAGGGCTTGATGTAGTTGTGACTGTTTAGAAAATTTAAATTTATGTTTTTTTATTTGGATCATTCCTCAAACATAAAAACAACACAAGTAGTAGACCATGTTGCCCTAACACAATCTTAAATTTTGTTGTGTTCATCATGCAAGATACAAGCACCTCACACCAACTCTCAGCAGAATTGCAAAATCATGATCATGTTGGCATTGGTGTATTGTTCTCCATTAAAAGTCTCCAACCATTCTTGTATTGGAGATTGATTCACAAACTCCCTCACATTTTGAATTGGGTATATGTTGTTCTCAAGTGACATACAAATCTTTACATTCTTGCCAACAGCAAAATCAATTTCGCCATGAACAGAATCGGGAAGAACTGCTTCAAAGGATTGTTTCTTCCAAAGCCATCTGATAGCTCTGTCCCATCCTTGTCAATATCTCGATGACCAGTGTAAAGGTTGTTGGAATTCAGGCAGTTACTGCGGATGAAGTCAACAACACACTCTGGGATGCGAATACGTACCCTCTTTCCGAGGATTCCGTTCTTGCCAAAAACAAAACAGCAGTACAGATGATTTCTTTTTACTGCTGTCCAGGGAGTCAGACAATGTACGCAACTCTCCCTCAAGCAGGTCTTTGTACAAGACAGCCTTTCAAGGGTTGTGATGGCAGGTTGGGGGAAACATGACTGTATGAGAGATATTGTTTGGATGGTGCTTCAAGGCTGAACGGACAGTGTTATCAGCAGCGTGAGAACAGCAGCATGAGATGACGTGCCGTGAGTTTTGAATGCACTTGGCGGGCAGGGATGGCAAGATTGCCACCACGAGAACTCTCGAAGGAGCAATTACACGGGAAAATAGTCAATTTGACTGTTTGAAGAAATTGTGCTAGACGGGTCGTGGGTAGAGGAAAATCACTATGTCATCATCGCAAACCAAACTCATGGTCTGCTAAGTTGAAGGAGAAGAAGGAGGAAGGAGTTCTATTTCTGGTGCTGCATGAATGTGGGGAACACTTGTACCAGCTAGCATCACAAAGGTGATTGTCACCTGCCAATTTGTGTGTCACTGGCTTATGTGCACTCCTTTTCTGGGCATACATGAGCACATCCTCTTAAAGTTGTCTTTAAACCGGTATACTTCTGCAAAAATAGCAGAAGTACTCCGTATACTTCTTTTTTCAAGCAGTAGTATATGGGTTTAAGACAAATCTCACTTGGAGGGTTAGACAGGTGTCTTTTCTTTTTTCTGTTAAATCCCTCACCTCCTGATAATTCGGCCAGGAACAACTGGTTTAGGACTATTTTCACAGAGAATTTCCAGTACTACTTCACTTATTAGACAAAAGTTGTTGTGTAAAGCAACATGAAGATCAGGGCCGTGGTGTGTGTCACCCATTTATAGGCACCTTTAAAACTCATCAAAACCATCCGACATAATGCACACCAACGTCTGTCTACACTCCATTCCCTTCTGATGTCACTGGCCTCCGCCCTGTCCCCGTCCATTGCTATCCCAACCCACCCTTATCCCTTTTTGTCTCGCCCCATTACTTTTTAACTCCCTCCCATCACTGTTTTTCAATCCCAAGTCTCACACACTCTTGCATGTGCCACTGAGTAAAGTCTATCATTGCAAAGGGCTTCAGTCATTCACATTGCTCAATAATGCAATATTATCCACATTTGCTACTTACTTGTCATTTCTAATATGCCAGCAACAGATGATCCCCACTCAAAAAGCATAAAGGAGCTCACATGGCTTGCCTGTCAAGGGCAAAAGAGCCAAGTTTATTGAACATCTTTTAACATGTTCTGGCAAGCCCAAGCCTACTGTTGCTTAGCAATATAGCAAAGCAAAGGAATACCTGAGGAAAGCTCTTTGGACCCACACTTGTGTCTATACAAAATGTCAGCAAAGGAAATCCATAATTATGATCCAAAGTACAAGCAGTGCCCTTTGTTTCAAGAGTATGTCTTGGAGGATATCAAACAAGTTGCAGAGGAGAAAAAGAGGGTGACAATGGATGATCTTGCAGTAAAAATGCACCTTGTAGCATTTCCGAGATCTGAACTTAATAAGGAAGGATACCCATATTGGGAGGGTCATGCTGCCAAGGCAATGTTGGAAGTAGATGTAGCAAACAAACTACACAAAACAATGTGTCCAAGCGCAAGTTTTTGCAAAACGTTTTTATGGAGAGGCAACAAAACAAAAAGCAGCTGGTTTTGGGGCCGACAAACATAACAGAAAGCAATGAACAATAACTTGCAAAGCATGCACAATAGATCTAGTGTTTAATGGTGATTCCATTATTGCTGGGTGTTAGTTAGATGAGGCTGAGAGAATTTTTTCACAGATTGGTTTGTCATTGTCTACCTTATTGTTAAGCTGTTAAAACGATGGCATCTATCTTTTGATTGTAATGTTCTGATTAACAACAAATTGAAATTGATGCAGCAGAGACCCACTTATACTTCAAAAAGGCTGCGTCCATTCTAAATGTCATCTTGCACCAAAACAGCTGCTGTTTCAAATGTTACCTTATCTTTTTTTCAATTTATTGCTAGTAACTTGTCCATGACAAAAGGACTCATGAACGACTTTAAATTCTTTGATCTACCATTGCAAGTTTCAAGCATAGACTTCATTCTGGCAAACGACCTCTTGGTTGTTGGTCTGTGTGCATCTTTAGTAGTTGTAACTTGATAAGGTTTCCTTGATTTTCTTAGTCTCCAGCAAGTTTCAGACTATTAGGCACATTAAAATACAATGCACTCCTGTTTGAGGCATTCATCTCACTTTTTTGCCTCCTCTCAGAAATGTAATATCATGGACACTCACAGGTTGTGGACCATTGATCCACCTAAGGGAAGACTCATAATTATAAAGAAAGAAGAAGTTAGCAACAACCACCTATCAAGGCAAAGTTCTTACTGTATTTTTTATCAACAGGGTTACAGAACCGCAAACAAAATACCATGTCCATTAAATTTGTAAGACCATCATTTGCTGTTGGGATCACATCTGAATTCTTCAGAACGGATATGAACTGTGTCAACTGCTAGAAACCGGCAGTCGGGATTCAAGCCATCAAACAAATCTTGATAGATTTCAATTTTTGAATTCTCGTCAAATAATTTTCAACCATTTTGCTGCAGTACTTCTCTCCATAATCCCATTGTCCTGCCATGACCTCCTCTAGTTCATACAGCTTGAGCCAATTAATGGACATGAAGAGAGACTTTATAGTGACAGGTGTTCCTTTCCTCTCTATGTCAAAAATGCGAGCTTTGAGAGCACAAGAATCAACTCCATAATGAGCCCGGAACCTACAAATACTTAAATCTTGACTGCATGTCTGTTGTGTCTCATAGAAACCCACAAACACTAAGCCAAACTTACACATCTTGTCACTGGAAAGAGCTGACACAGACATTGAAACACTACAGTTTGATGAGGATCACATAATTTTTATGAGATAAGATTATAAACTGTCTCGACTGAAAACATAATAAAACAAGAGGTTGCAGATGTATTTCAGTTTGCAGGAGTAATCACTTTATGACTCTAACATTGAACTGCTTTTCATGATGAATGCATGATATTTTGAGCAAGCAGTATGTGCCGCAAGAGTAATTGAGTGACAAACCATTGATGTTTGATGTTGGTGGGTATGTGCTGCCAGCTGCTGATATCTTGTGTCACATCTTTGACTGTTATAGTGTGCTTGCAAGGCATCCAATGTGTGATTGACCCAAGATAGGTTGACATGATATCTTGTTGGTCAAGAAAAATATGTATTGACAAGATATTCTGAGATTTTGATAGACATAGTAGTCTAAATTACGATTAACCTTGTCGAAGCTCTGAGATTGTGTGTAAATTATACAGGTCCACCTCTCTTTTCTTCAAAATGGATGGCTCTAAATCTCTTGTAATGATATATTTAGCTATCCTAGTGTGAAATTGATTATATGTACTATGATGCAACTAATAGTGCAAGCTACTGTATTACTATTCCTACACAACAGTTTGATATTGAAATCAGGGTAGCTTACACGCGGAAGCTCTTAACCCAACTCCTTTAGGTTGGGTGGTACAATTGTACACATTGAAAAGCTATCAGAAAATGCTTTTTAACGTGTCCTCCTTAGTAGTTTTGCTGGAAAATCCCTCCTTTTACATCTAAGTCTCTCCCAGTGCATCTCAATGGAGGAGCACATCTTTGTCATCCTCCGCTGTCATTAGTGCTGTGCAGCCCTGTGTGCTTTCTCCAGGCGTTTCACCTTGCACAAACACATTCATATTTTGTTGCCCTTGTCACCACCTGTAACTGAATCCATCTTTATTGTCCATTGTCCATTGCCGTCAGCCATTGCTGTCTTCATCCATCATCGCCATCTTCAATCATTGTCATAAATCAACGTCATTGTCCATTGTCCATTGTCCATTGTCATCTGTCATTGTAGTCATCCATCCTCATTCCTTGTTGTTGTTGTCCATTGTTATTCAACAGTTTTGTCCATCATCCATTGTTGTCTTCCATCATCATCATCATCATCATCATCATCATCCATCGTCCATCCTTGCTGTTGTCATCCACCATCATCAAATCAATGATTTTGTACATTCTCCATTGTTGTCTTCCATCATTGTCTTGTGTCATCATCTTGCATCATCTTTGTTCGTTGCTTTCGTTGTTGTAGGTTGTTGTGTCTATTGTTTCTGTCCATTGATGTACGTCATCAACTGTCATTGCAGGTCATCATTGTATGTTGTCCCTGTCATCTTTGTCTGTCATTTTTGTCCTCATCCATGTTTGTTGATCAGCAGCCTCAGCTGATCCCCCCTCGGTATCTCCCAGCACATTGCGCAGCCCTGGCTGTTTGTCAAAGGGTCCCAGAGAGTCCCCTCAACATCTATTTTCAATTCACAATACCTGTTGTAAGAAAAGGTATGGTTTTATGTTTCCATTTCTTCTTCTTGAAATAATCATGCACAAACCACCTTAGATTCAGGCCAGCAGCAACAAAAATTAAGGCGTAAAAGCAAAAAGGTATAATCAATTGCTTATTTCTACTGTTATTTTTACAAGCTCATTTTGTGCTCATATTGTTTGTTTCTGAATCCTAATTAATTCTGGGGTTTAACAGAATAAGAAGCTTTTTTATGCTGATCCATTGATTGTTTTACTTGATTTGAATATTAGCCCATTAATGTCCTACTGCATACATGGACTTTGCCACAGGCACAGATTTGTCTTTATTCTCTCAAGTTGCTTCAACTTTTGATTTGAATACTAGACTGTTGACATCCTAGTGCATATGTAGACTTTGCTGCAGGCACAGACTTGTCTTCCGTGTTGGAAATGTTGCCGCAATGTCTTCAACATGTCACCGTGACACAACAATGTCACCGATTGGTCGCCACATATCCGGTGTCTTGCAACATCTGAAGCGGGTGAAGACATAGCATAATGTTGAAGACATGTCATGATAATGCCATGCCATGTCATGATGTCTTGGCATATTGTCTTTGCAAAGCTTGCTCAATTTATTTCTTCATGACATGTCGCGGTGACACATGGTGACATTTTGGGCATGTTGCAACACATGTCAGGAAGAATTGTCCTTGCGTACCCATTGAAGACATGACATGTCTGCAACATTCTCCACATAGCTTGTCTTTATTCACTCAAGTTGCTGCAAGGCTTCAATGTGGTCTTCCAGGTGCAATTGTTGCTCCCCTACCACTGTACAACAGGGAGAAGCTCAGAGAGTTCTGAAGAGCATGCCACCACGTTCAGAACCAATACAGTTCTGCAAATGTCTGTCCTGCAGTTGTTTGGTCTGTGACTTCTGTATTCATGCTCTACCTGAGCTTACTTCTTCTAAGAGATGCATTCCACAAGATGATGTTCCAATTGTTGCTCTAAACAAAATTTTATCAGGCATTAACAGGAGCATTTTTGTTGACCTCGGATATTGCTATGCATTCAAAGCATCTATACCACCATATGCTCATCACACTATAACAAAAACTTTCCAACTGCACCTTGCATCACACAGTCAACTCCAGCACATGGATACAAACAGCTCAATAAAAATCTTTGACGTGAACTGAAACACTCATCAATGATTACCCCTAGTACATCCAACTCTTATAGGATTAGTTCCACAACAGCGCTGACATATCCAAGTATTGTGACAAAATATATTGTTTGCCTCATGTACAAACTGGAAAATTTGTGTACTTGACATGTTACTTGATGATAATACAGTAAACTGGTATCTATCAGTAAACAACCCTACCTAATTTTATGTATTATCATGCATCCTTTGTTGAACAAATGATACTACAAGAATCAAAGAACTACTCTAACATTATGTCCAAACTACACAGTAGGCAAATGAGGATGAATTTTCTTCTACTACTGCATAGTGCTAGCTCATGTCAGTCAGCTTGGCCGCTCACACCAACAAGACCAGTTCTTATTTTAAGGGTACACAATACTCTGACCCAGACCCAGGCTTTACCTTCATAGCAAGACTACTCCATTCATAAAAAAGTTATGTAGCAATTTGCAGCAATCCAGGGGTATGAAATAGAAGTCTAATTGTAATCTCTCTGCCCAAGCTTGACTTCAACCTACAGACTGACATTGAAAAGTCATACCCCTGTGGACCACAGTCAGAATGTGAAATCTGGGAACAAAAGTACAAAATCGTATTTTTTCTTTTAGCAATCGGCGTGCCCTAATTAGCACTAAATCAACACTTATTGGCTACTGGCTTTTGCAGGTTAAAAGGGAATGCTAGATTGTAATGAAATTTTTTGAATTGCCAAATTCAGTCCCAATACGTAGATGTTCTGTCTCGGCAAGATACAGGTTTTTGCCATCACCTTTGTTATCATATCACTTTTGGGGCCAGACAAAATAATTCATACTTGGACTCAGATTGACAAGTTGATTTTTTTGGTGAGGAACTACATTCCTTGATGCCAAAACAATATTGAACCCTTGAAAACCCCCATCAGGCAAGTTGTGTCAAGAGTAGTTCCATGTAGTTCCAGAAAGTTCCAAGTAGTGCCGCAATAGTTCCACCCACCTTGGCACTAGATGGCACTACTTGCCCACCATGGAACCAGTATGGTTGTGTACAATGGAACTAGTGGCACTAGTTAGCACTAGAGTTTGCACTAGATGGCACTAGTTCCATGTAGAATAGTTATGCTTGCATGAAGACATTAAAGTAAGTATGAATACTATCATAGGTAAACTTTTTGCCAATCACCTCCATCATATCAACTACTCATTATGTTTTACAATATATTCAAAGTTTCAATAAGTCCAATTGTATGTACTACCCCTCATATCCAAAATCAATTCCTCACTTATTACCAAACCTACACAAATATTTGTTGAGGAATTATTGATACCAATTTAAGGCGAAAGGCCCTGTTCACTTTCTACTTTCTATTCAGGCGTTGTGATTTGCATTCTCTTGGAATCAGGGCCTGCTCACATATATTCCCTTGTAATCAGGCCCTGCTCACTTGCATTCACATGAAATCGGGCATTATTCATTGCATTCACATGCAATGGGCCGTCCCTTTCATCTTACTTGCATACACATGTCCTCGCTTGCCCGCACTCACAGTTTCTATTGTTCACTATCCTTCAATGTGCTTTTTACAAAACGACTATCAACCCATACTAGGCATACAGGAAAGAAAAAAATTCATGATCATTCCATGTGGAAGTTGTGTGTTCACCATACATAGGATGCAGCACCATACTACCAAGACCCGTATGATATGGTACGTATATCTATGCTAGGGTAGATGTACGTACCACCTAAAGAAGCCTTCTGAGCAATTTGATCAATTCCAATCAATTGTGATCAATCATGATTCAGTGCAAGCCATTGCAATGCATTGCACGCAATTGTGCTCAATTGTCCTCAATCATCCTCAATTGCAATCAAGCCTTGTTCATAATCATGAATAGGATATCAGGCCCTGTTCATAATCAGGAAGTTTCTGTTGGATTCCTATTTTTTGGTTGAATCATCAATAGCTGTTGAGATTACACGTTTACAATTTTACAAACTTAATTAGAAAGGTTTCACAGCAAACAAAAAACACCGGTAGCCCCCCGGTACACTCAAGTGTAAAGGGAGGTTACCAGAGCCCCCTGGAATGGCATCTTTCGGTAACCTCCTTGTACACTTCTGTAACACTCCGGTGCTCTAGTGTACCGGAGGGTTACCAGAGTCTACCGGTAGATTACCAGAAGTTTGAGACCCAAACCAGTCTTCCAATATATTTCTACTTACGATAGGAATTGGTATTTTTTACAGGAAAGCAGACTTCTCAGTAAGTCTTAGAATCGATATCAATCTAAGTAGTGGCTACAACTGTATTACTTAGTAGCTAAAAAAATGTTTACCGGCGGCATACCAGAAGTGTGCAGGTGAGTTACTGGAAGTTACAGGAGGGTTACCGGAGTGTACGGGAGGGCCACCGGAAGTGTACCAGAGGGTTACCGAAGCGTACGGGAGGGCTACCGGAACGTACGGGAGGGCTACGGGAGCGTACGGGAGGGCTACCGGGTCTGATATACTGTTGGACTACAGTAACATTGAGCGGAGTATGTGCAATTTATCTTTACTAATAAGATTAAACATACTACATCATATAAATTCTGGGCCCGCCCCTCGAACCACCCACCACCCTGAGCCGACCAAAACACCACACATGCCACAATTTCAGCCCCGAGCTAAAAACGACAAGGCGGACCATCCGCACCAAGGTAGAAAAAAAATAATTATTTAATTGAAACTAAACTGAAATCAAAACAATTGTAAAATAGTTTGATTCCATCATAACTCATCTTAAAAATTTACATGCCGCTGCCAATGGTTGTTGGCTACATGGCGGTGCCGGGCGGGATGCCAAACTCAGTCTGTGGGCTGAGTTTCAGCCGTTCCCGTGGCTGGCCTGAATATAAATAAATTGAAAATTAGATGTAGTCAAAACAATTGTAAAATTATTGAGTTCATAATGACTCACCCTGAAAGTATACCCGCCTCTGCCAATTGTTCTCGGCTAAACGGCCATGCAAGACGGGATGCCGAACTCAGTCTGTGGGCTGAGTTTCAGCCATATCCCCAGTAGGCCTGTAGTAAATGAATTGAAAAAAAAAACTGACAAGTGCTGTGTAAAATACAGTGAAAAAAGGGCAAGTTCATCATAAGTCACCCCGAAATTATACTTGCTGCTGCCATTGTTCTTGGCTACATGGTGGTGCCAAGCGGGAGGGCTAACTCAGTCTGTGGCCTGAGTTTTAGACATTCCCGTGGTACACCTATAAATATTTAAGTGAAAAAAAAGACGTGTGGTGGGTAAAACTTGATAGAAAAGGTTGCCTACATCAGACTCACCCTATAAATATACGCGCCACTGCCAATTATTGTGGTTGGCTAGATGACGGTGCCAGGCGGGTAGACTAACTCAGTCTGTGGGCTGAGTTTTGGCAATTGTGCCAGTAGGCCTGTAAATATTTAATTGAAAAAAAATGATGTGTGGTGAATATAACTCAGTAGAAATGGTTGAGTTCATCAGAACTCACCCTATTAATATACCAGCCGCTGCCAATTGTGGTTGGCTAGATGACGGGGCCGGGCGGGTAGACTAACTCAGTGTGTGGGTTGAGTTTTGGTGATTTTGCCAGTAGGCCTGTAAATGTTTAATTGAAAACTTGCTAGAAAAGGTTGAGTTCAACAGAACTCACATTTTAAAATTGACACCCCACTGCCAATTATTCTTGGCTACACGGTGGTGCCAGGCGGGAGGGCTAACTCAGTCTGTGGGCTGAGTTTCAGCCATTCCCGTGGTACACTTGTAAATATTTAATTGGAAAAAAAGTAGATGTACATTTAGTTGAATAATGGAAAAAAGACGTGTTCATTAGAACTCGCCTTAAAAATTGAGCCGCTGCCGCCAATTGTTGTTGGCAACACGGTGGTGCCAGGCAGGATCCCAAACTCAGTCTGTGGGCTGAGTTTCGGCCGTTCCCATGATGGGCTGGTGGGGTATCAATGTCGTTAAAAAATAGAGGTGATGTGAAAGCAGTGAGAGGGCACCCCCCTACAGTTGCTGCTGGTTCAAGCACCTGTGTTGGAGTATGGCACAGTATTGTATCATACCGTATGCTGTAGGCAATAATGGCAGGCAAGAGTGAGGTACAGTGATACAAAGGCATAAGTACCAATCATGTAGCCACACATTACCTAATATCAACCCTATGTGTTATTCTTGTGTTCTCATTTTTTGGCGCAGTCACTTCTGATAGTCAGTAAATGGCATACTTGTGGGACAGGAAGTCTCAACATTCATATTCAATTCCTATATCAAGGTTGTTTAAAACAGTGACAGAACATATATAAAACAAACCGATTTGAGAGTAGAACTAGGACCAACAAGACTTCACCAAATAAATCAAAGATCAAGCCTAGAATCAACACCAAAACTAGACCCAACATGATTCAAAATGTGAGTCATGAAACTCACAAACACTCCAAAGATTTTCTTGCTTCAAAGCTTAGTGTGATAAATGTATCTGTGGCTTAAACAATAGGGAAAACCCGGTAACCCACCCGCACACTCTTGGGACTTCTGGTAACCTTCCTGTACACTCTGACATTTTGAGAGTGTACCAGTAGGTTTTCATTTGCAGTGTTGTTGCACCTCCATGGTATCTGAGAATGAAATTGGTGATGAAGTTTGGGATATTGATTTCATGTTCCAGAATATTTCAAAAGGTGGCACCATATTTAACCCAATATTCTTTTGAAGTCACCGTCATGCAGCACTAAGTGGCACTAGCTGTTCTGTGGGTTGAACCTGGTAGCTAGATTGGCATCAAATTTTTGAATTGCCAAATTAAGCCCCATCTTGTTATGGAATCATCTGGAAAGTTTGGTTTATCTAATAAAATACTGCTGGTGTCCACTCATTTTAATTCTGGGATTTGGTGTTTGCCCAACTTTCTTTTGCAAATAGTTTCAATGCTATGCTTTGGAACCAGCATAGGCAATTGTTGATTTATCAATATCAATCTTAACAAGAGTAAAAGTAGTTGCTTCATCAAGGAACTAGTTCCTTTTTGTTCCTCCCACAAGGAACTATTGGGAAATAGTTCCTAGATGGAACAGAACTTAATGGAACTAAATATCATGTTTCACTCAGCGGCAAGAGAGTGCTTCCGACACATCACAATTAGGGGACAAGTTCAGAACTAGTTCGGAACTAGTTTCTTTATGAGGAACTAAGTTCCTTTTAGTTATATCAAAAGAGAACTACCTTATATATCTTGGTCCACAAGATCCCCAGGATTATACCCCTCCCCCCACTACTGAAGTGTGTATATTCAAAAACAAAAAGTATCTGGACTAATGGGACAAAATACTACAGAAAGCTAACCTTCTTCTGAAGGTTTTGGTGAGACACCATAAGCAAAAGTTTGTTCAATCAAAAGCTATCACCATATCTCATGATCCCCTGAAATGGAATCTTTTGACATTTTGTGGATCTTATGGATGATTTGATGAGATTGTCATGGAAACCATCACACATTGACATGAAAATAGAGAAGACTTTCTGAGAACTAACAAACATTTAGTATTAGCAAATACTAGAATTAAAAACTGTGGCCAAATATGGGACTTCAATGAGTGCAAAATAAACTTTCCATATGCTTCCTGTCTTAGAACTTGTCCTGTTGTTTCAAAAAATATATACATGTATTATCTAGTGGTACACATGATGTTTAAGAATGATACTACCTTTCATTTTTTATGAGATCCAGTATCTTGCTGAACGTGTCCTGTTGTTTCATATACATATATCAATCCATGGTATAAGGCCAATCCTCATCGTACGACGTAACGTAGTACGCAGATCACGATTTTCACAATTTTGGATGCGTCACGTAATAATCAAGCCTTATGGTTGACAGATCGTAGACACTTGTAGTCTCCGTACCCGTCAATGTCAACACGGACCTTATCATGGCCGAAGTACACAGCGTACATTGTGTATTTGACATGGTGTGATTGTGGTTGTGAAGTCATTTTTGAATTCTGTTCGTAATTCACTGCAAACGAAAAACACCGGTAACCTCCCCGTACACTCGCAAAATGTCAGAGTGTACGGGGAGGTTACCGGAATTTCAAGAGTGTACAGGTGGGTTACCGGTTTTTTTATACATTACTTAAGCCACATTTTTGTTTATCACGCTAAGCTTTGAAGCAAAAAATATCTTCGGAGTGGTTGTTTGTTTCATGACTCACATTTTGCGAATCACGAGTTGTAAACTGCAAGATCACCTGTTGGGTCTAGTTTTGGTTTCAATTCTAGGCTTGATCTATGATTTCATTTGGTGAGTGCATTTTGGGCCTATTCATATTTTCAAAATATGGTACTACCAGAAGTGACTGCGCCAAAAAATAAGAACACAACATAAGAATAATAAGTGGGGCTGAAAATTGGCGTAGTGTGTCTACGTGTTTGTTACTTATTCCTTTGTATCACATCACCTAATTCTTGTGTGGCATATTCGTATGATAATACAGTTTAGTATATCTACGTATGGTACCATACTACAACAATGGTGCTTGACCCAGACACAACTGTAGCAGTGCGCCCTCTCACTGCTTTCACATCACAACATGTGTATTTTTTCAATTACATCACTGATACTTCACCAGCCCATCATGGGAACGGCCGAAACTCAGTCCACAGACTGAGTTATCCCTCCCGCCTTGCACCGCCATGTTGCCAACAACAATTGGCAGCGGCTGGTATATTTTGGGGGTGAGTAATCAAGATTTTGTCTTGTTCTACAATATTATACTCACCACATGGCAATTTTTTTTCAATTAAATAGTTGCAGGCCTACCGGCGAAATCGTCGAATCTCAGTCCACAGACTGAGTTAGGCATTCGCCTTGGACCGCCATGTTGCCAACAACAATTGGCAGCGGCCGGTATATTTGGGGGGTGAGTTTTCATGAACTCATCTTTTTTCACACCATTGACTCAACACATGTTAATTTTTTTCAATAAATTAGTTACAGGTCTCCTGGCAAAATCGCGAAACTCAGTCCACAGACTGAGTTAGGCATTCCGCTTGGACCGCCATGTTGCCAACAACAATTGGCAGCGGCCGGTATATTTTGGGGGTAAGATATTTAAAACTCTTCATGTTCTACACCAGTATACTCACCACACGGCCTTTTATTTTCAATGAAATAGTTACAGGTCTACTGGCGAAATCGCGAAACTCAGTCCACAGACTGAGTTGGGCATTCGCCTTGGACCGCCATGTTGCCAGAACGATTGGCAGCGGCCGGTATATTTTGGGGGTGAGTTTTCATGAACTCATCTTTTTTCACACTATTGACTCAACACATGTTAATTTTTTTCAATAAATTAGTTACAGGTCTACTGGCAAAATCGCCAAAACTCAGTTCACAGACTGAGTTAGGCATTCCGCCTTGGACCGCCATGTTGCCAACAACAATTGGCAGCGGCCGGTATATTTTGGGGGTAAGATATTTAAAACTCTTCATGTTCTGCACCAGTATACTCACCACACGTCCATTTTTTTCCAATGAAATAGTTACAGGTCTACGGGCGAAATCGCCGAAACTCAGTCCACAGACTGAGTTCGGCATTCCGCCTTGGACCGCCGTGTTGCCAAGCGGCCGGTATATTTTTGGGGTGAGTTTTCATGAACTCATCATTTTTCGCACTATTGTACTCAACACATGTTAATTTTTTTCAATTAATTATTTACAGGTCTACTGGCAAAATCGCCAAAACTCAGTCCACAGACTGAGTTAGGCATTCCGCCTTGGACCGCCGTGTTGCCAAGAACAATTGGCAGCGGCCGGTATATTTTGGGGGTGAGTTTTCATGAACTCATCTTTTTTCACCCTATTATACTCAACACGTGTTAATTTTTTTCAATTAATTAGTTACAGGTCTACTGGCGAAATCGCGAAACTCAGTCCACAGACTGAGTTAGGCATTCGCCTTGGACCGCTGTGTTGCCAAGAACAATTGGCAGCGGCGGGTATATTTTGGGGGTGAGTTTTCATGAACTCATCTTTTTTCACCCTATTATACTCAACACATGTTAATTTTTTTCAATTAAATAGTTACAGGCCCAGTTCAGAAATCCCCAAAACTCAGTCCACAGACTGAGTTTGGGATTTCACTTTGCACCGCCGTGTTGCCAACGATATTTGGCAGCGGCGAGTATATTAATAGAGGTGAGTTGCATGGAATACAATTATTTTTACACTTGTTTTGACTACATCTAATTTTCAATTATTTTATTTCAGGCCAGGCACGGGAACAGCCAAAACTCAGTCCACAGACTGAGTTTGGCATTTCGCCTTGCACCGCCGTGTTGCCAACAACGTTCGGCAGAGGCATGTAAATTTTATGGTGAGTTATTGAAGTCAAACTATATTACAATTGTTTTCATTTCAGCTTAGTTTCAATTAAATAATTAATTTTCTTCTACCTTGGTGATAATATTGTCCACAGTATCGTTTTTCATCTTAAAGCAGCTTGGGGCTGAAATTTTGGCACCTGTGTCATTTTGGTGGGCGATGTGTTGGGCGGGCTCCTAAAATATGTTAATGTAGTATGTTTAATTATATTAGTGGAGATAAATATTACACATACTCTATTATTGTAGTCCAACAGTAGCTAGCCCTCCAGGTAACCCTCCTGTAACATTCGGTAGCCCTCCCGTATGCTCTGGTAACCCTCCGGTACTCTCCGGTAGCCTTCCCGTACACTTCCGGTGACCCTCCCGTACACTTCCGGTGACCCTCCCGTACACTTCCGGTATGCCACCGGTAAACATTTTTTTAGCTACTAAGTAATGCAGTTATAGCCACTAATTAGATTGATATCGATTCTAAGACTTACTGAGAAGTCTGTTTTCCTGTAAAAAAGTACCAATTCCTATCTTACGTAGAAATATATCCAAAAGCTCCTCTTGGTCTCAAATTTCCGGTAACCTCCCAGTAGACTCCGGTAACCCTCCCGTACACTAGTTTACCGGAGGGTTGCAGAAGTGTACCGGGAGGTTACCGGAAGATACCATTCCGGGGGCTCCGGTAACCTCCCTGTACACTCAAGTGTACGGGGAGGTTAACGGTGTTTTTTGTTTGCAGTGTTATTTATACAGTAGGAACTCAGTACAAAAAATTGCGAACTTTCGTGCGATGTGTGCCGATCCAGAAACTTAGGGCCTCTTCTCAAAAAGTTCATCTACGTTGGCCGACGCAGATGAAATCACTTTGCGTCAAATTTGTTGGCTGATAACCCATTCTCTGGAGGGCAACGTGCTCTGCGTCTTTGTCTGCGTCACCATAAGGTTCGTTAATCCCTACGTAGAGCACAAAAATGCCATGTACCGTCTACGTTCCACCGCACGATAAGGATTGGCCTAAGTATGTGTCACAATGTCATACTTCTGTCATCATATAAGATGTTACCTGTAAAAATCGAAATGTAACAAGAATGCTAACACTTTCTAGGTACAGGCTCAACTTCATGATAATCTACTAGTGAAAAGGTGTTAGTGAAAAATCTATCCCACTGTTTAAGTGAGCCTGTGGTCAACATAACCCTCAACCTCTGGGGGGGGGGCAATTCCATAACGCAGCAGTTGTAAAAAACGTGTACACCAAATGCACCCTCAAAAGTGTCTTCTGCTGCCTCTCTCTCCAGATTGTGCCCCTGTGTGCCCCTAGCTACCTTATTTGTTCTAATCCTACCATTTGGTTGAGCATCCCCAACAATAGTGAACACCCACCTCTTCTTGTCTGTCTGATTTCTTTCTGGCGCCTGTGGAAGATTTGCCTTGTCCTGTGTGTTCCATCTTTTCCATCTCACTCCACTGCACATACTTACACCAAGTCCCATTGGCATAACCTGAAAGCATTCCAGCATCTTTTGCCCTGCTCCAAACAAACCCAACTCTTGTCTTCAAAACCTCAGTTGCAGCAATGAAGGATGATTGAACAAATGCCTCATCAACTTGTGATGGCACTTCCAATCCAGGACACTTCTCCATTAGTTTTATTCTGCAAGCAGAATAACCACGCGGCGCCTTGGTCCTAGGCTGCATGCGGCTGTCTGCTAGATTGCTATAGTGGGTGAGAGATAACTATAGGTAGTAGGTAGTGGGACATAGTGTATAGGGATGTAACAAAGTCCCTAAAGTAACGGGCTTATGGACTAATACTAGACAAGTATGCGTCCCCTCGCGTACTTGTGACGCTTGGCTGAAGCTCGTCGCGATGGCGGCGAGGGGACGGAGGGCGGGTAAACTTTTTCGGAGGGAGTTAGCCTGGAGGAAGCTAGCGTTTCGATTGGTCGGGTCGGTCGAGCAATCGAAGGAGAGGATTAGTGAGGACATGAGTGTCCACGCAAGGATGTGCATTGTAAGATGGCGGTGTGTGTGGTGCTCCCGCTCATTTTGTCGTCTTACAGGCAAGTGAGAAGACAGTCTGTACTGAGTAGGATAACGTTGTACGTAAGGGTATGGAGATCCTACGTGCTACGTCTGTCTAGTGTAGTCCTTAGCTGGCTACAGATAGGGCGATACGACGCGTGTGCAACTAGGCAGCTGTCTTGGCAGCTGGCCCGAGTCTATCAAGGATATTCTGCAAGCAGAATAACCACGCGGCGCCTTGGTCCTAGGCTGCATGCGGCTGTCTGCTAGATTGCTATAGTGGGTGAGAGATAACTATAGGTAGTAGGTAGTGGGACATAGTGTATAGGGATGTAACAAAGTCCCTAAAGTAACGGGCTTATGGACTAATACTAGACAAGTATGCGTCCCCTCGCGTACTTGTGACGCTTGGCTGAAGCTCGTCGCGACTACCCATGCGCTCCTGGAGTGGAGGCGCGGTGGAGTGTGGCATGTTGGGGAGGAGTCCGTTGAGTCGTAGAGACATGACGTGCGTGCCACCGAGGTGACACAAAGTGCGAAGAGGTGAAGGCATCTAGCAGGCGGCCATATGTAGGCAGGAGCGGGAAAAAGAAAAGAAAAAGAAAAAATCTTTCCATGAGGTATGGGACTGGGATGCATCTGGTGCGTACCGGGTGGAGTAGAAGTATCGTGGAGGGTGACGCCCACGGCGCGTGGGGAGGGCAGAAATATCTGAGACGATGTCCGCGGAAGAGATGTCTGCTGGTTCAGGCGGCAGCCTGAGCACGAACGCAAGTAGATGGGGATTGGGTGATCCCGGGATGGGAATGACCGGGGTGCACCTGAAGGTGCTCGGGGCCGGCCGGTGTGGCGCTGGCGTTTCACGAAGTTGGCGGCGGCGAAGCGACCGGCGCGCGCGCGTGGAGCAGCGGATGGCAGGCGTGGACCGTGCGGGGCGGTTGGGGGCGGGACCGCCCGGCGCCGTGTACCTGGAACGCGTCCTCCGAGGGGAGGCAGTCGACTGGTCGACGCGTGGGTTGCCCCCGGACGAGGCCGACCGCGTGCTGGCGGCGCTTGGGTTGCTCCACGTGCGGGTGAAGTGCGTCATCCCCGAGGAGCTGGGTGGGTGGTACGAGACCCAGGTGAGTCCTGACGCGAAGCAGGAGCCGATGAAATGCAAGTTGCTGACGCGCTGGTTGTTCGCCGCAGGTGCTTTGGTGGGGGTGGACGGGACCCTGGCGGAGTTGTTGCGCGCCACCCGCCAAGGGCAATTTCGAGGGGAACCCGAATGATAGGTTCCGGGCCTTCGTCGACGGCGTGGCGTACGGGCCTAACCGCGACGCCGGGGCCCTCGGGCTGTATGGGGCGGTACACGGTCGAGTTCCGTCCCGGTGAGTCCGGGGTAATTTAAGTCGTCGCTGTCGGCGAGCTGACATTGTGTGTAATGCGTTGCAACAGGAGCGGACTACGACTACTTCGAGTCGGCCAACGAGCAGCTGGAGATCGAGTGGGACAGCGGGGACGCCAAGATGACATAGGAGGAATACGAGGCGGCGAAGTACCGCCGGAGCCAGTTACGCCCGGCGAGGGGAGGTCGCTACTTCGAGCCACGTCTTGTCGGCACCGGGTATGTTCGCGAGGTTGTGCACTCGGACTGACGCGGGGAGAGGAGGAGGGTGGCGGCGGAGTAGTTAGTGTTGTAGTTAAAGAGTAGAGAGACTTGTTAAGTTAATAGTAAAAGTGAATGTATTGATCAGTAACTGGTGTTACGGAAATTGAGTTGAATAACGCAAAGATTAGTTGTTAAGGACTAGTACGTATGCGCAGTTTGTCAAGAAGCGGTGGACCGGCGTTGGCGTGGTTCCCGTTAGGCTGCGCTGGCGCAGAGGAGTTCCTCGTGCGGCTCAAGGGATCGGGCGTGCTCCCGCGTGGGAGGATCGAGCCCGAGGGTGATGGCCTTCGTGTGCTGGTCGGCCGTGTAGAATGTGTTGCGGAGATACATGAGGAATGTGTCGCTGCGCCATCGGAGGCGGTTTTTTATGTAAGAGTCGGAGAACCGGGCTCGGTGGAGGAGGTTGGCCGCCGTGACGCGATCGAAAGTGGCAGGACCAGGCGAGGAGATCGTTGTGACCAGCGGGGATGTCGAACACTTTGTGGGCGGCGCGACGCAGGAAGCTGGCAAACTGGGCAGCTGTGATCTGTCGCCCGGGTCCCTGTGTTTGGGTCGAGGTAGACTGCGGCGGGGTAGCCGCTGGGAGTGCCGAGGCGTTGAGCACGCCGGACTATGTCGAGGCTGGCTTGTGTCGGGCACATCCAGTTGGAGTCCGTCCTGCGCCGGTAGGTGAGGCATTGGCCATTGTCATTGTTTTTTTGCTTGCGGAAACAGAGGGTCGTGAAGGTTATGTCGGCGTCGGGTGTGGCGAAGACATCGTGGACGCGGCGTCCTGTGGAGGTGGAGAAACTGAAATCCTCCACGACGACGGGCAGTGTGGGCTGGCGATCGCCCCAATTAGGATCATCGATGGTGTCGGCGAAGGCGTGGTGGTCGTTGCACCACTCGGATTTCCGGAAGCCGGTGTAGCAGCCGAGTGCAATCCAGTCTGCGATTGCGCGGACGAGTGAGTCCGCAGAGGCCCGGGAGGCGAGGTTAGCAATGTAGTGAAACATGCTATCGGAGATCATCTCCTTGCGTTTAGGAACTACTTCGTACTTTTTTATCGCATTGGTCATTATTTTAACGTAATTAATGTCGACCTGGTGAGGGCAGGGTAGCCCGCGGTCGGTGTGCAGAGTGCAGGCCTGCTTTATGTACCCGAGCAGCGTCGCATGCCGAATTCGCACGCCAGTGATGGTGCGGCCGCGGATGAGCGAGACGGCGTAGCAAGCGAGTACCCAATTGCGGCCCTGAAGGGGTAGCTCTGGAGTGCAGGGGTCGGGTAAGCCTACGTCGTGGCACCAGGAGAGGAAGTGAATCTTCCGGGATCGATCAGTAACTGCTTGCTTGCAGTGAGAGGATCCAAGCAAACGGTCCGCAATAGGACACCCACAATCGAGGAGATGAGGTCGGCATTGGGGAGGAAGCGCCGACAACCAAGCAAGCTGGGGGCCTGTGCGAAGGAGAGGGAAGTCGTGAGTGAGAGACGTTTCGCACGGTATACGTGAGATGCCGTCGGCAATGACATTTGTGTTGGTGTCGACACGCCCGAAGCGGTAGCCGGCGCCTTGGTCGAGGAGCAGGGCGGCCTGAAGCCGGGCGAGCCCGCGGCCGGTGGCGCTGGAGGTGCAGCCTTTGTTAGCCACGATTCCCGGCAGTGTTGTCACACTCGGGCGATAGAGAGGGTGGGGGTCGCCTCGAGTGGCGCGTGTCTTGAGGTGGTGCAAGTGGCACCCCATCATTGTGATGAGTTGTGCCGCATACTCGAGCGAGTTGATGCTGATCAGGGCTGGGTTGTCCCGAGTTGTGATGTACTTGAGGGTATGCGGCTTGCGGACTTCGGCGGGCCATTGAAATACCACCAGAACTTGGCCTCGGGGCAGTACCCGCCTGCAGCCAACAGGCTGGAGTCGCTGCGGGCCGTCCGAGGGGATGCGTGGGATAAGGTATGCGATGGGGCATGAGGTAGGGCACCAGGGAGAGGACAGGGCCCTCTCGATAAGGCGTGGAGGTCCCTGCGGAGGTCGGCCCGATGTGATGGAGGAGGGGGCAGCCGTGTACTGAGCGGGCCGTCGCGCTAGTGTGGAACGCCCGCTTGGCGACTCCCGAGGGTGAGGCGGCCGCAGTGCGGATGATGCGTAGTGCGCTGCGGAACCGCTGACTGGTGCGGACGAGGTGAGAGTTGTTGAGGCGGAGGGCGCTCGCGATGGAAACATATATGTTCCCGAGGAGGAATTTTAACCATGGTGCGCTGAATGCGATGTGATTGAGCTTCCCTGTGAGCTCCTCGGCCTCCTTTGCGTGGAAGGAGCGGCGGTGGGGACCCCAAGTCGTTCGTAGCAGGGAAATGGTGGCGGAAACAAAGTCCGGCGGAGTGCCGGCAGTTAGTGTCCGGAGGTTTAGGGTGAGCCCCAGAATCCTGTTGACCGGGGCCACGTGGAGTTCGTGTAGCTTATCCCATGAAATAGGGTCCTGTCGGCGCGCGACGTCAGAGTCGCCCAGCAGCAGGAAGATGGCCTCGATGCTGGACGCGATGGCCTGTTCGAACCGGCGAGTGTCGGCGACGTCGAGGTAGACGTCGTCGTCGACGTAGACGCCGTGTGGCGTAGGGCGGGGGGTTCCTGAAGCGTCGCCGACGCCTTGGTTGAGGGCGTCGCGGGATGCTTGTGTGAAGCGCCGCGCTGCGCGCCACGCAATGATCGGCACCACTTGATCTTGTCGAGTACTGCCCTGTGTTTATGCACGAGGGACGTATCGAAGAAGAGCCGTTCGGCGAGGGCTGACTGGGCGCGTCGCACCGCCTCCCAATTGGCGGGGCTGAAGTCGGCGCCGAACGCTAGCCCGATCTGGAAGAACAGGTAGTCGGCGAGGATGTACGAGAACACGCCCGCCACGTCGGGATGATGCTTAATTTGGCGGAAGCAGGACTTGACGTCATTGGCGTGAACGACGATGTCGTCATTGGGGTACGATAGCCGGAGGTTGTATGCGCGGACCAGGATGTCGTCGCGCACCGCCCCAAAGTCGCAACTGAGTTCCGAGCCGTGAGGGGTGGACGTCATTGCGTTGATCGGGATCGAATCCCAGTCGTACTTGCGGGATGCGTCGAAGATCTGGCGATCCTTCTTGCCGGGTTTCTCGAGGATGTGTTGTGGGGTGATGAAGCAGTGGGGTACGAACCGCCAAAGCCAGTGTGGGACGTGAACAACGTAGTTGTTACGTTCCTCCTTGTTCATGGTGGCCAAGACCTGGTCGAAGTTTTGCGCCGGATGGAGGGGTGGTTCCCCACGCCAATAGAGGGCGCGTTGTCGCGGGTCGTGCTCGCGTTGAAGTGGTTCGGGCAACCCACAGTCATGACGCGGGAGTAGTCTGCGATGAGTGCCTCGGCGATGCCGTGGGTGCGCAGGGAAGCGACGATCTCGGCGAGGTTGCGGTATGCCCCCGTGTAGTTGTTACCGAGGAACCGTATCACGTGGGCGACGCTCAGGTTGTAGTGGAGGAGGCATGCAAGAAAGGCATAGGCCTTGCGGGTCCCGAGGGATTCTTGTGTTGCCCAGTCCAAGTTGTACTGGGATAGCCAGAGAAAGTCGTGGTGGTGTAGGTGCACGCAGGCGCACAGTAGATGGGAGAGTAGTGGGTGGCACCGGTGGAGGGCGAGGATGTCCGCAGGTTCGAAGTAGCCGGACTTGAGGACGAGAACATATGTTGTTTCGAAGCAAGCGGCTTGGTTGAAGGAGTGGTTGGTGCTAGGGCGTCCGAAGGATGACCGAAGCAGCGTGCGTGGCACCGGGGGGCGTTGTGACGGTGCGTCATTGGTGATGGCGTCATTGCCGACGGCAGAAAGCGAGAGGTAGCGGTCGTAGAACGACTTACCGAGGGAAGCGGCAGAGGGATCGTAGTCCTGGTGCCCGAGGTATTTCTTGTTGAATGCCTCGAGGTGGTGCATGTCTGTGGTGGACGAGATGCGGGGTCGCGCACGGATGGCGGAAGGAGCGCTTATGGTGGGGACCGGAGGTGTCGGCTTGGGCTGGTGGGTTGGAGCCGGCTGGGTCGGCGCTGGTCGCTCGCGAGGGTATCTGTTGGCGGCAGAAGAAATAGAGTGGGTTATGTCATTGGTGAAACTTAAGGAAGTCGATGTAGGTCGCAGAGTAAAGACTAGCTATTATAGTTAGGCTTACGATTTTGCTAGTTTTCCGGCGGTAGCGCTGGAGAGAGTGGACGCTGAAAGTTTAGCGATGCGGGCGGAGACCTTGGCGGGTTCGACCACCTTACGGTTCCAGTCGAGGGCCGGCGTCTTGTCAATAAGGGCGGACCACTTAGCGAAGGTCGAGTCCGGCCACCTGGAGATGTCCAGCTCATGGATCATCATGCAGGAGGCGCCGCGCTGGGCAGCTGCGGCCGACGCGATGACGGGCTGCGCAGAGGCGGAGAGAGAGGCGTAGCCTCGCTGACGGTCGGCATCATGTCTGACCCGGTGTACACGAGAGTACCAGAGAGGTCGCCAGGGAAGGCGTGGAGTCCCCGGGTTTTCCGCTGAGGCGCTTGGGGTCTGGCGTGACGAGGCCCGTTCCGCATGGTCAATGGGGTAGCGCGCTTTGCACTCTTGTCAAGCTTAGACTTGGCAGTCTTCGCCTCGTCGGCCTGGAGGAGAGGACAGGACGGGATAGTCCCCGCACCGCACTCGAATTTTCGCAGGGTGCCGACGCAATCGCCGAGGAGCTCAAGGCTTCGGTCGAACTTGTCGGTCGCGATCTCGGCGATCCTGTCGGTGGCGAGGAGATAAGTGTTCTTGGTGTGGCGGAGTGGATGCGTGAGCAGGATGCTCAGCTGGTCGAAAGATCTGCACAGTCCACAGGACCAGTGGCTTGTGGGGTCGATTGCTCTTTTCAGAGAGGCGCATGGAGGCAGACGATAGGTGCAACGCGAAGGTCCGGGCGACGACCAACATGGCGGGCGTGTGGATGTCCTGGAGGGACAGGTCACAAGCAAACTGGGCTTCGATCACGGGCGCAGATGTTCGCGAGGGTACGCGCTAAGATGATACACGGTGTTAATGGCCGTGCTCGTGGTGATGGTCGTGTTGACCTTGCTGAGGTTTGTCGTGGCCTCGCCGAGGAGTTCCTCGGCTTCGCGGTCGTAAGAAGCGGCTTCGCGCCTCGGCGAGGGACTTGGAGTCCGGGACGAGGTAGAAGAAGCGGAACCGTTTTTTGCTCTCGCCGGTTAGCTCGATGGATTGCATCGTGGAAACCTCGTAGTAGCTCGACGCTGCACTGGGCATACACGAGAGGGTCGTGGCGAGGGAGGTCTACCTCGCGATGGAGGAAGTCCGTGGACTGGGAGAGGGCTTCAGGAATGTTGGCGAACATGTTCGCCATGGCCTCATTGATGCCTGCCCTGTCCGGGCTGCAGTAGAGCCACTCTCCGCTCTCCGTGAGTGTGGGGAGGTGGAGAGACTCGCAATCCGATCCCAGCCGAGGTTCGCGAAGCTTCGCGCGGGTCGCGAGGCGCCGCTGAGAGGTGTGTCCTTCTGGATGGACTCGGTTGCTGTGGCGCCTGTCTTCCGAGGGACAGGCAGAGTGGCATTGCCAATGACGGCGAGATCCAGGCCGCCGAAGTTCGCCGCGAAGGTGGCCACCGCGGGCGGGCGGGCGACGCCGCGGGTGGATAGGTCGGAGATCTCGAGGAGTCGCGCGGAAAGGGTGTCGATGGTCGGTTTTGCTTCGCCTTCCTCGCCTTCGCCGACGGGAGTGAGCTTGCAGCTCGAGGGTTGACCCCAGGACTGCCCGGAGTGGAGGCGCGGGAGGATGAGCCGGTTCGCGACTTTTCCAATGCCGACCGCGGTGCAGCGGACGAGCTCGCCAAACGGGCCGCGGTCGTGGGCGAGGAGGCATCGCGCCCAGAAGGCACCGCCCGCGACTGTGGTGTCGAGGATGTCCATGGTGGACTCGGTGACCGCACCTTTGGCGGTGTCATTGACGCCATAGGGGATAGGCAGGGAGAGAGGGAGGTGAACCGCCTTGTAGGTGGCGCCTTCCTGGAGGTCGAGGGTGTGAGTACCCGTGATATCGGCGGCCGTGAAGGCGGGCCAGAGCGGTAGCAGGCCGGGACGCCGGCGGAGGCGGTGTCGACAAGGCAGACGTGACGTGCCGGCGACTTCCACCGGGTGTATTCTGCCTTGAGGAACCTGGGGTCGCTGCTGCTGTGGCCGACGAGGTACTCGAAGTTCGATCCCGGCGCCTGGGTCGGTTAGTGTGCAGCGCTGTGGCTGGAAGACCGGGCGGATACGCTTGTGGGGCGTGATCACGTAGAACCCAGCGAACAGGTTGTTGTTCGCCAGAGC